>CM035170.1:31062122-31590179 GCA_020205615.1 Panax quinquefolius
ATAAGGTATATGCAGATTTTTGATGAGTAATTTGATTATTGGTGATGAAATCTTATGAGTATGACATTTTTGAATGATTAAATGCATTATTTGGAAAAGTGTAAACAATTAAATGTAATTATTTATAAGTTTAAGAAGTGATTAAAATATTGTTATAGTATTAACAGTATTAGATTATGATTTTATTAAGTGATTGATAATATCTGGATAAATTTAAAGTCTTTAATATTTATCCTTGATTTAGTTTGATTAATGCTTATAATATTGTCATCATCCTCATATTTATATTATGTTGAAAGTCATCTGTGGCCTGTAGTGCATAGATGGACTTGGTATGATTATGACCGGGGATTATTCGGTATAATCATGACCGTAATGTTGCAAACATGTGGAAAAGTCCTCATTAGCCCGTAGTGTATTGATGGACAATTTTTGGTATGATTATGGCTATGGATTCTCTTCGGCCAAGGGTGCAAGGATGAATTGTTTTATAGCATGATCATGACCGTTGATAAAAACATGATTATCTTTGGCCCGTAGTGCATGTATAATTTGTGGTTATGATATTAATGAAAAAGTCTTCATTGGCCTGTAGTGCATTGATGGACAGTTTTTGGTATGATTATGGCTATGGATTCTCTTCGGCCAAGGGTGCAAAGATGAATTGTTTTATGGCATGATCAGGACAGTTGGTGAAAACACGATTATCTTTGGCCCGTAGTGCATGGATAATTCTTGGTCATTATACTAAAGAATATCCTTGGCCTATAGTGCAGGAATGATTCGATGATGTGGATTATTTATTGAGCTGAGTCTCAGCAATGAAATATTAATTCATGGATGTGATAATAATGAATATCTTTGGCCGTAGTGCAAAAAGATGATTTAATGATTACGAAGGAATTGTGATTTGGTATAACCATGATTTTGATGTTTCGGTGAAGACAGTGATGAAAATTATCTTCGTCCTCAAGGTATGCGAGAGAATTTAGAATCACAATTGTGATTATGAGTTATTCACATGATCGTGGATGGAATTGTTGATTGATGTTACAGGATAAAACATTATTGGTGGACTTTTAACATAGAGAAGATAATAGACCTTATGGTTTATTCGACTCTTCTAATGGATCGCTTGCTCATTGTGTAACTATGGTTGAAAAATTTTATTATCTACCATATGTTCTAAATCTCTGATTTATTATTGATGAAAGCTATTGATAATTTAATTATCTTTAGTCATGATATTCTTTACTGGGCTAGTCGTGCTCACCCTTTTGCTTCACAATTCCTTTCAGGTAATAAAAGTGTAGCTGGGTCGAGCAGGGTATTAAGAGGTTTAGAACGATGGTCTATAGCTATTGAGGTTCTCCCTAAATAGTATGGAAATAATTTTATTGAGAACTTTAGATAAGTGTGTCGTATTGTATACGTCATTTGATATTTAATTTTGGTGAACTGAATAGGGTGAGGTGAACCCAACTTTGGAAGGGTGTTTTGCCACTATCATACAAGATGTCTAATGACATACAACCTCGTGTTATCCTAAGACAGGGTTGTGCGCATCCACTTGCTGATTATATCTATGGGCACTACTTATATGATCTTGGAGTTTATTTGAAATATAATATTCACTTGGAGACAGTGAAGATAGTTATATGTCAAGAGAAGACTCACCATTGGAAAGAAGATGATAGTAATCTTCTCATTTTTCTTTGGGGTCTATTGGGTCAACCAAGGATAATTCTGTGGACATATGATATCTATTATAACCTAGACGCATTGCCTCCCATGTACGAAGGTTTCCTTGAGCACTTCCCAAAGATTTTAATTTCTAAAACAGTTTTTGACTATACTTTTATGTAAAGTACCATTGTAAGGTTGTGGTCGAGGCACCATGAGTGTTACATACATTTTTATTAAAACTCATAGTTAACTGTGGTCGTATTCTATACTGACATACTTCAACAACAGATAAAATGAAGTTGTATTTGAATTTTGTACCATGTATCTGGCGACTCAGAATGGGTGATGTATACCTAATTTTGGGGGCGTCACAGTGGTCGTTCTCCTTCCTTAACAATGGGTGATGGTGCTGACGTCTTTCCATCATTGTTGAATCTCCTCTTCTTGAAATGTCCATTCTTATTATTTTGGTCCTGATTACCACCGAAGTGGTTACCATTTCTGGCTTGTTGATTCCCTCCACGCTTGTTGTCACCGCTCGATGATGGATCGCTCACCGGTATTATCATTTTGACTACCGCTTCTCTTGGTTGCGTTGACTCGTTATCGCTACCCACTAATCGAGCCCTATTTACAACATCCGAATACAAACACGCTTTATGAAAATAAGATATTGACGTATCTTCGGCTTCAAACCTCTTAAAAAATTCGTGTCATTCTTTCTTCATTATCAACTAAGTGGGATGCAAACCAGAACAACTCGGCAAACTTGGCTTCAGATTACTACGACACTGGCCATGTTATTCTCGCTCCAAACGATGAACTATACCTCTTTCATGTGACGAATACTTTTGGGAAAGTATTTGTCGTTGAATAGTTTTGGAACTTCTCCCAAGACATCTTTAGTACAGCAGGTTGAGTACATTTTACTGATTCCCACCAGTAATCTGCCTCTCCTCGTAACATAAAGCTGGCAAATGGCACCTTTTGCTCCTCGGAGCATCCCAAGACATCAAATATCTTGGTGATCTACTTTATCCATGCTTCCGCCTTAAGTGGTTTTGGCTATCCAATAAACTCCGGTAGTCCCAGCTCCTTATACTGTTTAGCGGTGACCGTCCGAGAGTTTTCAGTGTTTCCACCTACATTTTGTGTAAGACCCCAACTTTTGAAATAAAGATTAAATTTTCTCAAAATATATTTTTGAATATTATGGTGTGGATTTGATATAATGTTATAGTTGTGGGTAATATTTATAAATTTTGCAAAGTACGCAAGTTGTTATATAATATTCAATTGGTCTGGGAATATTCATTTTAATAGGAATATTCAGATAACTAAGACAATCATCAGGTGGACCCCCCAATAATGGAATTATTGTTTGATTGAGAAAACGACAAAATACTTTTATGAAAATAACAAATGAAGTTTTACCGTTAATCTGTTGAACTACCCTTAGTAGTAAAAGTACAAAGAATATGTCTGGCGGGTTGCATAGTAGTACACTACGGTATTGATTATTGATGCTTACGTGAGAAGTCACTCGCTTATACTCAATTATTGCTACAAAGAATTGTCGCATCATATCTCTCATATTATTGATTCGATTATTGTCATAAGTATCATCCGCATAATATGTTATTTTATTAAATCAATAATTGAGACGACAAAGTTATTCATATTATTAAATTGCAATATTTACAATGTCTAGAAGTACTCACAAGGAGAGGTTTGGTCACCTAATCATGCGCATGAATAGGGAGAAATCCTTATCGAAAGCCCCTCTTCCTCGAACGACTGGTTGATAAATATTATGAGTTATAATATTAATGATGAATGTTATTAAAATTGAAGTTGTGTTCGGAGTTGAATTTGGAGACGCGAACGTGATATTTGAGTCCGGAACGATGAAATTAGTAAAAATAGACTATAAACACAAATTTTCCGGACTTCACTATTTGGTCAAAAAGTCAACAGTTGACTTTTTTGAGAAAAGTCAAACTTCAAAATTTCAAAATTTATATTTTTGATAAAAATGGTTTCATTGTGTTGGAATTATTTGTGTTAGTGAAAATCCACAATTATTTCGATAATAATTGATGTCTGGAGGTTATATTGACCAATCGGGTATTTAACCGGATAAATGAGCAATTGATTGCTATTATTTCTCATGATTATAACTATTTGTTCACATGTGTATAATATTGTTTCACATTCTTGTTACTATTAGGGGAGTTGATGCAAGATTGATAATACTTGCATAACTAAGTTAAAAATAGAGGTATAGATGGAGGTACTATATTGTAATTCATATTTTCACATGTCTAGAACTATTGATTCATATAATTTACTATTGAATCACATTATATACTATTAAGGGAGGTATGCATGAGTTTGATAATACTTCCATGACTAAATTAAAATAAAGGAAAAGTTGGAGGTATTGTATCTTTGAAATTTTCGAGCCCCAAAACGTGCAATTATCGAAACTATATTTTTCTATAAATAGTAGCTCATTCTTCCTTCATTTCTCACTAATTCACAAAAGCTTTAGAGCGATTATTATAGAGAGAAATTATAGAAAGAAGAAGAGAAGTCTCGCTACCTCACTATTCCAAAGATCCAGCTTTTTCTAAAGGTATGGAGTATTATTTCTTTCTTATCTATAAAGAGAACTTCATTTATTCCATTCTTTATTATTCTGTTGGAATAACTTGTATACGCCGTTACCCTATACTTGGTGAAATTCTTCTCGTTGTTCCATTCTTTATCATTCTCGTTGAACATCCTCGTTTATGTTGCTCTACGCCGGGACCGCCCGCTTTTTTATTATTCTCGTTGGAATATCCTGTTTAGGCATTTTACTGTGGGACTGATTCCGCCTTTTTATTATTCTCGTTGGAATATCCTCGTTCACAGCATTTCTACGCCGACTGATTCCGCCTTTAATATTCTCGTTGAATATCCTGTTTGTGCGCTTTTACGCCGAATCGAATTCCGTTATTTATTATTCTATTGGAATAACTCGCCTGTGCGATCCTATCGCATGCCTGGTGATTTCTTTTGTTATTCCATTCCTTATTATACTCAGTTGGTTAAAGTTTTGACTTCTATACTCCATGAAATTAGTGAAATATCCTTGATATTTGTGCTTCATCCAGTATCTTTTCATGGAAATATTCTTCTGAGCATTCTTGACTTTTAATCTACAAAGCAGTATCATGTTGACAATTTGGACGTTATTAGTTCCTGGATAAAATAATTCTTGAACTTGTTTTATTGAATTCTTATTTCATTGTCATCATCCTCATGTTTATATTTTTTTGAAACTCATCTGTGGCCTATAGTGCATAGATGAACTTGGTATGATTATGACCAGGGATTATTCGGTGTAATCATGACCGTAATGTTACAAATGACGTGGTAAAAGTTTTCATTGGCCCGTAGTGCATTGATGGACAGTTGTTGGCATGATCATGACCATTATTGAATACATAAATATTCTTGGCCCGTAGTGCATGGATAATTGTGGTCGTGATACTAAAGAATATCCTCGATCAGTAGTGCGGGGTGATTCGATGATGTGGATTATTTATTGTCGAGTCCCAAATGATAAAAGTGATGAAAAACCTTTAAAATCATAAAAGATAGTAGATTTTATTCTCTACTTGACTCTTTTAATGGATTGCTTGTTCCGCTGCAGTTAAACTTGATGGTTGTTATATTGTATCAGTTTAACACTGTTGAAGGCTAACGATAATATATTCTGCATTATCTTAGTCATAATATTTCCTACTGGGCTAGTTGAGCTTACCCTTTTACTTTTATTGTTCTCTTCAGGAAATGAGAACGTAGCAGGGACTAGTCGGGGAATGGAGTGACGGACCAAATGATAGCATTAGTAGTCCTCACTATTCAGTGAAATAGTGGAAATAATAATATTGAATTTGAGTTTGAATATTGTCTAGACGATAATATTTGTATTAAAACTCACAGCTTATATTTTGTTGTACTTTACATGACAGTTGTATAATTAAGTTGTATTTGTATTCTGTACCATGTATTTGACGACTCAGAATAGGTGACGTATACCTATTTTGGGGGCGTCACATTTTGGACAGGAGCCGCTCTTGCCTGATGTTGCATGAATTGTATAAAACCTTTGAACATTCCATCGTTCGTCATCTGGTTAGTGTTGTTGTTTGCCTGAGGATTGTCACCTTCGATGCACATTATCCTCGATTATTGATCCGTGGAGACTCAACGGTCTCCTCGTGCTCCATTGCTATTCTCAACATTCTGGGATGTCATTTTCAGATCATCGCCACTAAACAAAGGTTAATTAACATATAACATATTATCCCTATACTTTGACCGACCAATTAAATACCAAATAATCTTAGGTAGGTCATACTAGCGAAGGAATTCCCCGTCTCTCCCCTCCTAGTTCTAGTCTCACATCTTAGCCAGGGATCATATCCCTAAGCTTTGATGTGACGCCCCCAAAATAGGTCCAATCCATCTAACCTATTCTGAGTCGCCAAATACATGGTACAAAAAATAACTACAACTTTATTACTACAACTGTCATGCAAAATACAACAACACATATACTGTGAGTTTTAATACCAACTGTGATTCATGTCCCAACTATGGAAAGCACCTCACATTGATACATTACATAAATGTACAGTCTATAACTATTTTAGAAATTAAAATCTTTGGGAAGTGCTCAACGAAACCTTCGTACATAGGAGACCATGCGTCTAGGTTATGATAGATATCATATGCCCACATAATTATCCTTGGTTGACCCAATATACCCCAAAGAAAAATGAGAAAATTACTATCATATTCTTTCTAATGGTGAGTCTTCTCTTGACATATAAATATCTCCACTATCTCCAGTTGAAAATTATATTTCAAATAAACTCCAAGATCATATAGGTAGTGCTCGTAGATATACTCAGCAAGTAGATGTGCACAACCCTTTCTTATGATAACACGAGGTTGTATATCATTAGACATCTTATATGATAGTGGCAAAACACCCTTCTAACGTTGCGTTCGCCTCACCCTATTTGATTCACCAAATATAACTACTAAATGATGTATAAAATACAACACACTTTTCTATACTGTTTAGGGAGAACTTCTACCGCTCCCCTGTTACCCACGCTCGACCCAGCTACACTCTTATTACCTGAAAGGAATTGTGAAGCAAAAGGTTGAGCTCAACTAGCCCAGTAAAGAATATCATGACTAAAGATAAATAAATTATCAATAGCCTTCATCAGTAATAAATCAGAGATTTAGAACATATGGTAAATGATAAAAATTTTCAACCATAGTTGCAGCGGAATGAGCAATCCATTAGAAGAGTCAAATAGACCGTAATGTCTATTATCTTCTCCATGTTAAAAGTCCACCAACAATGTTTTATCCCTGTAACATCAATCAACAGTTCCTGTCCACAATCACGTATATAATTCATAATCATAATTGTAGTTCTAAATTCATCTTCTCATCTAGGACGAAGATAATTTTCATCACATGTCTTTACCTGAAACATTAAAGATCATGGTTATACCAAATCACAGTTCCTGTTCATAATCATACTAATAAATTCATCTTTGCACTACGGGCCAAAGATATTCAACAACAGATCATCTTTACAGTACATGCCAAAGATATTCAACAACAGGTCATCTTTGCACTATGGGCCAAAGATATTTAACAACAGGTCATCTTTGCACTACGGGCCAAAGATATTCATCAATAATTCATCTTTGCACTACAGACCAAAGATATTAATATCTCAAAGAAATACATAATCATTTCAGAATTTATATAAACCATAATTATAACCATGTTGATCAATTCACCTTTGCACTTAAGCTAAAAATATTCACTTGTAAATTCAATGGTCATGATCATACCAGTCAACGATTCAACTTTGCACTACTGGCCAAAGAGAACCCATAGTCACGATCATACCAATAATCTACCCATCTTTACACTCAAGTCAAAGAGAAATTTCTTCACCAGGATTATAAAAAATGTTATATATGATAATAAAAACAATATGATCAACAACTACATTTAATTTCAAGAGTAAGATTCATAAATCAACGATAATTTGGTCAGAAAAAGAAACCAATTTTTGTCGTGAATAGTAACCCCGACATGAAAAAGGTAGAAATTCTACAATAAAATCCATACCAATATTTCGGTATAATGATATTAAAAGAATAATATTTCTTAAGCTTATAAACAATTTATTTTAATTGTTAACACTTTACTAAATAATGCATTTAATCATCATAAAATGCCAAATTCATAAGATTTCATCACCAATAACCAAAACCCTCATAAAAAATCTGCATATACCTCATGTAGGATTCTCAAGCCATAAAATCCTATTTTCTAATTTTCTTACTTCACATAACATATTTAATTCATTTACTCATAATTAGTCCATTTTTATGAAAAATACCAAATCAGTCCCAAAAATATTTCTTTTCTGGGATTTAGCAGAATATAGTCCCATATTGAACATATATTTTTTCCGAAATTTTTAAAATTCATTTACTATTTTTCATATGGCCAAAACAGCCGAATATTTAGACATTTATCATAAATTGTAATTTTATCCAAAAATTTCGAAATTTATAGAGTATACTTCTATCATATACATGTACTCTCAATAAAAATTTCACCAATTTTGGAGTTAACTACAAGGAGTTATAAGGGTTTACTTTTAAAATAGTCTTTTCCCATAAAATTCATAACTCTTAATCTATACATCCAAAAAATGCCATTTTTGGACACAATCAAGAAAACTCATCAAATTATCATTTCAAATATTTCCAGAATTTTTGAAGGTCAGAAAAATTACGAAACTGGAAAACATAACAACCCTTAAAATCCTTTACCTCAAAAGAGCAGTACTTCTGACTGGAATATCGGATGTAAAGCCGAAGGAAATTTGCATCGAATAGCAACTTTCAAAGTATCTAAATACTCACAAAAATATGCTTGATAATATATAAAGAGAAAACTTATGTTTCTGGTGTGAATTTAAATTCTAACATAAGCACCTATTTATAGGAAAATGCTAGAACGCCAAAGGAGACTAAAATAATAAATTATTATTATTTATTTTTCTTCTTTGCTACGCCACCTATCTTGAAAATTTGAGCAGCCTTCATTGAAAGAAATATCAGCACATTTTTTTTCTACACCAAGCAAAGTGGGTCCCACCCAAATTTAAATAAAAATTATTTTATTTTCCGAAACTTCAATAATTCATAGAAAATAGCCCGTTTATCAGAAAAATACGAATTTTATGTCCATTCCACACAAAATTGAATTCTCTACAACTTTGCAGAAGAAAGGTTTTCCAAATTCCAGACAAAAAATATCTGAAACCCACAAACGGATGATTTTTAACACCTTTTAAAATTCATAACAAATCATGTGTTAATTTTTAACGGTTCAAAATTTGTGGACATATACTCAACTTATATATGTATAACATATCCAAAATTCACAATGATTCAATGGTCAGATCAAAATTATAACTCACGCAATAGAGCTTTAAGAACACCGATTTGATCTTTTAATACCTCCAATCCGACAAAAATACTGATAAAACACCTCAACATTAATTCCTTCATTTATAACCACATAAATAAATCCATCATTTATATCCACATCAAATAAATATTTCCTTATCATATAAATCAATAATTAATTATTCACAAATAATATTACAGAATCACAATTATGACAACCAGGCGGTTCCTTAGGAAAGAGGAGGCTTTCCGATAAGGAATTCTCCTTACTGGCGCGCAATTAGGTGACCAAACCTCTCCTTGACAAAACTTTCTAGACATTGCCAATAATGCTATCTCATAATATTATTCAAATAATATGAATTATTGATCCGATAATGGGAAATACTGTGCAGTGATAATTATTGAAACAACAATAATATAAAATATCAACGTAACAATTATTGAACCAATAAAATAAAATATTGAACAGTAATTACTATAACAATTACTGAGTAGTGCCTTCTTACGTAAGAATCAATCATTCAAAAATATTGTACAATACCGTGTGATACTGTGCAACAACGCGTATTACTGTATTTTAACCACCGGGTATTCCAACAGTGTTAACGGTAACAACTACGCCATTATTTATAAAAAGTCAAACTTGTCGTTTTCTTTATTCGACAGTTATTATGTTATGGGGCCCACAAATGGCTGCGCTGTCGTATGAATATTCCCCGACAATAAGAATATTCCACGACCAAACGAATATTCCCCGATAACAATAAGTATTTTATAGCCACTTGCTTATTTTGAAAAAATTTCACATATCACCCTTAACTTTAACCTTTTATCAATTTAACCATTTACTAAATAGAAAAATTGAATACTTTTATTTCATAAAATTCGGGGTCTTACATTTGATACCAACTGTGACGCCGCCAAAATAGGTATACATCACCTATTTTGAGTCGCCAAATACATGGTACAGAATACAAATACAATCTTTAATATACAACAAGAGAGCTATGAGTTTTAATACAAATACTATCTTCTAGACAATATCCACTCTCAGAATAAGTCCTCATTACTTTATTGTCACACTATTTAACAGAATAGTGAGGACTACTAATACTATCATCTGGTCCATCACTCCGTTCCCCGACTCGTCCCAACTATATTCTCATTTCTTAAAGAGAATAGTGAAAGAAAGGGTGAGCTCAACTAGCCCAGTAAGAAATATTATGACTAAGATAATGCAGAATAAATTATCATTAGCCTTAAACAGTGTTAAACTGATACAATATAACAAACATTAAGTTTAACTGCAGCGGAATAAGTAATCCATTAAAAGAGTCAAGTAGAGAATAAAATCTACTATCTTTTATGATTTAAAAGATTTTTCATCACTTTTATCGCTGGGACTCACTAATAAATAATCCACATCATCGAATCACCCCTCGCACTACTGGCCAAGGATATTCTTTAGTATCACGACCACAATTATCCATGCACTACGGGCCAAGAATATTTATGTATTCATTAATGGTCACGATCATGCTAACAATCATTCCATCAATGCACTACGGGCCAATGAGGACTTTTACCACATCATTTATAACATTACTACCATGATTACAATCGAATAATCCTCGGTCATAATCATACCAAGTCCATCTATGCACTACAAAAGCCACGATGACTTTCAAAAAATATAAACATAAGGATGATGACAATGATATAAGAATTCAATAAAACAAGTTCAAGAATTAATTTATTTAGGAACTAATAACGTCCCAAATTGTCAACATGATACTTCTTTGTAGAGTAAAATTCAAGAATGCTCGTAAGAATATTTCCATGAAAAGATACCGGATGAAGCGCAAATATAAAGGATATTCCACTAATTTCATGGAGTATAGAAGTCAAAACTTTAACCAACCGAGTATAATAAAGAATGGAATAACAAAAGAAATCACCATGCATGCGGTATTTGCATGTATTGTGTTATTCCAACAGAATAATAATAACGGAACCGTGTCAAAGTAAATTAAGACCGGCTGTGATGTTCCAACAGTAATAATAAAGAATGGAATAACAACATAAATCACCATGCATGTGGTACTTCACATAGACAAAGTTATTCCAATGTAATACTAAATAACGGAACCAAAGTCAAAGCGTAATACGCACCGGCAAGCGG
This sequence comes from Panax quinquefolius, assembly GCA_020205615.1. NCBI lineage: Eukaryota > Viridiplantae > Streptophyta > Magnoliopsida > Apiales > Araliaceae > Panax > Panax quinquefolius. Next base: position 31,073,571 of record CM035170.1, read on the forward strand.
ATGTTCCAATGTAATAATAAAGACGAAACCAGTCCGGCATATAAAATGCACGTATACGATATTCCAAATGTAATAATAAAGAATGGAATAACAGAAGAATTTCACCAAGTATAGGGTAGCCCACGTATACAGGTTATTCCAACAGAATAATAAAGAATGGAATAACATAAGTTCTCTTCATGAATACAAATGAAAAAATACCCCCTACCTTAAGAAGAAGAGTACTGGATATATGAGTAGTGAAGTAGCAGAATACTTTTCTTCTTTCTCTCTATAGTTTATCTCTCTAGAGTTTCAGTGAATTCGTAAGAAATAATGAAGGAATGAGCTTCTATTTATAGAAAAATGGACTGCATAGTAACTAACTCATGAACGATCTAGATTAATTTACTTTAATCTGACAGTCCATATTTAAAGCAAAATCTTTTAAATAAAATATAATATATTCTATTTATAATTTAATAAAACAAATAACTTTATAAAAGATTTTACTATGCAAACACTATGCAGTAACTATGCATAATAAAATATAATATATTCTAATTATTGTCTAATAAAATGATATCTTTATAAAAGTATTCTGCTTTATATAAAAAGATTTTACTATTAGCCTAATAAAATGAATAACTTTATAAAAGTGTTCTGCTTTTATATAAAAAGTTTTTCTGCTTTATTACATTAATAATACCAATAAAACAAAACCGAGTGACTTATCATATAAGCATCAATAATCAATACCGCAGCTACTACGCAACCACGCCAGACATCGCACTTTTACTACCGAAAGTAGTTCAACAAGATTAATGGTAAAACTTCCGTCGTTATTTTCAATATAATATTTTTTGTCGCTTTTCTCAATCCAACAATAATTCCGCTAGGGGTCCACTAATAATTGTGTTGCATTGTGCATAATATTCCCTCGTTAAAACGAATATTCCCCACCAATCGAATATTATATAACAACTTGCGTATTTTGCCAAATTTATAAATATTACCCACAACTATAACATTATATCAAATTTACTCCATAATATTCAAAAAATGATATTTATAGAAAATTCATCTTTATTTATAAAAGTTGGGGTCTTACAATACCATCGTGCAACCACATGCCAGATTACTATATTTTAACCAACGGGTATTCCAATATCGTTAATCTGTAACAATTACGTCGTTATTTGTAAAACATAAACTTATCATTTTCTTCATTCGACCGTTATCCGTTATGCTACCCACAAAATGGTCGCACTGTAGCATAAAATATTCTCCGACAGAAAGAATATTCCACGACCAAACGAATATTCCCCGACAACAATGAATATTTTATAACCAATTGCTTATTTTGCAAAATTTTCATATTTCACCCATAACCAAAATATTATATCAAATTAACACCTTATTATTTCAAAATAATAATTAGAGGAAAATTCAATTTTATTTATAAAAAGCTGGGGTCTTACACTGGTGCTTTTGTGACTGTTGGAATTTTTTATATTTGATAAATTATAAGTTCATTTGAAATTTTTTGATAAATTATAAGTTCATTCGAAGTGGTATAAAGAACATGAGATGGAAGAAATTTTTTGTATTGTATGATTGATTAAATGATTTTTGGCTGCAGATCTTGATCTTAAATATTTGGCTGAGAGGTGTTTTTTTTATCGATTTTTAATGGTTTTAGATTTTATTGTTTTGATTGATTTAATCAATTTCTGATTGTTTGGAAGTTTTAATTAGTTTTGATGTATTAAGTGAATAGGGTGTGACCATTTTACCCTTCAATATAGCAAATATGTTTTATCACAATTTAAGAAACTATTTGTTTTATACAGATCAACTTAGATGTGTCCCACTAAGATAGCCACGTCAGCAATTTCTGACGTGGCAGCCTCAATTGAAAAAATTGAAAAAAATTGATAGTTCAATCATCTAATTGACACAATTAAAACTTTGATCACCGAAGTGGAATATGGCCTATAGTTCAGGGTAGTAATTCATATTTAATGTAAGACCCCAACTTATTATAAATAAAATTGAATTTCCTCTAAATATTATTGTGAATAATAAAATGTTAAATTGATATAATATTTTGGTTATGGGTGAAATGTGCAAATTTTGCAAAATAAGCAAGTGGTTATAAAATAATCATTGTTGTCGGAGAATATTCGTTTGGTCGTGAAATATCTTGTTGTCGGGGAATATTCGTATTTATTTAATGCAGCTCATTTGTGGGCCCTCATAATGTAATAACTCATTTGATGAAGAAAACGATAAGTTTGAGTTTTTATAAATAATCTACAGAAGTTGTTACTGCTAACACTGCTGAATACCCGGTGGTTAAAAATACGATGAATACGCGTGATGCACATGATATTTTGAATTATTGATTCTTACGTAAGAAGACACTACTCAATAATTGTTACAATAATTATCGCTCAATATTTTATTTTATTGATTCAATAATTGTTGCGTTGATATTTTATATTATTGTTGTTTCAATAATTATCAACGCATGCGATTTCCTATTATCGATCAATAATTCATATTATTTGAATAATATTATTAGATAGCATTATTGGCAATGTCTAGAAAGTTCTACCAAGAAGAGGTTTGGTCACCTAATTGCGCCGCCAAGAAGGAAAATTTTTTATTGAAAGCCCCTTCTTTCCGGGAACTACCGTCATCATAATTGTGATTCTCAGAATATTATTTGTGAATAATTAATTATTGATTTATATGATAAGAAAATATTTATTTTATGTAGATATAAATGATGGATATATTTATTTTATGTGGATAAAATGAAGGAATTAATGCCGAGGTGTTTTATCAAGATTTTGCTTGGGTGTAGGTATTAAAATCATCCGCTTGTGGATTTCTTTGTATTTTTTTGATTAGAATTTGGAAAAACTTTCTTCTACAAAGTTGTAGAGAATTAAATTTCCTATGGAAACACGTGAGTTTCGAATTTTTCTGATACAAGGGCTATTTATTATGAATTACTGAAGTTTCGGAAAATAAAATGATTTTTATTAAATTATGGGTTGGGCCCACTCTTGTTTGAAAACATGTGGGCTGCTGATTTTTGGTTCAAAGATGGCTGGCCTTGATTTTCAACTTAGCATGCGTGGAAGAAAGAAATAGAAATAATATTATTTTATTATTTAGTCTCCTATGACGTTCTAGCATTTTTCCTATAAATAGACGCTTAGGTTAGAATTTAAAATCACACCAAAAATAAGTTTTCTTTCTCTCTATATCGTCGAGCGTATTTTATTGAGTATTTATATACTTTGAGAGTTGCTATTCGGTACAAGTTTCATTCGGCTTTCTATCCGATATTCCGATCAGAAGTACCGTTTTTTTGAGGTAAGGGATGTTATTTTCTTCATAAATGATATTATTTCTTTCGATATCATTATGCCAAAATATTGGTTTGAACTTTTTATCAAATTTGGAACTTTTTGTGTCGGGGATACTATTCACGATACTCTGACTATTCACGAATACTTAAGACTATTCAATCGAAAAAATGAAATTTTCTTCTTTTTGTCCAAGATGTCTATTATGGTTACTATCTTTATCAGATCCATGTTTTGATCTTTATTCTTGAATTTTGCTTCAAAATTGGTTATTATGGAGTATTATTGATCTTGATAAACTGTTATACTAATCCCTACTATTTGTCCTTCCGTCTCACTAGATTCGCTTTTCTTTAAAATATTTTTCATCATCCTCGGTCCTAAATGATGATATTATCAATATCTTTAGCCCGTAGTGCAAAGATGAATGATTAATCTAATGAATATCTTTGGCCCGTAGTGCAAAGATGAATAGGTGTTGAGATGAACACGACCAACCGGGTGATACAAATGAATATCTTTGGCTCAGTAGTGCAAAGATGAATATTGATTAAAGATGTATATTGATTGTTGTTACGGGGATAAAATATTGATGATGGACTTTTAAATCTTAGAAGATAGTAGAACTCATTCTCTACTTGACTCTTCTAATGGATTGTTGCTTCCGCCTGCGCATTGTTGATCTAAAACTTGTCAGCCTATTATATTTTATCGATTTTTCCTGTTGAAAACTAATGATAATTTGTTGTATATTATCTTAGTCATAATATTCTTTATCGGGCTAGTTGAGCTCACCCTTTTCCTTTTTGTTCCATTTTTCTTCTCAGGAGGTGAGAACATTGCAGGATCTAGTCGGGGTATGGAGTGATGGTTCTAGAAAGATGTTTTAGCAGTCCTCACTATTTCTATAAAATAGTGTTTGAATAATTGTAATGAGGACTTATTTGAGTGTGGATATTGTCTAGAAGAGAATAATTGTATTTAAACTCACAGTACGTGTTGTCGTATTTTGCACGACAATTGTATTATTGAAGTTGTAGTTTGCTTTATGTACCATGTATTTGTCAACTCAAAATGGGCGTTGTATACCTATTTTGTGGGCATCACAGTTGGTATCAAAGCTTAGGGATATGATCTCTGGCGGAGATCGGGGAATAGAACTAGGAGGGGAGAGATGAGTAAATCCTTCGCTAGTGTGTCCTATCTAAGATTATTTGTTGGTCAGTCATAATATAGGGATATTATGTGATATGTTAATTTGCAACAGGAAGGCAATATTCCTTCTGTAAACAACACTACCGAGCAAACGATGAATGATGGAATGTTTAGGAGCTTTTCGCAGTTCATGCAAAATCAGACGAGGGAGACTCATGTACAAAATACGGGTGGAAGAGATACCAACGTGTGGTCTGTCACAGCCAAGCAGTTCAAGGAGTTGGGACCACCAGAATTTATTGGAAAGCCGGATCCGATCAAGGAGGAAATGTGGGTCAAGCAAATTACCAAGATATACGATGTCTTGGGATGCACGGAGGAACAAAAGGTTCCATTCGCCACCTTTATGTTCCGCGGTGAGGCAGACTACTGGTGGCAATCTGTTAAGCGTACCCAGCCTACCGCACTCAACATGTCTTGGGAAACGTTTCAAAAACTATTCAATGACAAGTACTTTCCTGAAAGTATTCGTCATATGAAGGAGGTAGAGTTTATCAGATTGGAACAAAACAACATGACGGTGTCCCAGTACGAGGCGAAGTTCACTGAGTTATCCAGGTTTGTACCTCATTTGGTAGAGAATGAGGAACGAATGACAAGGATGTTTTTGAGAGGTCTAAAACTCGAGATTCGTCAATACCTTATCTCTCATAAATTTTCTCTGTATTCAGATGTTGTAAACAAGGCTCAATTATTAGAGCGAGATAGTGAGTATGTTCAACTGAGGGACCACAACCAGGGTCATACTGGTGACAACAGTCATCAGAGCGATGATAACCAACGAGGAGGGAAAAATATGAACAAAGGCGATAACCACTCAGGTGGTCATCGTGGCCATGATAATAGGAGAGGTGAGTCAAGTGGAAATTTCAGAAAGAGGAGATTCAACAATGACGAAAAGACATCAAGAAGCAGAGACCAAAGACCAATAACAAATTCTAGGGGAGGAGAACGACCGCCAGTTAGATGTTACAAATGCGGGAAAGAGGGACATATCAGCCCAAACTGTCCACAACAATCCAAGATATGTTACAACTGTGGAAAGGAAGGCCACATAGCTCGGGATTGTTTTGAAGCAAAACCAAGTTCAACGGGGATGGTGACTCCAAGGGCTGTCCCGGATAAGTTGAATCGCCGGTTCTCGGAAGAGCGCTTGTCGTGGATCGGCCAAAACGTGAGGAACCCGAACGAGGTGATCACGGGTAAGCTAATCTTGAACTCTTCCGAAGTTTATACCTTACTAGATACCGGTTCTACCCATTCTTTTATCTCTCCTGCTTGTGATCAACGTTTAAACTTGACTCCGGAGAAATTAGACTTTGATTTATCAGTGGAGATTCCGTTAGGAGAAACCTTCGTTATATCTACAGTTTATAAATCTTGCATGATCCAAGTTGGCACTATCACATTACCTGTTGATCTTATCTCTTTAAAGATACTTGCTTTTGATGTGATTTTAGGAATTGATTTGTTAACCACTCATCATGCCAAAATTGATTATTTTCGTAAGGTTGTTAGTTTTCATATTCCTAACCAACCTATCATATGAATTCAAACAACTAAACCACTAAAATCAGTCACTGTCATATCAAGCCATAAAGCTATTCGTTTATTGAAAAATGGATGTCAAGCTTTCTTAGCCCATGTTATGGATTTGAACAAAGACAAGTCGATTTGAATAATATTTCATTGTTAGTTAGAGAATTGGTCGATGTATTTCTGAAGAGCTTCCCTGGCCTACCCCCGCCTACCCCGACGTGATGTTGAATTCTTTATTGACCTTGAACCGCACAAAGCCCATTTCTAAAACCCCATATCGAATGGCTCCTATTGAACTTCAGAGTTAAAAGTCCAACAACAGAGTTATTAGACATCGGTTTCATTCATCCTAGTACATCTCCTTGGGGTGCTCTGCTTTTCAAAGAAGAAGAGAGAGCGGAGTATATGCGACTTTGTATCGACTCATGAGAATTAAACCATGTCACCATCAAGAATAGGTATCCGTTACCTCGCATCGATGACCTGTTCGTCCAGATTGCAAGGAGCACAATTTTTCAAAATCGACCTTCGCTCGGATATCATCACCAAAGATTAAAATCGAGGATATTCCAAAAGACCGCCTTCAATTCTGCACGCATTATGAATTCTTAGTTATGTCTTTTGGATTGACTAATGCTCTAGCTGCTTTCATGGATATGATGAACCATGTATTCAAGGAATATTTGGATCAATTCGTTGTTGTCTTTATTGATGACATCCTCATCTATTCCAAAAGTCATGAAGATCATGAGCACCATTTGAAGTTGATACTTGAAAGGCTTCGTGAAAACAAACTTTATGCCAAACTAAAGAAATGTGAGTTTTGGCTTGAGGAAATAACATTCCTTGGGCACGTGGTGTCAAAACATGGAGTATCTGTTGACCCGACGAAGATTGAAGCAATACAAAGTTGGGAGAAACCGGTCGGTGACCGGCAGTAGCTTTCAAGCTTAATGGTTATTATCGGAGATTCATGGAAGAATTTTCTCGAATCGCTACTCCGCTTAACTCAAATTGACTCGGAAAGATACAAAATTCATATGGGGCGAGGAATGCGAGAAGAGTTTCCAAGAGCTCAAGAGGAGACTCATTTCGGCACCTGTTCTGGCAATACCATCTGGTACAGAGGGATTTGTTATCTACAGCGATGCTTCAGGCAAAGGGTTAGGATGTGTTCTCATACAACATGGGAAAGTCATAGCCTATGCCTCACGAAAACTCAAAGAATATGAGAGGAATTATCCTACTCATGATCTGGAGTTGGCAACAGTCGTATTCGCGTTGAAAATTTGGAGACACTACTTGTATGGGGAGAAAGTGGAGATTTATACGGACCATAAAAGCCTCAAATATTTCTTCACCCAAAAAGAACTCAACATTTGGCAACGACGTTGGCTTGAACTATTGAAAGATTACGATCACACTATTCAATATCATCTTGGAAAAGCGAACGTAGTAGCTGACGCATTGAGTAGAAGATCATATACGAGTACGAGTACGATATTGTCAATGTAAAGGCCCATTCTGTATGACTTGCAAAGGATGGAGGTAGAATTAAAGACTCCAGGGACCCACATGATGGTGGCGAATATACGAGTAGAACCGACTTTAATCGATAAAGTTAAAGCTGCTCAAGCTACGAACCTGGGGCTGATACGTATAAAGAAGAAAGTGAAAGAAGGTGCTATTCCAGAAGTGAGAATCGATCAACTCCAGACTTTGTGTTCCTAACGATTCTGACTTGAAGCATAGAATCATGATGGAGGCACACAACACCCCGTTTGCAATCCATCCCGGGAGTACCAAAATGTATCATGATATTCGACATACATTTTGGTGGAACAATATGAAGAGAGAAATCGCAGAGTTTATCTCGAGGTGCTTAACTTGTCAACGTGTAAAGGCGGAGAATCAAGTGCCAAAAGGTCCATTGCAACCACTTGAGATTTCAGAATGGAAGTGGGAACACATTACTATGGATTTCGTTACAGGTCTTCCCAAAGTTTCTCAAGGCATAGATGTTATTTGGGTTATTGTTGATAGATTAACCAAGTCTGTCCATTTCTTGCCGATATGATAAACTTATTCCCTTGAACATCTTGCTCGTATGTACTTGAATGAGATTGTGAGATTGCATGGCATGCCAGTATCCATTGTTTCGGTTTGTGACCCAGGATTCACTTCAAGATTTTGGGTTAGCTTGCAGAAAGCTATGGGCACGGATTTACGATTCAGTTCGGCATACCATCCTCAAACGGACGGACAATCAGAGAGGACTATTCAAACCCTTGAAGATCTATTAAGACTCTGTGTTTTAGATTTCATAGGAAGTTGGGATAAGTACTTGCCACTGGTGGAATTCTCCTACAACAACAGTTATCAAGCAAGTATAGGCATGGCTCTATTTGAGGAGTTGTATGGACGAAAGTGTCGTTCTCCAGTATGCTTGGGCGAGGTGGGAGAAGCAATGTTGTTGGGACCAGAATTAGTACGCATGACTACAGAAAAGATCCAAATGATTCGACATCGTATTCAAACCTCACAAGATCGAAAAAAGAGTTATGTTGATCTTCATAGAAAGGACGTGGAGTTTAATATTAGGGATCATGTACTGTTACGTGTTACTCCATGGAAGGGATTTACAAGATTTGGAAAGAGAGGAAAGCTCAATCCAAGATTTGTTGGTCAATTTAAGATTCTTGACCGAATAAGAAATGTGGCCTATAGACTCGCATTACCTCCAAGTATGTCTTGTGTTCATAATGTTTTTCATATATCATGCTTCGTAAATATGTGAAAGACCCGAACCATATTATTGCTTTAGAATCAGACGAGATAGCCGAAGATTTAACGTACGAAGAAGTACCTGTTAAGATCTTGGATAGGAAAGAGAATGTCCTACGCACGAAGGTTATACCACAAGTTAAGATTTTGTGGAGAAACTATGCTATTGAAGAAATGACCTGGGAGTTGGAATCAGAAATGAAAGCGAGGTATCCTCACCTTTTTGAAACACCAGGTACGTACGTCAATTTCGTGGACGAAATTTCATAAGGAGGGGAGGTTGTAAGACCCCAACTTATTATAAATAAAATCGAATTTCCTCTAATTATTATTGTGAATAATAAAGTGTTAAATTGATATAATATTTTGGTTATGGGTGAAATGTGCAAATTTTGCAAAATAAGCAAGTGGTTATAAAATAATCATTGTTATCAGAGAATATTCGTTTGGTCATGGAATATTCTTGTTGTCAGGGAATATTCGTACGACGGCGCAGTCATTTATGGGCCCCATAACAGAATAACTGTCGGATGAAGAAAACGACAAGTTTGAGTTTTTATAAATAACGATGTAGTTGTTACCGTTAACACTATTGGAATACCTGTGGTTAAAATACAGTAATACGTGTGGATGCATAGTATTTTTGAATTATTGATTCTTACGTAAGAAGGCACTACTCAATAATTGTTACAGTAATTACTGTTCAATATTTTATTTTATTGATTCAATAATTGCTGCGTTGATATTTTATATTATTGTTGTTTCAATAATTATCACTGCACAGTATTTTCTATTATCAGATCAATAATTCATATTATTTGAATAATATTATTAGATAACATTATTGGCAATGTCTAGAAAGTTCTGTCAAGGAGAGGTTTGGTCACCTAATTACGCGCCAATAAGGAGAAATTCTTATTGGAAAACCCCCTCTTTCTTGGGACCGGCCTGTTTGTTATAATTGTGATTCTGTAATATTATTTGTGAATAATTAATTATTGATTTATATGATAAGGAAATATGTATTTTATGTGGATATAAATGATGGATATATTTATTTTTATGTGGATAAAAATGAAGGAATTAATGCTGAGGTGTTTTATCAGTATTTTGTCGGTGTAGAGGTATTAAAAATCATCCGTTTGTGGATTTATGGTATTTTTTATTAGAATTTGGAAAAACTTTCTTCTACAAAGTTGTAGAGAATTAAATTTCCTATGGAAACACGCCAGTTTCAAATTTTTCTGATACAAGGGCTATTTATTATGAATTACTGAAGTTTCGAAAAATAAAATGATTTTTATTAAATTATGGGTGGGGCCCACTCTTGTTTGAAAACATGTGGGCTGCTGATTTTTTTTTCAAAGATGGCTGGCCTTGATTTTCAACTTAGCATGCGTGGAAGAAAGAAATAGAAATAATATTATTTTATTATTTAGTCTCCTGTGGCGTTCTAGCATTTTTCCTATAAATAGACGCTTAGGTTAGAATTGAAAATCACCCAGAAATAAGTTTTCTTTCTCTCTATATTGTCGAGCGTATTTTAGTGAGTATTTATATACTTTGAGAGTTGTTGTTCGGTACAAGTTTCATTCGGCTTTCTATCCGATATTCTGATCAGAAGTACCGTTATTTTGAGGTAAGGGATGTTCTTTTCTTCATAAATGATATTATTTCTTTCGATATCATTATGCAAAAATATTGGTTTGAACTTTTTATCAAATTTGGAATTTTTTGTGTCGGGGTTACTATTCACGTATACGGAACTATTCACGAATACGGCACTATTCACCGAAAAATGAAATTTTCTTCTTTTTGTCCAAGATGTCTATTATGGTTACTATCTTTTATTGTATCCATGTTTTGATCTTTATTCTTGAATTTTGCTTTAAAATTGGTTATTATGGAGTATTATTGATCTTGGATAAACTGTTATACGAATCCCTACTATTTGTCCTTCTGTCTCACTGGATTCATTTTCTTTAAAATATTTTTCATCATCCTCAGTCCTAAATGATGATATTACTAAATATCTTTGGCATGTGGTGCAAAGATGAATGATTAACTGATGAATATCGTTGGCCCGTAGTGCAAAGATGAATAGGTGTTGAGATGAACATGACCAACTGGTGATACAAATGAATATCTTTGGCCTGTAGTGCAAAGATGAATATTGATTAAAGATGTATATTTTTATTGTTGTTACAGGGATAAAATATTGATGATGGACTTTTAAATCTTAGAAGATTGTAGAACTTATTCTCTACTTGACTCTTCTAATGGATTGTTGTTTCCACTGCAGTTGTTGATCTAAAACTTGTTGTCTATTATATTTTATCAGATTTTTCCTGGTTGAAAACTAATGATAATTTGTTATATATTATCTTAGTCATAATATTCTTTTTCTTTGGGCTAGTTGAGCTCACCCTTTTCCTTTTTGTTCCATTTTTCTTCTCAAGAGGTGAGAATATAGCAGGATCTAGTCGGGGTATGGAGTGATGGTTCTAGAAAGATGTTTTAGCAGTCCTCACTATTTCTGTAAAATTGTGTTTGAATAATTGTAATGAGGACTTATTTGAGTGTGGATATTGTCTAGAAGAGAATAATTGTATTTAAACTCACAGTATGTGTTGTCGTATTTTGCACGACAATTGTATTATTGAAGTTGTAGTTTGCTTTATGTACCATGTATTTAGCGACTCAGAATGGGTGTTGTATACCTATTTTGGGGGCGTCACATTTAAGTCTATTTAAATTAACTAAAGGTGTGACACATGAAACTATATAATATAATATTATTAAAATAATATAGTTTGGCGGAGTTGGTGTGTGGCCAAATAAGGCCTCGTGGCCTTTGGTCTAATTTAACTGATGAAGGCGTATTATTTTATAACTGAAGTACGTGGGTAGCTTTAGTTTATTTTTACGCGTTCTTTTCTTCCTAATGCTATAGTTAGAGTGTTTGGAAGAGAGGAACATAGTGAAATACAGAGAGTTTGGAGAGAGAGCAAGAGAGGAATCACTGTGATTGAAGGGGAATTTCTAAACCTAATCATCATCTCTTTGATAACAAACAATCAAAGGAACAAGGTATAACCTACTCTAATGTTAACCCTTGTTTTTGAAATTTTTATTGATAATTGTGTTGAATTGATACATATATATATATATATATATATATATATATATATGAAGGGTTTATACTCTGTTAATTATCACATGTGAGTGTTGTTTGATGATAAAAATTAATTTAATTTGGTTTGTAGGAAGAAAAGTATATAATACTGTTTTTACATGAAAATTGGCTTTATAAAGGAACAAAATTTCGTGGTCAATACTTGTTATAATCTATAAATTGATGTTTTATTATGTTAGTATGTTAAGAAACAAAAGCGACGTAGTTTAAATCGTGTTAATTGGTTAAGAAACGAGGCCGTGTCGATCGAATTCACAAAATGTGTTTAAAACATGAAAATAAAGTATGAACATGTGTTTTGGGTCAACTTTTAGGTTGGTTAATGTTTTTATAAATTGTTAGAATTCTAGTATGTTGTAGTTCTATGAATTACTAATCCATAGAATCGAAAACGGACTAATTTGGATGTGTATAACTCAAGTTATGAAGATTAGTAGGAGAAAAAGGGTCAAAAATCGTGAGAACAATAACTTCAGTTTCTGCTTTACGCTATAAGGTAGCTTGATTGCGCTATGCCCTAAGTCATTTGGGGCGCAGCTGCACTGTTCCCAAGGCTTAATTGGGCGCAGCTACACCCAAACTATGTCAGGTGTAACTATTTTGACCTGTTTTAGTAAAATAAGCATAACTTTTTCATACGAACTCCGATTAAGGCGATTCAAGATGATCCGGAACGAGGACGAATAGACCTACAACTTTTATTCTTTAATTTTTCAATTTGAGGTTTGGAATAGGGGTCAAAATGGTCATCATTAGGACTGTTATGTTTTCAGAGGCAATCGGAGGGCATCGGGCATACACGTATGCAAGTGTAGTGCTCTTGAAGATAAAAGATGTTGTTCTAAGTTATAGAACATGAATATTATGAAATATAATGATGTTTAACATTAATAAATGATATATTAGATAAGTTTTATATGCATACTAAGCACACACAAGAGAGGCAAATTGGGCGTGTAACGAATAAACGTCGAAACGCCGTGATAAGTGATAATGAACGTAAAAAGTGTTTTAAATCAAATGAAATGAATATTATAAGATATTTAATAGTGTTAATATAAAACCAATAAGTAGTCCTAGCAAGACTTAAACACTTGAATGAACTTTAAATATGAAATATAATGAGATATAAGTCGAAAGTTAACACAATCAAATTGAACATTGTGTATTTATGATAGGAAGGGTTATGAGATGTAGAGTAAAGTTTACATTACAACTACTATGCGTTGCTATGTGACTAATAGTTGATGTGTATGATTATATAATTGTGTAGGGCACGTGAAGTGCGAGATAACCGTAAGTCGTTAAACCGTTATTGTAAGCAAACGATCAAGGCAAGTCTTTCGGGTTCTCCTATTTGCTATATGAATTTGATTGTTTTAAATCTTTATTGCAAAAGAACATGATGTGTTATATATATGTTGAATGTATGAAATGTTAAAGTCAACTTATGACTACGTTGATTGAGTAAAGCATGCTGATTGAGTAAGGAACTCAATCTTTATACTTTTTATATGAACTGTAACATGTATGTTATGTTAGTCCAATATTTACGAGATATATGTTGAGCATGTTATTATGTGTTACGTGATGCATGAAAACTGTTAGATTTTGTTTTGGTCGTCGAGCTCAACCTTGAAAATAACCATTCTTGCAGGTTAAGGATTGAAGGTAACACTATGTGCTACTTGAGTGACGTGGATCAGAAATAATACACGAAGATTAATATTTTAGCTAAAGTTGTTATTTCTTTATGCCATGATTAAGATTCATGAGATGTACTAAATGTTTTATGATGTATAGTTTTATGTTGAGTTGTAAAGCTAATGTTAGAGTTATCTGATATTAAAAGGGTATCAGATTGAAATGTAAAATTTTATATAATAACAGTGATAAAGCGGATCATAAAATAAGATTGATTCAAAGACATGTAGATGATAAAGATTTTGATTCAGGGAATTAAAGTAAGAATATCATGACTAAGATAATTAAATTATCAATAGCCTTCATCAGTAATAAATCAGAGATTTAGAACATATGGTAGATGATAAAAAATTTCAACCATAGTTGCAGCGGAACGAGTAATCCATTAGAAGAGTCAAATAGACCATAAAGTCTATTATCTTCTCCACATTAAAAGTCCACCAACAATGTTTTATCCCTGTAACATCAATCAACAGTTTCTTTCCACAATTATATGAATAACTCATAATAATAATTATGATTCTAAATTACTCTTCACACCCAGGACGAAGATAATTTTCATCACTTGTCTTTACCTGAAACATCAAAGATCATGGTTATACCAAATCACAGTTCCTGTTCATAATCATACAATTAAGTTTATCTTTGCACTACGGGCCAAAGATATTCGTCAACAGTTCATCTTTGCACTACTGACCAAAGATATTTAACAACAAGTCATCTTTGTACTACGGGCCAAAGATATTCATCAACAGTTCATCTTTGCACTATAGGCCAAAGATATTCATCAACAGTTCATATTTGCACTACAGGCCAAATATATTAATATCTTAAAGAAATATATAATCATTTCAGAATTTATATAAACAATAATTATAACCATGTTGATCCTTTCACCTTTGCAGTTAAGCTAAAAATATTCAATTATAAATTCAATGGTCATGATAATACTAGTCAATGATTCAACTTTGCACTACTGGCCAAAAAGAACCCATAGTCATGATCATACCAATAATCTACCCATCTTTACACTCAAGTCAAAGAGAAATTTCTTCACTAGGATTATAAAAATGTTATATATGATAATAAAAACAATATGATCAAAATATGGATTTAATTTTAAGAGTAAGATTCATAAATCAACGATAATTTGGTCAGAAAAAGAAAACAAATTTTGTCGTGAATAGTACCTGTGAATAGTAACTCATGAATAGTAACTCATGAATAGTAACTCATAAATAGTAACTCGTGAATAGTAACCCCGATATGAAAAAGATAGAAATTCCACAATAAAATCTATACCAATATTTCAGTATAATGATATTGAAAGAATAACATTTCTTAAACTTATAAACAATTTATTCCAATTGTTTACACTTTACTAATTAATGCATTTAATTATTCTAAAATGCCAAACTCATAAGATTTCATCACCAATAACCAAAACCCTCATAAAAAATCTGCATATACCTTATATAGGATTCTCAAGCCATAAAATCCTATTTTTCAATTTTCTTACTTCACATAACACATTTAATTCATTTATTCATAACTAGTCCATTTTCATAAAAAATATCAAATCAGTACAAACAAATTTTTTTTTCTGGGATTTAGCAGAATATAGTCCCATATTGAACATATATTTTTCTCAGAATTTTTAAAATTCATTTACTATTTTTTATATGACCAAAACTGCCGAATATATAGACATTTATCATAAACTGCACTTTTGTCCAAAAATTCCGAAATTTACAGAGTATACTGATGTTATATACATGTACTCTCAATAAAAATTTTACCAATTTTGGAGTTAACCACAAGGAGTTATAAGGGTTTACTTTTAAAATAGTATTTTCCCATAAAATTCATAACTCCTAATCTATACATCCAAAAATCGCCATTTTTGGACAAAATCTAGAAAACTCATCAAATTATAATTTCAAATTTTTCCAGAATTTTTAAGAGTTAGAAAAATTACGAAACTGAAAAACATAATAACCCTTACAATCCCCTACCTCAAAAGAACAGTATTTCTGACTGGAATATCGGATGAAAAACCGAAGGAACCTTGCACTGAATAACAACTCTCAAAGTATCTAAATACTCACAAAAATACGCTCGATATTAATATAGAGAGAGAAAACTTATGTTTCTGGTGTGATTTTTAATTCTAACTTAAGCGCCTATTTATAGGAAAATGCTAGAACACCAAATGAGACTAAATTAATAAAATATTAATTAATCTTTTATTCCTATGAATGTCAACCATTGCTAAAAATTCAACAGCCACCACACTGGGGCCCACCCAAAAATCTGCCACCTTTCCCAACAACCAAAAGTGGGACCCACCCAATTTTAATAAAAATCATTTTATTTTCCACAATTTCAATAATTCATAGAAAATAGCCCGTTTATCAGAAATATACGAGTTTTATGTCCATTCCACACGAAATCAAATTCTCTACAACTTTGTAGCTTTAAGTTTTTCAAAATTCCAGACAGAAAATATCCGAAATCCACAAACGGACGATTTTCAACACCTTTTAAAATTCATAACAAATCAACCGTTAATTTTTAACGGTTCAAAATTTGTGGACTTATACTCATCTTATATATGTATAACATATCCAAAATAACCACGATCTAACAGTCGGATTAAAATTATAACTCGCGCAATAGAGCTTTAAGAACACCGATTAGATCTTTTAATACCTCCAATCCGACAAAATACTTATAAAACACCTCAGCAGTAATTCCTTCATTTATAACTACATAAATAAATCCATCATTTATATTCATATCAAATAAATATTTTCTTATCATATAATTAATTATTCACAAATAATATTACGAAATCACAATAATGACAACCAGGCAATTCCCAGGAAAGAGGGGATTTTCGATAAGGATTTCTCCTTACTAGCGCGCAATTAGGTGACTAAACCTCTCATTGACAGAACTTTCTAGACATTGCCAATAATGCTATCTCATAATATTATTCAAATAATATGAAATATTAATCCGATAATGGGAAATACTGTGCAGTGACAATTATTGAAACAACAATAATATAAAATATCAACGCAGCAATTATTGAACCAATAAAATAAAATATTGAACAAAGAATTATCATATCAATTATTGAGTAGTGTCTTCTTATGTAAGAATCAATAATTCAACAATATCATGCAATACTGGTAATATTCTTGTGCAACCAACGCAGCATATATCGTATTTTAAAGCACCGTGTATTCCAACGATTATTAATTGTAACAAACTACGCCATTATTTATAAAAACTCAAAAATGTTATTTTCTTTATCCGACAGTTATTCTATTATGGGGCCCACAAATGACTGCGCCGTCGTACGAATATTCCCTGCCAACAAAAATATTCCACGACCAAACGAATATTCCCCGACAACAATGAATATTTTATAACCACTTGCGTATTTTGAAAATTTTCACATATTACCCTTAACTTTAACCTTTTATCAATTTAATCATTTACAGAATAGTAATTATAAGAAAAATTGAATACTTTTATTTCATAAAATTCGGGGTCTTACAATCTCCCCTCCTTATGAAATTTCGTCCCCGAAATTTACGTACTTGGTATTTCGAAGAGTTGAGAATACCTTGCTTTCATTTTAGATTCTATCTCCCCGGTCATCATGATTTCTCCATTGCTCATCTCTTGTATTTCAGATATCATTCTAGAATACAACTTCAAAACAAAGGTTAACTAACACATCATAATTTGTTAACTAATCAAGTAACAAAAATTAGCTTAGGTAGGACACACTAGCGAATGATTTACTCATCTCTCCCCTCCTAGTTCTATTCCCCAATCTCAGCCATTGATCATATCCCTAAGCTCTGATACCAACTGTAACACCCCCACTATAGGTCCAATCCATCCAACCTATTCTGAGTCGTCAAATACATGGTACAGAAAATAACTACAACTTTATTACTACAATTGTCGTTCAAAATATAACAACACATATGTTGTGAGTTTTGATACAAATATATACCAACTGTGACTCTCATCCCAACCTTGGATAGCACTTCACAATGGCACCTTACATAAAGGTATAGTCAAAATTATTTTAGAAATTAGAATCTTTGGGAAGTGCTCAAGGAAACCTTCGTACATGGGAGCCCATGCGTCTAGGTTATGATAGATATAATATGTCCACAGAATAATCCTTGGTTGACATATCATTATCTCCACTGTCTCTAATTGAGAAGATTACAATCATATTCTTTCCAATGGTGAGTCTTCTCTTGACATATCATTATCTCCACTGTCTCTAATTGAGAATTATACTTCAACCAAACACCAAGATTATATAGGTAGTGCTCATAGATATACTCAGCAAGTGGATGTGCACAACCCTGTCTTATGATGACACGAGGTTGTATGTCATTAGACATCTTGTATGATAGTGGCAAAACACCCTTCCAAAGTTGGGTTCACCCCACCCTATTCGGTTCACCAAAATTAAATATCAAATGACGAATACAATACGACACACTTATCTAATGTTTTAATAAAATTATTTCCATACTATTTAGGGAGAACCTCAACAGCTATAGACCACCGTTCTATTCCCCTGTTATCCCCGCTCGACCCAGCTACACTCTTATTACCTGAAAGGAATTGTGAAGCAAAAGGGTGAGCACCACTAGCTCAGTAAAGAATATCATGACTAAAGATAATTAAATTATAAATAGCCTTCATCAGTAATAAATCAGAGATTTAGAACATATGGTAGATGATAAAAAATTTCAACCATAGGTTCAGCGGAACGAGCAATCCATTAGAAAAGTCAAATAGACCATAAAGTTTATTATCTTCTCCACATTAAAAGTCCACCAACAATGTTTTATCCCTGTAACATCAATCAACGGTTTCTTTCCACAATTATATGAATAACTCATAATCATAATTATGATTCTAAATTCCTCTTCGCACCCAGGACGAAGATAATTTTCATCACCTATATTTACTTAAAACATCAAAGATCATGGTTATACCAAATCACAGTTCCTGTTCATAATCATACTAATAAGTTCATTTTTGCACTACGGGCCAAAGATATTAGTCAACAGTTCATCTTTGCACTACTGGCCAAAGATATTCAACAACATGTCATCTTTACACTACGGGTCAAAGATATTCATCAACAGTTCATCTTTGCACTATAGGCCAAAGATATTCATCAACAGTTCATATTTGCACTACAGGCCAAATATATTAATATCTCAAAGAAATATATAATCACTTCAAAATTTATATAAACAATAATTATAACCATGTTAATTATTTCACCTTTGCACTTAAGCTAAAAATATTCAATTGTAAATTCAATGGTCATGATCATACTAGTCAACGATTCAACTTTGCACTACTGGCCAAAGAGAACCCATAGTCATGATCATACCAATAATCTACTCATCTTTACACTCAAGTTTAAGAGAAATTTCTTTACCAGGATTATAAAAATGTTATATATGATAATAAAAACAATATGATCAAAACATGGATTTAATTTCAAGAGTAAGATTCATAAATCAACGATAATTTGGTCAAAAAAGAAACTAATTTTGTCGTGAATAGTACCCGTGAATAGTAACTCATGAATAGTAACTCATGAATAGTAACTCCGACTTGAAAAAGATAAAAATTCCACAATAAAATCCATACCAATATTTCGGTATAATGATATTGAAAGAATAACATTTCTTAAACTTATAAACAATTTATTCCAATTGTTTACGCTTTACTAATTAATGCATTTAATTATTCTAAAATGCCAAACTCATAAGATTTCATCACCAATAACCAAAACCCTCATAAAAAATCTGCATATACCTGTTATAGGATTCTCAAGCCATAAAATCCTATTTTCCAATTTTCTTACTTCACATAACATATTTAATTCATTTATTCATAACTAGTCCATTTTCATAAAAAATATCAAATCAGTACAAACAAATTTTCTTTTCTGGGATTTAGCAGAATATAGTCCCATATTGAACATATATTTTTCTCAGAAATTTTAAAATTCATTTACTATTTTTATATGACCAAAGCGCGAATATATAGACATTTATCATAAATCGTACTTTTGTCCAAAATTCCAAAATTTACAGTATATCTTGATGTTATATACATGTACTCCCAATTAAATTTTTACCAATTTTGGAGTTAACCACAAGGAGTTATAAGGGTTTACTTTTAAAATAGTATTTTTCCATAAAATTCGTAACTCCTAATCTATACATCCAAAAATCGCTTTTTTGGACACAATCTAGAAAACTCATCAAATTATTATTTCAAATTTTTCCAGAATTTTTAAGAGTTAGAAAAATTACGAAACTGAAAAACATAATAACCCTTACAATCCCGTACCTCAAAAGAGCAGTATTTCTGACTGGAATATCAGATGAAAAATCGAAGGAACCTTGCACTGAATAACAACTCTCAAAGTATCTAAATACTCACAAAAATACGCTCAATATTAATATAGGGAGAGAAAACTTATGTTTCTGGTATAATTTTCAATTCTAACTTATGCGCCTATTTATAGAAAAATGCTAGAACGCCAAATGAGACTAAATTAATAAAATATTAATTAATCTTTTCTTCCTACGAATGCCAACCAATTGCTGAAAATTCAACAGCCACCACAGTGGGGCCCACCCAAAAATCTGCCACCTTTCCCAACAACCAAAAGTGGGTCCCACCCAATTTTAATAAAAATTATTTTATTTTTCACAACTTCAATAATTCATAGAAAATAGCTCGTTTATCAGAAAAATACGAATTTTAAGTCCATTCCACACGAAATCGAATTCTCTACAACTTTGTAGCTTTAAGTTTTTCAAAATTCCAGACAAAAAATATCCGAAATCCAAAAACGGACTATTTTTAACACCTTTTAAAATTCATAACAAATCAACCGTTAGTTTTTAATGGTTCAAAATTTGTGGACATATACTCATCTTATATATGTATAACAGATCCAAAATAACCACGATCCAACGGTCGAATTAAAATTATAACTCACGCAATAGAGCTTTAAGAACACAGATTAGATCTTTTAATACCTCCAATCCGACAAAATACTGATAAAACACCTCATCGGTAATTCTTTCATTTATAACTACATAAATAAATCCATCATTCATATCCATATTAAATAATTATTCTTATCATATAATTAATTATTCATAAATAATATTACGGAATCACAATAATGACAACCAGGCAGTTCCCAGGAAAGAGGGGGCTTTTCGATAAGGATTTCTCCTTACTGGCGCGCAATTAGGTGACTAAACCTCTCCTTGACAGAACTTTCTAGACATTGCCAATAATGCTATCTCATAATATTATTCAAATAATATGAAATATTAATCCGATAATGGGAAATACTGTGCAGTGACAATTATTGAAACAACAATAATATAAAATATCAACGCAGCAATTATTGAACCAATAAAATAAAATATTGAATAATAATTCTTTCATATCAATTATTGAGTAGTGCCTTCTTACGTAAGAATCGATAATTCAACAATCTCTGTAATCTGGTAATCTTCTTTATGCAACCACGCATTTAATCGTATTTTTAACCACCGAGTATTCCAACAAGATGTTAATTGGTAATAACTATTTGTTATTTATAAAAACTCAAACTTGTCGCTTTTTCTTTATCCAACAGCTTATTCTATTATGGGGCCCCACAATGATCATTTACTTGTTGTACTTAATATTCTCCGACGTGAAAAATATTCCACAACCAAACGAATATTCCCCGACAACAATGAGTATTTTATAACCACTTGCGTATTTTGAAAATTTTCATATATTACCCTTAACTTTAACTTTTTATCAATTTAATCATTTACTGAATAGTAATTATAAGAAAAATTAAATACTTTTATTTCATAAAATTCAGGGTCTTACAATCTCCACTCCTTATGAAATTTCGTCCCCGAAATTTACGTACCTGGTATTTCGAAGAGTTGAGAATACCTTACTTTCATTTCAGATTCTATCTCCCCGGTCATCATGATTTCTCCATTGCTCATCTTTTGTATTTTAGATATCATTCTAGAATACAGCTTCAAAACAAAGGTTAACTAACACATCATAATTTGTTAACTAATCAAGTAACAAAAATCAGCTTAGGTAGGACACACTAGCGAAGGATTTACTCATCTCTCCCCTCCTATTTCTATTCTCCGATCTCCGCCAGAGATCATATCCCTAAGCTCTGATACCAACTGTGACACCCCCACTAAAGGTCCAATCCATCCAACCTATTCTGAGTCGCCAAATACATGGTACAGAAAATAACTACAACTTTATTACTACAATTGTCGTTCAAAATACAACAACACATATGCTGTGAGTTTTGATACAAATATATACCAACTGTGACTCTCATCCCAACCTTGGATAGCACTTCACAATGGCACCTTACATAAAGGTATAGTCAAAAATTATTTTAGAAATTAGAATCTTTGGGAAGTGCCCAAGGAAACCTTCGTACATGGGAGCCCATGCGTCAAAGTTATGATAGATATCATATGTCCACAGAATTATCCTTGGTTGACCCAATAGACCCCAAAGAAAAATGAGAAGATTACTATCATATTCTTTCCAATGGTGAGTCTTCTCTTGACATATCATTACCTCCACTGTCTCTAATTGAGAATTATACTTCAACCAAACACCAAGATTATATAGGTAGTGCTCGTAGATATACTCAGCAAGTGGATGTGCACAACCCTGTCTTATGATGATACGAGGTTGTATGTCAATAGACATCTTGTATGATAGTGGCAAAACACCCTTCCAAAGTTGGGTTCACCTCACCCTATTCGGTTCACCAAAATTAAATATCAAATGACGTATACAATATGACACACTTATCTAAAGTTTTAATAAAATTATTTCTATACTATTTAGGGAGAACCTCAACAGCTATAGATCATCGTTCTATTCCTCTGTTATCCCCGCTCGACCCAGCTACACTCTTATTACCTGAAAGGAATTGTGAAGCAAAAGGGCGAGCACAACTAGCTCAGTAAAGAATATCATGACTAAAGATAATTAAATTATAAATAGCCTTCATCAGTAATAAATTAGAGATTTAGAACATATGGTAGATGATAAAAAATTTCAACCATAGGTTCAGCGGAACGAGCAATCCATTAGAAGAGTCAAATAGACCATAAAGTTTATTATCTTCTCCACATTAAAAGTCCACCAACAATGTTTTATCCCTATAACATCAATCAACAGTTTCTTTCCACAATTATATGAATAACTCATAATCATAATTATGATTCTAAATTCCTCTTCGCACCCAGGACGAAGATAATTTTCATCACCTATATTTACCTGAAACATCAAAGATCATGGTTATACCAAATCACAGTTCTTGTTCATAATTATACTAATAAGTTTATTTTTGCACTACGGGCCAAGATATTCAATCGAGCTCATCTTTGCATTCTTGGCCAAAGATATTCAACAACATGTCATCTTTTGCACTCACTGCCAAAGATATTCATCAACAGTTCATATTTGCACTACATGCCAAATATATTAATATCTCAAAGAAATATATAATCATTTCAGAATTTATATAAACAATAATTATAACCATGTTGATCATTTTACCTTTGAACTTAAGCTAAAAATATTCAATTGTAAATTGAATGGTCATGATCATACTAGTCAACGATTCAACTTTGCACTACTGGCCAAAGAAAACCAATAGTCATGATCATACCAATAATCTACCTATCTTTACACTCAAGTCAAAGAGAAATTTCTTCACCAAGATTATAAAAATGTTATATATGATAATAAAAACAATATGATCAAAATATGGATTTAATTTCAAGAGTAAGATTCATAAATCAACGATAATTTGGTCAGAAAAAGAAACCAATTTTGTCATGAATAGTACCCATGAATAGTAACTCGTAAATAGTAACTCGTGAATAGTAACTCATGAATAGTAACCTCGATATGAAAAAGGTAGAAATTCCACAACAAAATCCATACCAATATTTTGGTATAATGATATTGAAAGAATAATATTTCTTAAACTTATAAACAATTTATTCAAATTATTTACACTTTACTAATTAATGCATTTAATCATTCTAAAATGCCAAACTCATAAGATTTCATCACCAATAACCAAAACCCTCATAAAAATTTGCATATACCTTATATAGGATTCTCAAGCCATAAAATCCTATTTTTAATTTTCTTACTTCATATAACATATTTAATTTATTTATTCATAACTAGTCCATTTTCATGAAAATATCAAATCAAGACAAACAAATTTTTTTTTTCTCGGGATTTAGCGTAATATAGTCCCATATTGAACATATATTTTCTCTCGAATTTTAAAATTTATTTACTATTTTTATATGACTAAAATCTATAAATATATAGACATTTATCATAAACTGTACTTTTGTCCAAAAATTCCAAAATTTACAGAGTATACTGATGTTATATACATGTACTCCCAATAAAAATTTCACCAATTTTGGAGTTAACCACAAGGAGTTATAAGGGTTTACTTTTAAAATAGTCTTTTCCCATAAAATTCATAACTCCTAATCTATACATCCAAAAATCGCTTTTTTTGGACACAATCTAGAAAACTCATCAAATTATCATTTTAAATTTTTCCAGTATTTTTAAGTGTTAGAAAAATTACGAAACTGAAAAATATTATAACCCTAACAATCCCTTACCTCAAAAGAGAAGTATTTCTGACTAAAATATCGGATGAAAAACCGAAGGAACCTTGCACTGAATAACAACTCTCAAAGTATCTAAATAATCACAAAATACGCTCGATATTATTATAGAGAGAGAAAACTTATGTTTCTGGTGTGATTTTTAATTCTAACTTAAGCGCCTATTTATAGGAAAATGCTAGAACGCCAAATGAGACTAAATTAATAAAATATTAATTAATCTTTTATTCCTACGCATGCCAACCATTGCTGAAAATTCAATAGCCACCATAGTGGGGCCCACCCAAAAATAATCCACCTTTCCCAACAACCAAAAGTGGGTCCCACCCAATTTTAATAAAAAACATTTTATTTTTCTCAACTTCAATAATTCATATAAAATAGCCGTTTATCAGAAAAATACGAATTATATGTCCATTCCACACAAAATTGAATTCTCTACAACATTGTAGCTTTAAGTTTTTCAAAATTCCAGACAGAAAATATCCGAAATCCACAAACTGACGATTTTCAACACATTTTAAAATTCATAACAAATCAACCGTTAATTTTTAACGGTTCAAAATTTGTGGACATATACTCATCTTATATATGTATAATATATTCAAAAATCACCACGATCCAATGGTCGGATTAAAATTATAACTCACGCAATAGAGCTTTAAGAATACCGATTAGATCTTTTAATACTTCTAATCTGACAAAATACTGATAAAACATCTCAACAGTAATTCCTTCATTTATAACCACATAAATAAATCCATTATTTATATCCATATCAAATAAATATTTCCTTATCATATAATTAATTATTCACAAATAATATTACGGAATCACAATAATGACAACCAGGCAGTTCCTAGGAAAGAGGGGTCTTTCTGATAAGGATTTCTCCTTACTGGCGTGCAATTAGGTGACCAAACCTCTCCTTGACAGAACTTTCTAGACATTGCCAATAATGCAATCTCATAATATTATTCAAATAATATGAATTATTGATCCGATAATGGGAAATATTGTGTAGTGACAATTATTGAAACAACAATAATATAAAATATCAACGCAGCAATTATTGAACCAATAAAATAAAATATTGAACAGTAATTACTGTAACAATTATTGAGTAGTGCCTTCTTACGTAAGAATCAATAATTCAACAATCTGTGCAATACTACGTCTTCTTTATGCAACCACGCCAGATTCTTGTATTTTAACCACCGTATTCCAACATTGTTAATTGAATAACTACGCTGGCAGTTATTTATAAAAATCAAACTTGTCGCTTTCTTCATCCGGCAGCTTATTCTATTATGGGGCCCATAAATGATTACTGTGGCCGTCATTTAATATTCCCCGAACTGAGAAGAATATTCCACGACAATAATACTTGATAGCAGTAAAACTTCCGCCATTATTTTCATAAAATATTTTTATCGTTTTCTCAATCGAATAATAATTCCGTTGTAGGGTGCACCAATGATTGTGCTGCACCTAATATTCCCTGATAAAATATTCCCTGACCAATCGAATATAATATGACAACTTGCATACTTTGCAAAATTTATAAATACTACCCATAACTATAACATTATCTCAAATCCATACCATAATATTAAAAACAAATATTTCAAAAAAATTAAATCTTTATTCATAAAATCTGGGGTCTCACACGTTGTGTTGGGGAATATTCGATTAGTCGGGAAATATTCTTTTTGTCAGGAAATATCCGTACGATGGTACAATCAATGGTGGACCCCACAACGGAATTATTGTCAGATTGAGAAAACGACAAAAATATTTTATTGAAAATAACGGCGGAAGTTTTACCATTAATACTGTTGAACTACTCGAGAGTAAAAAATACAAGAATACTGCTGTGGTTGCATAGTAGCATACCAGTATTGATTATTGATGCTTATGTGATAAGTCACTCAGTTTTTGTTTTATTGGTATTATTAATGTAATAAAACAGAAAAACTTTTTATATAAAATAAAATACTTTTATAAAGTTATTCATTTTATTAGGCTAATAGTAAAATCTTTTTATATAATACGTAATACTTTTATAAAGTTATCTGCTTTTATTAGACAATAATTAGAATATATTATATTTTATTATGCATAGTGTTTGCATAAAGATCTCAAGATAGTATTTGCATAGTAAAATCTTTTATAAAGTTATTCATTTTATTATATTATAAATAGAATATATTATATTTTATTTAAAAGATTTTGCTTTAAATATGGACCGTCAGATTAAAGTAAATCAATATGGACCGTTCATGAGTTAGTTACTATGCAGTCCATTTTCTATAAATAGAAGCTCATTCCTTCATTATTTTTACTTAATTCACTGAAACTCTAGAGAGATAAACTATAGAGAGAAAGAAGAAAAGTATTCTGCTACTTCACTACTCATATATCCAAGATTTCTTCTTCTTAAGGTAGGGGTATTATTTCTTTTGTATTCATGAAGAGAACTTCATTATTCCATTCTTTATTATTCTATTGGAATAACTTTTGTACGTGAGCTACCCTATACTTGGTGAAATTCTTACATTATTCCATTCTTTATTATTCTCATTTGGAATATCCTCATCATGCATGCGTTTATATCTGGGACTTGGTTCCGCTCTTTATTATTCTCATTAGAACATCCCGCTTTAGGTGCGTATTACGCTTTGACACGGTTCCGTTATTTAGTATTCATTAGAATAACATGTCTCATCTGAGTACCGCATGCACGGTGATTTCCATTGTTATTCCATTTTTATTATTCATTGGAACATCCTCGCTTAGAATTTAATTTTTCGACCGATTCTTACATTATTATTATTCTATTGAATAACCTATCTATAATGGCAATCGCATGCATGGTGATTTCTTTTGTTATTCCATTCTTTATTATACTCAGTTGGTTAATTTTGACTTCTATACTCCATGAAATTAGTGGAATATCCTTGATATTTGCGCTTCATCCAGTATTTTTTTATGAAAATATTCTTCTGAGCATTCTTGAATTTTACTCTACAAAGAAGTATCATGTTGACAATTCAGACGTTATTAGTTCCTGAGTAAATTAATTCTTGAACTTATTTTATTGAATTCTTATACCATTGTCATCATCCTCATGTTTTTATTTTTTTGAAAGTCATATGTGGCACATGGTGCATAGATGGACTTGGTATGATTATGACTAGGATTATTCGTTATAATCATGATCGTAATGTTACAAATGATGTGGTAAAAGTCCTCATTGGCCCGTAGTGCATTGATGGACGCTTGTTGGCATGATCATGACCATTAATTAATACACAAATATTCTTGGCCGTGAGTGCATGGATAATTGTGGTCGTGATACTAAAGAATATCCTTGGCCGAAGTAGTGTGGGGGTGATTCAATGATGTGGATTATTTATTAAGCTGAGTCCCAGCGATAAAAGTGATGAAAAACCTTTCAAATCATAAAAGATAATAGATTTAATTCTCTACTTGTCTCTTTTAATGGATTGCTTGTTCCGCTGCGATTAAACTTGATGTTTGTTATATTGTATCGGTTTAACATCTTTGTTTAAGGCTAATGATAATTTATTCGCATTATCTTAGTCATAATATTTCTTCTTGGGCTAGTTGAGCTCACCCTTTCTTTCACCATGTTATCTTCGAGAAACGAGAATATAGGCGGGACGAGTCGGGAACGGAGAGTGATGGACCGATGATACTATTAGTAGTCATCACTATTACAGAAAATAGTGTGACAATAAATGTAATGAGGACTTATTCTCGAGTGGATATTGTCTAGAAGATGATTGTATTAAAACTCACAACTCTTTTATTGTATATTAAAGATTGTATTTGTATTCTGTACCATGTATTTGGCGACTCAGAATAGGTGATGTATACCTATTTTGGGGGCGTCACAGTTGGTATCAAAGCTTATGGATATGATCCCTGGCTAAGATGTGAGACTATAACTAGGAGGGGAGAGACGGGGAATTCCTTCGCTAATATGACCTACCTAAGATTATTTGGCATTTAATTGGTCGGTCAAAGTATAGGGATAAGATGTTTTATGTTAATTAACCTTTGTTTTGTGGCAGTATCTGAAAATGACATCTAAGAATGTTGAGTATAACAATGGAGCACAGGAGACCGTTGAGTCTCCACAGATCAATAATATGGATAATGTGCATCAGGAAGGCGACAATCCTCAGGTAAACAACAACACTGACCAGATGACGAACGATGGAAGGTTCAAAGGTTTTATACAATTCATGCAACATCAGACAAGAGCGTCTCCTGTCCAAAATGCAGGTGGAAACAATGGAAACTCTCGGACGGTCACCGCTAAACAGTTCAAGAAGCTGGGACCACCGGAGTTTATTGGAGAGCCAAAACCACTTAAGGCGAAAGCATGGATAAAGCAGATCACCAAGATATTTGATATCTTGGGATGCTCGAGGAGCAAAAGGTGCCATTGCCACCTTTATGTTACGAGAGAGAGGCGATCTTGGTGGGAATCGGTAAAATGTACTCAACTTCGCCGCACTAAAGATGTCTTGGGAGAAGTTCCAAGAACTATTCAACGACAAATACTTTCCCAAAAGTATTCGTCATATGAAGAGGTAGGTTCAGAGTTCATCAAGTTGCGAGCAAAATAATAATGAAGAAAGAATGGATGCTTTTAAGAGGTTTGAAGGTTCAGGAGAGATACGAATCTTCAAGTTATTCAGATGTTGTAAATAGGGCTGCCGTGGAGTAGTTATCGCAAAACCGCAAAATGATAATACCAATGAGAGCAACATCAGCGTCCCAATCAGTTAACCACTTGGGTGGTAATCGATAATGAATTTCAAAGAGGAGATTCAACAATGATGGAAAGCTTTTAAGAGGTTTTAAGGAAGGAGAACGACCACCTATCGTATGCAAAATATCTTCATTCAAACCGTAACCTGCCATCTAAAGCATGTTATAATTGTATCACCTAGATCGATTTTGTAAATAAGGGCTAGGATTAGTGGCACTAAAAGTCGTCTAGAAAAGTCAAGTCGTTGAGGTAGTTACCTCCCAAAAAGTAAGGAACCCGAACGAGGTCATCACGGGTAAGCTTATCATAAACTCTAGCAAAGTCTATACCTTATTTGATACCGGTTCTACCCATTCTTTTATTTCTCCTACTTGTGCTCAACGATTAAATTTGACTCTAGAGAAATTAGACTTTGACTTATATATAGGAACTCCGTTGGGAGAAACCTTCATTACATCCACTGTTTATAAGTCTTGTTTGGTTCAAATTGGTACCCTCACATTACCTGTTGATCTTATTTCATTGAAAATACTTGCATTTGATGTGATTCTAGGGATTGATTGGTTAACTACTCATCATGCTAAAATTGATTGTTTTCGTAAGGTTGTTAGCTTTCATATTCCTAATCAACCTATTATGCGAATTCAAGCGACCAAACCATTAAAATCAATCACGGTCATCTCAAGCCATAAAGCTATTCATTTATTGAAAAACAGATGTCAAGCTTTCTTAGCCCACGTCACAGATCTAAACAAAAATACGTCAGTTTTGAATGATATTTCTATTGTTAATAAATTTTCTGACGTATTCCCTGAAGAACTTCTGGCCTAACCCCGTGAGCGTGAAATTAAATTTTGTATCGACCTTGAACCCCAGACAAAAACCCATTTCCAAAGCCCCATATCGAATGGCTCTATTGAACTTCGTGAGTTAAAGACTCAACCGCAGGAATTGTTAGACATTGGCTTTATTCGCTCTAGTACTTCTCCTTGGGTGGTCCTATTCTATTCGTGAAGAAGAATGATGGGAGTATGCGACTTTGTATTGATTAACTAAGTTGAATCATGTCACCATCAAAAATAGGTACCCATTGCCACGTATTGATGACCTGTTTGACCCGATTGCAAGGAGCCAAATTCTTTTCAAAGATTGATCTTCGCTTCGGATATCACCAATTGAAGATTAAAACCGATGACATTCCAAAGACGGCTTTAACTTCAGATGCGGGTATTATGAATTCCTAGTCATGTGTCCTTTGGATTGACTAATGCTCCTTACCTTCATGGATATGATGAACCGAGTATTCAAGGAATATTTGGATCACTTTGTGGTCGTTTTATTGATGACATCCTTATTTATTCCAAAACCGTGAAGATCATGAGCAACACTTAAGGTCGATACTCCAAAGCTTCATGAATACAAGCTTTATGCCAAGTTGAAGAAATGCGAGTTCTGGCTTGAGGTAGTAGCATTCCTTGGGCACGTGGTATCAAGTCATGGAATATCTGTTGACCCAACAAAGATTGAAGCTATTCAAAGTCGAGCAACCTAAATCGATGACCGAAATCGTAGCTTTCTCGGCTTAATGGTTATTATCGGAGATTCGTAGAAGGGTTTTCTCGAATCGCTACTCCACTAACTCAGCTGACTCGGAAAGATATAAAGTTCAGTTAGAGCGAGGAATGTGAGAAGAGTATTCAAGAACTAAAGAGGAGACTCATTTCAGCACCTGTTCTGACAATACCATCTGGTTCGGAGGGATTTATTATCTACAGTGATGCTTCGGGCAAAGGGTTAGGATGTGTTCTCATGCAACATGGGAAAGTCATAGCCTATGTGTGACGCCCCCAAAACTGGAATACATCACCTATTCTGAGTCATCAAATACATGGTACAGAATACAAATACAACTTAATTATACAACTGTCGTGTAAAGTACGACAAAACATAAAAGTCGTGAGTTTTAATTCAAATATTATCGCTTGATAATATATTCAAACTCAAATTCAATATTATTACATTTATTTTCCACTATTTCACTGAATAGTGAGGACTACTAATGCTATCATCTGGTCCGTCACTCCATTCCCCGACTAGTCCCTGCTACATTCTCATTTCCTGAAGAGAACAATAAAAGGAAAAGGGTGAGCTCAACTAGCCCAGTAGGAAATATTATGACTAAGATAATGCGAGAATATATTATCGTTAGCCTTCAACGAAAGTTAAACCGATACAATATAACAACCATCAAGTTTAATCTGCGGTGAAACAAGCAATCCATTAAAAGAGTCAAGTAGAGAATAAAATCTACTATCTTTTATGATTTAAAAAGTTTTCATCACTTTTATCGTTGGGACTCAAACAATAAATAATCCACATCATCGAATCACCCACAGTACTACTGCCAAGGGATATTCTTTAGTATCACGACCACAATTATCCATGCACTACGGGCCAAGAATATTTGTGTATTCAATAATGGTCATGATCATGCCAACAACTGTCCATCAATGCTCTACGGGCCAATGAGGACTTTTTCCACATCATTTGTAACATTGCGGTCATGATTACACTGAATAATCCCTGGTCATAATCATACCAAGTCCATCTATGCACTATAGACCACAGATGACTTTCAACAAAATATAAACATGAGGATGATGCCAATGATATAAGAATTCAATAAAACAAGTTCAAGAATTAATTTATCCAGTAACTAATAACGTCCAAATTGTCAACATGATACTGCTTGGTAGAGTAAAATTCAAGAATGTTCAGAAGAATATTTCCATGAAAAGATACTGGATGAAGCGCAAATATCAAGGATATTCCACTAATTTCAAGGAGTATAGAAGTCAAAACTTTAACCAACTGAGTATAATAAGGAATGGAATAACAAAAGAAATCACCAGGCATGCGATAGGCCGCATGCAGACGAGTTATTCCAATGAATAATAAATAACGAATCAGTCCGACGTAAAAACGCATGCAGACGGTGATATTCCAACAAAATAATAAAGATTTTAATCGGTCCAAAGTAAAACACACAAACAGGATATTCCAACAGAATAATAAAGACAAAATCAGGTCCGGCGTAAAACGCATAGATAGGATATTCCAACAGAATAATAAAGACGGAACCAGGTCCGGCGTAGAACGCACAAACAGGATGTTCCAACAGAATGATAAAGAATGAAACAACAGAAGAATTTCACCAAGTATAGGGTAGCCCGCGTATACAGGTTATTCCAACAGAATAATAAAGAATGGAATAACAAAAGTTCTCTTCATGGATAAGAAAGAAATAATACTCCCTACCTTAGAAAAACTGGATACTGGAATAGTGAGGTAGCAGACTTCTCTTTTTCTTTCTATAATTTCTCTCTATAATAATCGCTCTAAAGCTTTTGTGAATTGGTGAGAAATTAAGGAAGAATGAGCTTCTATTTATAGGAAAATATAGTTTCGATAATTGCGACGCTTGGGGCTCAAAAATTACAATCTGAATACCTCTAACTTTTCTTTCATTTTTAATTTAGTCTTGCAAGTATTATCAATCTTGCACCAACTCCCCTAATAGTAAATAATGTGAATCAATAGTTCAATTATGTGAATCAATAGTATAATCATGTGAAAAATACGAATTACGATATAGTACCTCCATCTATACCTCTATTTTTAACTTAGTCATGCAAGTATTATCAATCTTGCACCAACTCCCTAATAGTAAATAATGTATTCAATAGTACACATATGTGAACAAATAGTTATATAAGCATGTGAATTAGTAGCAATTAATTGCTCATTTATCCGATAAATTACCCGATTTATCAATATAACCCCTGACATCAATTATCATCTAATAAATGTCGATTTTCACTAATACAATCAATTCCAACATAATGAAACTATTTTTATCAAAATATAAATTTTGAAATTTCAAAGTTTGACTTTTCAAGAAAAAAGTCAATTGTTGACTTTTTCGAATAAATAGTGAATCCGGAAAAATTTTTGTTTATAGACTATTTTTACTAATTTCATTGTTCCGGACTCAAATATCACGTCCGCGTCTCCAAATTCAACTCCGAACAACATTCATCATTAATATTATAACTCACAATATTTATCAACCAAAGCGTTCCGGAAAGGGGGGTTTTCGATAAGGATTTCTCCCTATTGGCCATAATTAGGTGACCAAACCTCTCCTTGATGTAACTTCTAGACATTGTAAATCTTTGAAATTTATAATATGAATAACTTTGTCATCTCAAGTATTGATTTAATAAAAAACATTTTATGCATGATGATCTTTGTAATAATAATTGAATCAATAATATGATAGATATGATCACGGCAATTCTTCGTAGCAATAATTGAGTATAACCGAGTGACTTCTCACGTAAGCATCAATAATCATCTGGTGTGCTACTATGCACCACTCGCATATTCTTGTACTTTTACTACTACCGGTAGTTCAACAGCTTAACGGTAAAACTTCCGCCGTTATTTTCATAAAAAGTATTTTTGTCGTTTTCTCAATCCAACAATAATTCCGTTGTGGGGGTCCACCAATGATCGATTGTGCCATTGTACGAATATTCCCTGTTAAAATGAATATTCCCCGACCAATCAAATATTATATAACAACTTGCGTACTTTGAAAAATTTGTAAATATTACCCACAACTATAACATTATATCAAATCCACACCATAATATTCAAAAATATATTTTGAGAAAATTTAATCTTTATTCAAAAAGCTGGGGTCTTACACTATGCCTCACGATAACTCAAAGAATATGAGAGAAATTATCCTACTCATGATCTAGAGTTGGCAGCTGTTGTCTTCACACTAAAGATTTGGAAGCATTACTTGTATGGGGAGAAAGTGGAGATCTTTACGGATCATAAAAGCCTCAAATATTTTTTCACTCAAAAGGAACTCAACATGCGACAATGATGTTGTCTTGAGCTGTTGAAAGATTATGATCATACCATCCAATACCATCCTGGAAAAGCGAACGTGGTAGCTGACGCATTGAGTAGAAGATCATATGCAAGTGCGAATGCGATATTGTCAACGCAAAGGCCCATTTTGTGTGACTTACAAAGGATGGAGATAGAGTTAAAGACTCCAGGGACCCATGTGATGATGGCGAATATACGAGTAGAACCGACTTTAATTGATAAAGTTAAAACTGCTCAAGCTACAGACCTAGAGCTGATGCGTATGAGGAAGAAAGTGCAAGAAGGTGCTATGCCGGAAGCAAGAATCGATGAAGAAGGAATACTTCGAGTCAACTCCAGACTTTGTGTTCCTAATGACCCTAATTTAAAGTATAAAATCATGATGGAGGCGCACAACACACCGTTTGCAATCCATCCTGGGAGTACCAAAATGTATCATGATCTTCGACATACATTTTGGTGGGGCAATATGAAGAGAGAGATAGCGCTGTTTATCTCAAGGTGTCTGACGTGTCAACAAGTCAGCGCGGAGCATCAAGTACCAAAAGGTCCATTGCAACCACTTGAAATTCTAGAATAGAAGTGGGAGCACATTACCATGGATTTCATTACCAGTCTTCCCAAAGTTTCTCAAGGCATAGATGCAATTTGGGTCATTGTTGATAGATACACTTGAATGTCAGTACGAGAAACTTATACACTTGAATGTCTTGCTCGTATGTACATAAACGAGATTGTAAGACTGCATGGTATGCCAGTATCCATAGTTTCTGATCGAGACCCAAGATTCATTTCACGATTTTCGGTTAGTTTGCAAAAAGCTATGGGCACGAATTTACGATTTAGTTCGGCATATCATCCTCAGATGGACGAACAATCAGAGAAGACTATTCAAACTCTAGAAGATTTATTAAGATTCTGTGTCCTTGACTTCAAGGGAAGTTGGGACAAGTTCTTACCATTGGTGGAGTTTTCCTACAACAACCGTTATCAAGCAAGCATTGACATGGCTCCATTCGAGGCGTTGTATGGAAGAAAGTGTCGTTCTCCAGTATGCTGGGATGAGGTGGGTGAAGCAACGTTGTTGGGACCGGAGTTGGTACGTATGACTACGAAAGAGATTCAAACGATTCGACAACGTATAAAAACCTCACAAGATCGACAAAAGAGTTATGCTGATCTTCATCGAAAGGATGTGGAATTTGATATAGGAGATCATGTGTTATTACGAGTTGCTCCGTGGAAAAGAGTTACGAGATTTGGAAAGAGAGGAAAGCTCAATCCTCGATTCATCGGCCCATTTTAAATCCTCGATCGAGTAGGAACTGTGGCCTATAGACTCGCTTTACCGCCAAGTATGTCTCGTGTTCATAACATTTTTCAAATATCCATGTTACGTAAATATGTTGAAAACCCGAACCACATTATAGAGTTAGAACCGGATGAAATAGCGGAAGATTTGACGTATGAAGAGGTTCCTGTTCAAATCTTGGATAAGAAGGAACATATTATACACTCCAAGGTTATACCTCAAGTCAAAGTTTTGTGGAGAAACCACGAAGTTGAGGAAATGACTTGGGAGTTAGAATCTGAAATGAAATCAAGGTATCCTTACCTCCTCGACATACCAGGTACGTACCCTAATTTCGAGGGCAAAATTTCATAAGAAGGGTAGGTTTTAAGACCCCAACTTTTATAAATAAAGATGAATTTTCTATAAATATCATTTTTGAATATTATGGAGTAAATTTGATATAATGTTATAGTTGTGGGTAATATTTATAAATTTTGCAAAGTACACAAGTTGTTATATAATATTCGATTGGTTTTGGAGAATATTCGTTTTAACAGGAATATTAAATAATAGCTAAGACAATCATTGGTGGACCCTGATTGGAATTATTGTCGGATTGAGAAAACGACAAAAATATTTTATTGAAAATAACGGCGGAAGTTTTACCATTAATACTGTTGAACTACTCGGTAGTAAAAGTACAGTAATACGCGTGGTTGCATAGTAGCACACGGTATTGATTATTGATGCTTATGTGATAAGTCACTCAGTTTTGCTTTTATGGTATTATTAATGTAATAAAACAGAAAAGTTTTTTATATAAAACAGAATACTTTTATAAAGTTACTCGTTTTATTAGGCTAATAGTAAAATCTTTTTATATAAAACAAAATACTTTTATAAAGTTATCTGTTTTATTAGACAATAATAAGAATATATTATATTTTATAATGTATAGTGTTTGCATAGTGCTTCGCATAGTGTTTTTTATAGTAAAATCTTTTATAAAGTTATTCGTTTTATTAGATTATAAATAGAATATATTATATTTTATTTAAAAGATTTTGCTTTAAATATGGACCGTCAGATTAAAGTAAATCAATATGGACCGTTCATGAGTTAGTTACTATGTAGTCCATTTTTTTATAAATAGAAGCTCATTCCTTCATTATTTCTTACGAATTCACTGAAATTCTAGAGTGATAAACTATAGAGAGAAAAAAGTAAAGTATTCTGCTACTTCACTACTCATATATCCAGTACTCTTCTTCTTAATGTAGGGGGTATTATTTCTTTTGTATTCATGAAGAGAACTTCTGTTATTCCATTCTTTATTATTCATTGGAATAACTCAGATACGCACAAGCTACCCTATACTTGGTGAAATTATTACATTATTCCATTCTTTATTATTCATTGGAATATCACATGCAATGCGTTTTATCTGGGACACGGTTTAAATCTTTATTATTACATTGGAACATCCACAATGGTCATATTACCTGACTGGTTCCGTTATTTAGTATTCTATTGGAATAACCTATCTATGTGAAGTACCGCTTGCATGGTGATTTCAGTTGTTATTCCATTCTTTATTATTCTGTTGGAAAATCACAGCCGATGCAATTTACTTTGACACGGTTCTCATTATTATTATTCGTTGGAATAACTTTTACTATCACGCAATCTGCATGCATGGTGATTTCTTTTGTTATTCCATTCTTTATTATACTCAGTTGGTAAAAGTTTTGACTTCTATACTCCATGAAATTAGTGGAATATCCTTGATATTTGCGCTTCATCCAGTATCTTTTCATGAAAATATTCTTCTGAGCATTCTTGAATTTACTCTATAAAGAAGTATCATGTTGACAATTTGGACGTTATTAGTTCTTGAATAAATTAATTCTTGAACTTGTTTTTATTGAATTCTTATATCATTGTCATCATCCTCATGTTTATATTTTTTTCGAAAGTCATCTATGGCCTGTAGTGCATAGATGGACTTGGTATGATTATGACCAGGGATTATTCGGTGTAATCATGACCGTAATGTTACAAATGATGTGGTAAAAGTCCTCATTGGCCCGTAGTGCATTGATGGACAACCGTTGGCATGATCATGACCATTAATGAATACACAAAATATTCTTGGCCCGTAGTAGTGCGTGGATAATTGTGGTCGTGATACTAAAGAATATCCTTGGCCGTAGTGGGGGGTTATTCGATGATGTGGATTATTTATTGTTTGAGTCCCAAAATGATAAAAGTGATGAAAAACCTTTCAAATCATAAAAGATAATAGATTTTATTCTCTACTTGACTCTTTTAATGGATTGCTTGTTCCGCTGCAGTTAAACTTGATGTTTGTTATATTGTATCAGTTTAACAATGTTTAAGGTTAATGATAATTTATTCTGCATTATCTTAGTCATAATATTTCTTACTGGGCTAGTTGAGCTCACCCTTTCTTTCACTGTTCTCTTTAGGAAATGAGAATATAGCTGGGACGAGTCGGGGAACGGAGTGATGGACCAGATGATACTATTAGTAGTCCTCACTATTCTATAAAATAGTATGACAATAAATGTAATGAGGACTTATTCTGAGAGTGGATATTGTCTAGAAGACAGTATTTGTATTAAAACTCACAGCTCTCTTGTTGTATATTAAAGATTGTATTTGTATTCTGTACCATGTATTTGGTGACTCAAAATATGTGATGTATACCTATTTTGGGGACGTCACATCTTACATAAAGCGGATCATAAAATAAGATTAATTCAAAGACATGTAGATGATAAAGGTTTTGATTCAGGGAA
Organism: Panax quinquefolius; assembly: GCA_020205615.1. Classification (NCBI taxonomy): domain Eukaryota; kingdom Viridiplantae; phylum Streptophyta; class Magnoliopsida; order Apiales; family Araliaceae; genus Panax; species Panax quinquefolius. Next base: position 31,112,070 of record CM035170.1, read on the forward strand.
TTAAAGTAAGAAGACATAAAAGTTTAAATTATTCTACATTATATAAAGTTTAACATCGAATAATGATGTAAACTCAGAAGGTAGATGTGTTATTAATGACCGAAGTTAATAATTAAAATATATGAATTTTGGGGTCGTTACAATACCCATATCACATATAATCCACAATTGATAGAATACACATGAACACCCACATTACCTAAACCACTATATGTCTATGTGATTTAAAAATAATTAGGGTTTAAGCCCAAATTCTCAATTGACTACGAGCGATGCCTCAGTATATGTATATCCTAATCACGAATCATACATTCCATCACCATGTAGAACATATAAACACAAGCTATCAAGACAAAATCTAAACCCATACTTCATCTTTCAAGTCCATATGGATTATCACAGTAATTGATGGCAAATCAACTAAGCAAATAAGCATGAATCTTAATAGAAAATCCCATAACAATCAATAAGGCTAACAATGAAGTATATCAGATTAAACTAGGCAATATAATCCATTGTAATCCCAAAATAGAGTTTAACTCATATTTGAATCAAATCCATCATCCACAAATTGAAATAACATCATAAGAATACAAATAGAAATCAAAAAGAAAATAAGAGGAGAAAGTTGATTTGCAAATCTGTTCTCTTGCTCCAAGTTTGACTCTATTATGCTATCCAAATTGCTTCAAATCTTCAGACCTAATCAGTACTAGAAAATAACTACTCTAATCTACTCTATTCTAATATTGAAAGTAAAGGGAAGAAAGTAATATTAGCTACGTGATCCCCCAAGGGGTGGAATCCCCCCTACACATGATATATGTCTCCTCTTTATATATGCCCTAACTGAACCCTCTTTCAAATTACGCTTCAATTGCACTGTTTAGTGAAAAAGTCAGCTCTGGTCAACATCAGAAGTGGCGCGGTCGCGCTGGGAATGGCCTGGAGTTAGGCACGCCCGCGCTCAAGTATCAGATCGCATTTTTTTGGTCCAGGGAATGTCACGAATGCGCCTAAAATACACTAGAAATCCGCGCGCCCACGCCAAAGATTTTATATTGCAGTGTCCTCTGGTAAAATGGTCATAACGTTTGATCCGGGAAGAGTTACGGGGCCTTCCACCTATCAAATCGAATCTCTTGACGAGATCTACAACATTCATTCTTTGACAATTGAGAAATAATGGACGGATGAATGATGAAATTGGGTTGGAAGTGACAGCTATGCAAATGGCCACCCAAAACATTGAAGTTCGACGTCCGTTGGTACAAAGGTCATAACTCTATCATCCGAACTCCGATTGAAATGATTCAAGATGTTCTGGAAAGATAAGAAGAAGCTCTACAATATATTCCAAGTTCCAAGCTAAGAACATGAAATGAACATAAAATGAACATTAAAGCCCAAACGATGTCTAGATTACTTTTCCTTGAATTTTCATACCAATAGTCGCTCACACCGTTCCCAAGCATAAGATCTACAAAATGAACACGAAATGCATGAAAAGTGTAATGCCCCGAAATCCATTCTATTTTCACATCCGGATTTCGTAAGTCACGATCCCATCTTCTTCCAAACATACATCATTATATAGCTAAATATAACGACATAAATTCTCAAATCCCAGGTTCTGTAACCATAAAACCTCTTTCATTACAAATAATGATAATTACATTTTTTTTTTGCATCTTACACGAGTGACTTTTATCCGCCACCAAGGATACATAATCGTTCATTAAACTATTCTATAGTTTAATTCTGTCATTCTATACTACAAGTCTTCGCTTGATCTTCATTCACATTCATATAATGAATGGTACTTCTCCTGGATACCGATCAGCTTGATCTTTATGGAATCCTTAAGTTCTTTCTAACATCGTTCGCTGAAAATGTTTTTCATTTAAAGCAAGTGTGAGCATTCAATTGCCCAACAAGTCATAACAGTTGAACAAACACATTCAAGAGTTTAAACATTTTTCAGAACTTCGATAACTGAACAAAGGTTATGAAGAAACTTGAATAATATGAATAATCTCGATCCCTATCATCTTAAAACATTCATGACATACACTTTACACTACTTTCATTCTTCTACCTTTTTCCATACATATCATGTCTGGCTAAAATCATTAGCACAGACTTAACAATAACGATTCATGTATAAACCGAGCATACTTGTATTGACCAGCTCAATCATAGAACAGTTCATCTCAAAGAAACACTAAAGTGTTCAAATTATAGCATAAGGCCTCATACATACTACCACCTTGTACAAATATCGCACATTTGCATATAGACCGAACTTCTCCAGTACAATATCTGAGAAGTTTAAGAAACTAGCATTCATATAGCATGAATGAAGTTAGAAAACTTGCCTTTTATACGACTATAGCTTTTTACTTGAATCGCTCATTCCAAATCCCTATATAACACATAAGGAAATAACACATACACCAATTAGTCATATACTTGACTTACGCATTTGTTTACTTAACTTACTTCTTAGGGTTTGCATTCTTGCAATATAAGTTTACGCGACTAACTTTCATTTCCGCTTTATGACTTCATGACATACGGAGATGTCTTACTCAAAAGGTTCATCATCTTTGATGATTTGCATTCTTATATTCTTCTTATAGCTTCTATAGGACTCAGCACACATCGCTTCTCTGCTAGTAGTCTATATGGTACTCTGAGTGGTTTCCCACAAACAACCAACAAACAAGTTCCCGTCTCATCTACACTGCACACACAGTGAGTTAGATCGGTTGCCAGTTTTGTATATACCTTCGCTCTCTGAAGGAATTGTTTAGCCCAACTCCCATATGTCAACTATCAAAGTTACGTTTGTACCACAACCTAACTTCTCTTAACTTATCCGAACTATTAAACTATAATGTTTGTTAAGTCAAATCATATTCCTTTTGGATTTCTGGAAACTAAATACCATACCTCAGAATTCATTCATCATCGTCTAAGTCATACAGTCTTTTGTATACTCAAAATGATCATTCCGCATTCATTCTATGTATTAATAATGTTAAGCATTTTACGTTACCTTATTCTTATCTTACAACGTCCGATTAATTCGACTCGAAACGTTATCCAAGTCATAAACATTAACTCGGCTTCTTTTACATTAGACGTACTTATCTTTGATTCAGCTTTTTCACCCATCACACGTTTAATCATTGGTCTTTGTTATCCTACGGTCAATCCATACATGTAGTTTAGGTTCTGCACATTTAATAATTGCGTACACTCGACCCTTACATTGGCTTAAGTGTCTAACGCTTACATTCATTCTAACATTCTCATCCGACTCACAATCGGCTTTCACTACTCTTCTTACCATTCGCTACAGCTTTCTTGATAATTCATATCTTACTTACTACCATCGTCAACGTCTAAGTCATACAACCAGGGTATACTTAGAACATTCGTCCGACGTGTATATGATTCACGAGAATCATTTTATACATTATCATGTCATAACATCAAAATTTTATACATCTCTCATTGCCATGTCATAACATCAAAATTTTATACATTACTTTCTTCACTCAACGTCTGAGGAATCACAATCATAGAAATCCCTCACGTTCGTTCATTACGACTACGGTCCCTGGATATCGGTTACGTAATCTAGCTCTTACATTCTCTATATTTTAATCTCGCTAAATCTTTCCGTTCAACCTTCACTAAAGGTTTAAAACACTTGATTGAGTGTTACATTATGTGAACTACATGTTCATACTTCTTTCTTGCACATCCTCCAGTAACTGAGAACTAAAAATCTCATTTCTGGGCATTGCTCTCTGCATCGGACTGCTTGCGCCATATATATCATTCCTCTCATGTTGCGGCGACTAACTACTTCTCTCCTCTCTTCCGTGGCGTTGTGGCGCCAAGTCCTTTTATCTCTCATATGCTATTTCCTCTCTCGAAGATTATGGTAGAGCTAGCATCACAAGACAGCCTCCAAGGCACGACTTCATCGCTTGTGTAGAGTATGAAACCTAGAAAATTTTTCTAAGTCTTTTACAAGCTTAAGATGCTGATTTCGAAATCTCATAACTTCTTCATTATAACTCGGAATGAGGTCGTTCCAAAGCCATTCTCTTCCTTATCTTACGTACGTTGATTACCCATGGATAGAACTTTGTTCTGAATATGTTAACATGCCATTCAATTGGCTTAATCTTCACTCTTCGTTTATTTTTACGTTATTAATGTTCTTCATTCATTCGTCTGTAATTCGGTCATCCGAACTCAGAATTCGTTCTTTCTTGAGTCCACGACTCACATTTTCTATGTTCTCTTGTATTCTTATGAAAATCTACACGTTCGGGTTCATTTACTAACTTTCAAATTCTCGTTTATCTTTTACGAAAATTTCGCCATAACTTCGTTATAGCTCAATTTTAATCCGTTCTTCATGAACGTTTCTAACGTTCCTAACCAAGCAATAAGCAACTAACTTATACGCGATGGTTTTAAACTTGTCCATCAACAACAATTATACTACGATGGTTTTAAATTTGTCCATCAACAATGTTCTTCGTGTTCTTCGCGTTCTTCGTTCGCTCTTCATTTTAATCGATATTTTGGATTAAGATTCTATTTTTTTATTGGAATTTGATGTTATAGAATATCATTCCTTACTTATTACACCTACTCGTTCTTAAGATTCATTCGGATCGCTCAAAATCCTTACAAATCTTGTACTTCCTTAAGAAATTTATAAACTAAATTCCTAATTCTTATTCCTTCATTTTCTTATGATTTCAACCATATGAAATCATTCTTAACTTCCTCTACTACTTATCTTCATTAAGTTATGTTTTTGAACATATTAAACTTAAAGAAATTTAGAAGAAACTAGGGTTCGGATTACCGTTCTTCTTTAATCTTCTTTCGTCGGACAAAGCGTGCACTCGGGCTAGCTTTTCCTCATTCTCTTCCCCCATCCGAAGTCTCTCTCTCTCCCTCTCTCTCAAACTTGGTTGAAATTTTCTAACCAAACAAATGAGCTTAAGGCTTGTTTATATAGAAAACCAAAGCTAAGGGCATTTTAGTCATTTCACCCCTAACCTCCTTACTATTCATAACTTAGCCACCAAGTTTACATTTGTGGCCAAGTAACCACCCACCTCCTTTACCTAGCTTCCTTGGAAGCTTCGTTATTCCGTAATTCGAATTCGTCTGATACTTCAAAATCATGCGATTCTCGAAATCCAAATATTTTTGGATATTTCGTCTTTCCTTTACCGATTAAATTTTACGAAATCTTCGGATCTCCAAAAAACTGAAAAACACTTTTCCACGTTAAGCATTTTCCTTCACATTTTTCCCTAACGTAGCTAAACGAGTGAAAAGTACACAACAGTACTTTTCGTCGTTTTTATTTCGTCCGATTTCTGCACGTTTTTCGAGAAAAAATATTATTGGCTTAATTAACTTTTCACGATATATTATCGTCAAATCTTTCGACGGAATGTCATTTCGACATATCAAACTCTCGGAATGGCTTAGGTTATTCAAACCCTAACACTTAGGTTCTGTCGGGTGAATAGTGCCTATTTTGTCTTTTTCCCCGGAAATATTTTTTTTTCCCGAAAATATTTTTTTTTGTCTTGAAAATTCTTACTTGTTCAATCTAGCTCGTAGCCCGAATCCTCCCGATTAATAATCATTCTAGGTTATAAAACCATTAATAAACACATAGCACATAATAGTATTAATAAAAATTCATTTTATTAATAACTAATTCTTTAAACTTAAATTCTGGACAATCCAATTTTTCGGGTTGTCACATTCTTCCCTCCTTAAAAAAATTCCATCCTCGGAATTTCTTTAAACCAAATCCTTACCCAGGTTCTCACATTCTCCCCTTCTTCAAAGAATTTCGTCCTCGAAATTCTAGCTTACCCTTCTTCTCAACTTCTCTTCAAAGAAGTTATTATCTTTTAAACATTCCTACCCTTCATAACTTATCAAGAATCATGAAGTGAAAGGAATAACTAAGAATATAAGGATTCCTTTAAAACATTTCATTCTTTTGCTTAGGGGTCAAATCGACCATGAACTCTGACTAGGTTAAACAGCCTCTCGCCGTAAACCTTTCTTACACGGTAAGTTTACAATCACAAAGAAGGTAAACTACCTCTTCCATACGTAGGTGATCAGCCTATTGTATAACCCCATTTCAGGGTATGTTCACCTCAGACTTAGATTCCGCACCAAAATAATTTGGTTCACCTCGATTTTCTTTTAATCATGACATACCATTTGTCTTAGCTAAATCAAATAGCCTCAACCATACCAATAAATTGGATATCAACTTGAAACATTCGTCTAGTCAACTCGCTTGACATCGACTACTTCTTTAAATTCTTTTTGCAATACATCAAAACGTTTCATGACGTCATGATACCACACTTTTCACAGTACGTTGAGGACTTCGTTAGTTTTTGACTTCGTCATTATACATCATACCATAGCAGGTTGTTGATACTCTGATCAAATTCCACACCAGGTTTAATTGCATTAATCACTCCATCCTTTTACCATCCTTGCATCAAATGCACTGATGATATAAAATTCATTTTGATATTTCAAATCAATTCCTGTCTAGCCGAAACAATTAGCATAGATATACCAAGAATAGTTCTTTTAAAATCCATTGGTTCTAAAAGTCGAATCAATTCTTTTATTTTCAAAACGCGCACATTAGCACGATTTCAAGAAACTTTGAAATCTAGCATAACTAGATGACTTGGAATATCTTATTCTCCATCTTTCGTTATTGTCTTACTGTGACAATACTTAATCTTCTCTAGCACCTTCAATGCTAAGTCTACTGAAAATAACTCATTTTTAGTCTACACATTCCTATACCTTAGTACAGTCCATCAACTTACCACACATTATGAGTTCAGGAACTTTCCACAATAATATGAGTTTAAGAACATCCAGACAGACCTTAGGCATCCATTTGCTGAGATATTCGAAAACATACCATATCATTATGAGTCACGAACGTACCATAAGTATGAGTTTCAAGAACTCGCACCTAATCTTATCGTTCTCTACCTACCAAGTATATATATGAGAAAAGATTCACCTTCTCGTCATATACATCTTGATAGCGCGACCAATTTCAATGATTATCACTGTAATAAACTGAGCGATTGTTACACCAAGCACAAACCTTTGCCCATACAAAGATTCATACAACTCAGCTATCACATGAGTCCTCAATTGAAATTTTACAACTTCTAAATCTCTCTTTACTTAATACGAATTTTCTTTAATTCGTATGCTATCCTTTACAACTCAATTTGAGTTCTTCTTCTCGTACTACTTCGTAGTACCATTCATTCATATCATTAGCTATAAATCATTCATCGTTTTAACAACTCATCTGTTACTACGATTTACTATGATCACGTGGTGATCTTCTTATCCTTCTCTCTATGATTATAGTCTTAGGTACTCTTACCTAAGATTTATAACCTATCAGCTTTGATACCAACTCAGAACGCCCCCAATCCTGGGTCTATTTTCACATCCGGATTCCGTACGTCACGATCCCATCTTCTTCCAAACATACATCATTATATAGCTAAATATAACAACATAAATTCTCAAATCCCAGGTTCTGTAACCATAAAACCTCTTTCATTACAAATAATGATAATTACATTTTTTTTTTGCATCTTACACGAGTGACTTTTATCCACCACCAAGGATACATAATCGTTCATTAAACTATTCTATAGTTTAATTTTGTCATTCTATATTACAAGTCTTTGCTTGATCTTCATTCACATTCATATAATGAATGGTACTTCTCCTGGATACCGATCAGCTTGATCTTTATGGAATCCTTAAGTTCTTTCTAACATCGTTCGCTGAAAATGTTTTTCATTTAAAGCAAGTGTGAGCATTCAAGAAACTAGCATAGTGCAGCTTGTACAAATACAAGCTAAGGCTTAAGGCCTTAGCTTGTATTTAGTTGAAAGTCTCTCTCTTCCCCCATCGGAAGTCTCTCTCTCTCAAAGTTGGTTGAAATTTTCTAACTTAATCTGTGGCCTTCCAAAATAGGTATACACAACACCCATTCCGAGTGTCGCCAAATACATGGTATGCGAAACAACTACAACTTTATTATTACAACAAGAAAGCTGTGAGTTTGAATACAAATATTATCTTCTAGATAATATCTATACTCAAATAAATCCTCATCACATTTATTGATACATCATTTTGCAAAAATGGTGAGGACTACTAAACAATCCTTTCTAAAACCTTCATTCCATAACCCGAGCTACATTTCGCTATATTCTCACCTCCCGAGAAGAAAAATGGAACAACAAGGAAAAGGGTGAGCTCAACTAGCCCAAAGAAAGAATATTATGACTAAGATAATATACAACAAATTATCGTTAGTCTTCAACAGGGAAAAAATCTGATAGAATACAATGAATGACAAGTTTCGGATCAATATTCGCAGTAAAATAATAATTCATAGAAGAGTTACGTAGAGAATGAAATCTACTATAATCTATGAATTTAACGATCCATCATCAATATTTTATCCTCAGTAACATCAATCAATATACATCCGGAATCAAATATTCATCTTTGCACTCTGAGCCAAAGATATTCATCGATTAGTCATGTTCATTTAAACACTGTTCATCTTTTTCACTACGTGCCAAAGATATTAATCAATCGGCCATGTTCATCTCAACACTGTTCATCTTTTACTACTGGGCCAAAGATATTCTTGAGAAATCATTCATCTTTTACTACAAAGCCAAAGATATTCTTAAGAAATCATTCATCTTTGCTTTTACAGCCAAAGATATTCCATAATATCATCATTTAAGATCGAGGATGATGAAAATATTTTTTAAAAAACGAATCCAAAGTGAAACAAAATGACAAGGATTAAGGATTAAGGATTCGTACTTGGTTTTATCCACGTCCAAAAATACCTCAAAAATAATCATAGTGGTGTAAAATTCAAGAATGATCAAAACATGGATACAATCGAGCTAGTATCCGAATAGATATTTTGGACAAAAAGAAGAAATTTTATTTTTCTATGAATAGTCTTAGTATACATGAATAGTGCCAGATATCGTGAATAGTGTCGAGTATCGTGAATAGTAACTCCAAACACCAAAGATAGAAATTCCACAAAACATCTTCACGCTTCATGAATAGTACTTTCGTGAATAGTAACTCTCGCTTAATAATAACTCATGAATAGTAACTCGTGAATAGTAACTCATGAATAGTAACCCATGAATAGTAACCCGAGCATGAAAAAGTTCCAAATTTGATAAAAACTTCGGATCAACATTTCAAAGATAATGATATTGAAGAAATAATATCATTACAAAAAAATAATATCCCTTACCTCGAAAGATCAAGTGCTTACTTAGAATAGGGTATAGTCTTTGAAGGAACTTGCAACTGTCTAGCAATACTCAAAGTATACTCAAAATACTCACAAGAATACGCCAAAATATCGAGAGAGAAATAGAGAAAAACTTCAGCTTCGGTGTGATTTTCAATTCTAACCTAAGCACCTATTTATAGGAAAATGCTTAGAACACCAAAGCGAAAATTTAATATAATATTAATATAATTATACAAATTTTCCTTAGCCCACCTTTTTGGTCAAAACACCAGCCACACATGTTAATGATGTCCAAAAATACAAAAAATGTTTTTCTTAACAAAAATAATTTAAACTCCCAAAAATCAATTATTTGAACTTGAACTTCAATAATTCATAATAAATAGCCCTTTCATTAGAAAATTCGAATCTCATGAGTTTTATAGGAAATTCAATTCTCTACAACTTTGCAGAAGAAAGTTTTCCAAATTCCAAACAAAAATCGACCGAAATCCACAAACCAAGCGATTTTACAGTGCTATAATCAAATTTCTATCAATAATTGTGTCCACCAACACACAAAACATGTGTTAAACATTTAATGCCACAAAAATACTCTTCCTCCTCATATACTCATATATCCCACATTCATTGTAAAAATATCACCGTTAATATATTATTAAAATAATATATTTAAATGAATTATTTTATCGAAAAAAGATAAAATATTAATTTTCAACAATTGTCATTTTAAAATTTTCTCCATCTATATCCACATAAAATCAATATTTTCCTCATCATATAAATCAATAATTAATTATTCACAAATAATATTACTGTAATCACAATATTAACAACCGAAAAGCGCCTCTGAAAGAGAGGGCTTTCCAATAAGAATTTCTTCTTCTTGGTAAAATTAGATGACCAAACCTCTCCTGAGCCGTAACTTTCTAGACATTGCCAATAATGTTATCTAATAATATTATTCAGATAATATGAATTATTGCTTCGATAATGAAAGATCTTTGTGTAATGACAATTATCAAACAACAAAGAATATAAAATATCAACGCAACAATTATTAACTCAATAAAATATCGAAGCAGAAATTCGTAACCATTATTGAGTAGTGCCTTCTTCACGTAAGAATCAATAATTGGTGCAATACTAGCTCTCTGCTCAACAACGCGTATTAGTGTGTTTTAACCACCGGTATTCCAATGATAAAAGATAACTGTAATAACTACGCCAAGTTATTTAAAAAACAACTTATATTTGTCGCTTTCTTCATCCAATCGCTTTTCAGTTATGGGGCCCAATACACGGGTCGCTACCGTTGCATTTAATATTCCCGACAAGCATTTAATATTCCACGACCAAACGAATATTCCCCGACAACAATGAATATTTTATAACCACTTGCTTATTTTGAAATATTTGCGTATTTAACCCTTAACTATCCACATTAATCAAATCAACCCTTACTATTTCAAAATAAAGGAAATTCCTTTTTATTTAAAAATTTTGGGGTCTTACACAAACAAGTGAGCTTAAGGCTTGTTTATATAGAAAACCAAAGCTATGGGCATTTTAATCATTTCACCCCTAACCTCCTTACTATTCATAACTTAGCCACCAAGTTTACTTTGTGGCCAAGTGGCCGCCCCACCTCCTTTACCTAGCTTCCCTTGGAAGCTTCGTGCTTCCGTAATTCAGAATTCGTCCGACAGTTCAAAAACTGCAATTCTCGGAATCCAAATATTTTTGGATATTTCGTCTTTTCTTTACAGATTAAATTTTACGAAATCTTCGGATCTCCGAAAAACTGAAAAACTCTTTTCCACGTTAAGCGTTTTCCTTCACGTTTTCCCCTAACGTAGTTAGCTACGCAGTGAAAAGTACACAGTGATACTTTTAAATCCGCTTTTTATTTCGTCTCGATTTACGCACTTTTTCGAAAAAATTTTATCGGCTTAATTAACTTTGCACGATATATTATCGTCAAATCTTTCGACGGAATGTCATTTCGACATACCGAACTCTCGAAATGACTTAGGTTATTCAAACCCTAACCCTTAGGTTTCGTCGGGTGAATAATGCTTATTTCGTCTTTTTCCCCGAAAATATTTTTTTTTCCCGAAATTATTTTATTTTCATCTTGAAAATTCTTACTCGTTCTGTAAGACCCCGAAATTTTTTAAATAAAAAGGAATTTCCTTTATTTATTATTTTGAAATAGTAAGGGTTGATTTGATTAATGTGGATAGTTAAGGGTTAAATACGCAAATATTTCAAAATAAGCAAGTGGTTATAAAATATTCATTTTGTTTGGGAATATTCGTTTGGTCGTGGAATATTAAGTATTGTCGGGAATATTCGATGCACCAAGTAGCGACCATGTGTGTAGGCCCCATAACTGAAAAGCGATTGGATGAGGAAAACGACAAAGTTTGGGTGGTTATAAATAACTTGGCGTAATTGTTACTGCTAAGATTTGCTGAAATACCCGTGGGTTAAAATACGATGTCTGGCGTGGTTGCACAAAGAATACACCAGTATTGCACAAGATTGTTGAATTATTGATCCTTACGTAAGAAGGCACTTACTCAATAATTATTACGATAGTTACTTGCTCAATAGTTCATTTTATTGATTCAATAATTCTTTGCGTTGGTATTTTATATTATCATTGTTTCAATAATTGTCAACGCATGTGATTTCCCATTATCGGATCAATAATTCATATTATTTGAATAATATTATTAGATAACATTATTGGCAATGTCTAGAAAGTTCGCTCTAAGGAGAGGTTTGGTCACCTAATCAAGGCCCGATGAAGGAGAGATCCTTATTGAAAGCCCCTCTTTCTGGAACTACCGGTTGTCATAAATTGTGATTCTGTAATATTATTTATGAATAATTAATTATTGATTCATATGATAAGGAAATATTTATTTTATATGAATATAAATGATGGATTTATTTATGTGGTTATTAATGAAGGAATTAATGTTGAGGTGTTTTATCAAGATTTTATCTGATTGGAGGTATTAAAAATCAAATCGTGGGTTTTGAGATATATTATGGGGTTATAATTTTTAATCCGACCGTTGGATCGTTGTAATTTTTGGATATGTTATACATACATAAGTTGAGTATATGTCCACAAATTTTGAACCGTTAAAAATGCACGAAATGATTTGTTGTGAATTTTAAGAGGTGTCGGATTCTAAATTAGGTTTATAATTGATTTTGGTGGAAAATTCTAGAATTGAGTGGGCCCCACTTGTGGTTGGTGAAGAAATGTGCTGAATTTTATTTCAAATGTGGTGGTGGCAATAGTAGCGAGTAAAAGCCATCAGTGGCAGTCAAGTCTGCTTCGCGTCTTAACATTTTCCTATATAATAGAGGGCTAAGTTAGAATTGAAAATCACACCGTAAACAAAGTTTTCTCTCTTTCTCTCTATATTATTGAGTGTATTTTGTGAGTATTTAGATACTTTGAGAGTTCTTTGTTCAAGACAAGTTTCATTCAAAGATCACTTCCGATCTTTCCTTCCAAGAAATCTTGATTCTTTGAGGTAAGGGATATTATTTTTTTCAGTAATGATATTATTTCTTCAATATCATTATCTTTGAAATGTTGATCCAAGTTTTTATCAAATTTAGAACTTTTTCATGCTCTGGGTTACTATTCATGAGTTACTATTCATGAGTTACTATTCACGAATTACTATTCACGAGTACTATTCATGAAGCGTGAAAATGTTTTTTTGTGGAATTTCTATCTTTTGGTGTTTGAGTTACTATTCACGATACTCGGACTATTCACGCAGTACTTGACACTATTCACGAATAATTTACCTTATTCAATCAAAAATGAAAATTTTCTTTTCGTCCAAAATATCTATTTTGGATACTAGCTTGATTGTATCCATATTTTGATCATTCTTGAATTTTACACCACTATGATTATTTTTTGAGGTATTTTTGGACGATGGATAAAACCAAGTACTGAATCCTTAATCCTTGTCATTTTGTTTCACCGGATTCGCTTTTTAAAAATATTTTCATCATCCTCGCCTTAAATGATGATATTATTGAATATCTTTGGCCCGTAGGTGCAAAGATGAATGATTTCAAGAATATCTTTGGCCTCAGTAGTGCAAAGATGAGCAGTGTTTAAATAAACACGACCGATCGATGAATATCTTTGTCCTTTAGTGCAAAGATGAATGTGTTGAGATGAACATGACCGATTGATGAATATCTTTGGCCTTTAGTGCAAAGATGAACAGGTGTTTAAATGAACATGACCGACTGATGAATATCTTTAGCCTTTAGTGCAAAGATGAACAGGTGTTGAGATGAACATGACCGATTGATGAATATCTTTGTCACCTAGTGCAAAGATGAATATTTGATTTGAGATGAATATTGATTGATGTTACTGAGGATAAAATATTGATGATGAACCTGTTAAATTCATAGATTATAGTAGATTTCATTCTCTACGTAACTCTTCTATGAATTATTATTTTCATGTGAATATTGATCTCAAACTTGTTGTCTATTGTATTCTATCGATTTTTCCTGTTGGAGACTAACGATAATTTGTTGTATATTATCTTAGTCATAACATTCTTCTTTGGGCTAGTTGAGCTCACCCTTTTCCTTGTTGTTCCATTTTTCTTCTCGGGAGGCGAGAATGCATGTAGCGAGTACTAGTCGGGGTATGGAATGAAGGTTCTAGAGAGAGTTGTTTAGTAGTCCTCACCATTATTGTAAAATAATTTATCAATAAATGTGATGAGGATTTATTTAAGTATAAATATTGTCTAGAAGATAATATTTGTATTTAAACTCACAGTTTTATTGATGTGATAATAAAGTTGTAGTTGTTTCTGTACCATGTATTTGGCGACTCAGAATGGGTTGGATGGAATGGACCTATTTTGGGGTCGTCACACGTTCAGTCTAGCTCGTAGCCCGAATCCTCCCGATTAATAATCATTCTAGGTTATAGAACGATTAATAAACACATAGCACAGAATAGTATTAATAAAAATTCATTTTATTAATAACTAATTCTTTAAACTTAAATTTTGGACAATCCAATTTTCCAGGTTGTCACAAAAAGTAACTAAGAAACATGAGTATAAGCAACTAATTCAAGTAACAGATACCGGATAAGTAGGTATAAAACCTACTTATCAAGTAACTCAGGATTCTTATCCTTATATCTCTTCAAGAATCTTCTTTGAATCTTAATTATCTTTCTCTTTACGTTAATGATGAATTTCCTAAATTCATCAATTAGCACTTAAACTCTATTTGAGTTTATTACTTATCATCATCTCTACGGTTATAGCATAAGGTACCCCTACCTAAGGTTTATAACATACAGCTTTAATACCAACTTTGACGTCCCCAAATCTGGGTCCCAAGAACCTCGAACTTGGTACGTTACGGTACTTCATCATCATACATATTCTATCATCTAATACGGAACAAATAAACATATATTGTTTATTTTGCATAATTCTATAACATTTTCCCAGGTTTATTAACCTTAACTGAATACATACCTTCAAAATTATAAAGGTTTACAATAAGATAACTAAATAGTTATCCTTATAACAATCTATTACTGTATTTTGCTTTTGTCTATGTCCTTCTTCAAGCCTTCGCCTTTATCTGATATTTATTATCATGATATAGCAAGGGTGAGCAACTACTTTGCCCAAAAAGTTTAAATTTAATAAAGATATATCATGATTGAAAGAATAATAAGCTTTCAAGTTTTCAACAATTTAATAATTGTGAAATAACATGGATCAAGTTTTAATAATTGCATGACTGAATCAATAATGTTTGAAGGTCAACAATGACCATGAACAATTTAACTGGACCTTATGATAATGAAGGTGATCAGCCTTTTATACCTGATAAACATATACAACATGCACTAAGTGTGAATCAATAATCAGTTTAGACATGAATAATCATGAATAATCATTCACAAACATACTTTGAAATATAACCCGAGTTTGAGTTAAGGAAACTTGTCTACATAGTCGATTACCACTACGCAATTTAATTTATTCTCTTTATTGAAAAGACCTATCAGGTATAAGATTGATCATTCAATTAGCATATCATACCTTATTTCATAATACTATCTAACACTTAATCACATAGTCACATATTAGATAATATTACCACCATATTCATTTACCTACTTATAATTTCATCATCTTATATTAACTTGTCTAACCTTCACTCACAAAGTTAAGTATTAGACATTACACCTTAGTCTTAGTATTATCATTATACTTTGATAATCTTTTCATCACTTATAACTTATACTTATAAGTTTTCCCTTTATATGTTATCTTAGTAAGCTAGATAACCTTTTCAATGAAATCGAAATATCATTTCAGTAAACCGGATTACATTTCAGCATCCTGAAATTACTATTTCAGCAGACCACAAAATATTTTAGTAGATTGAAACCATTTCAGCAATCCAAAATCCAATTCAGCACCCTGAATTCTCATTTTAGTCTATTACAAGCATAACATAGTTCATTGAATAGCAAATTTAACAATTATATTAAAAAATAACATAAATCTCTTATTTTAATATCCCATCGAATATTATTAATTATGTAATAATATTTTACGCTAAGGTTATTAACCTTTTAATAACATTCCAGTCAAATACTACTAATAATATCTTAATCCAAAAAAAAAAAATTAAGTCATTAATCACATTAATAAACAATTTAGTTCAATTGTTTTCCTTTCCTTAATTAACTCATTAAACATTCTAAAATGCCACAAACATCACAACACTTCACACCCGACCCAAAACTTCATCAAAATCTGCATAAGCCATGCTCAAGGGCCTTAAGTCCTAAATAATATTTTTTCATATTTTTGGACATCATATATTTAATTAAATCCATTTATCCATTTATCATCATTTAGATGAAAAATACCAAATCAGTGCCAAAAATATTTATTTTCTGAGATTTGACAGAATATAGTTCCATATTAAACATATATTTTTCTCAGAATTTTTAAAATCCATTTACTATATTTAAATAGTCCATAATAGCCAAATATTCTTAGATTTTTCATAAATCATGATTAACTCCAAAAGTTCTGAAACTTTTACAATATGTTCATGTTATACACATGTACTTCCAGTAAACATTTTGTAATTTTTGGACTTATACACAGAGAATTATTCGGGTGGCTTAATAAAAATAGCCCTTCATTATAAAATCCATAACTCTCAAACCGTATGGCAAACAATTCTCACATTTTTACACAACCTTCATATCTTCTGATATTATCACTCCAAAATTTTCCAAAGTTTTTTAAAATATAAAAAGTGGACGAAATTGCCCTCGTTGCTGACTGGTCCGAAATAATTTTAAGAAAACGGGACAGTTTTCACCAAAATCAACACCACGACTTTTAGAAACGTGATTTTTGAGTTCTACCACTTGGGTTTACTAGTCAACACTTATATCTAGCACCTCTCTTTGACGGATCAAGAAAAGAATGCATAGATCAAAAACGGTAATTTTCAAAACACCTAAAAGTTAGGGTTTTCAAAACTAGAAGAATTATTTTTCTTTTCTTTTTGATTCAAACCAAATCAACACCCATTATGGGTAGATCCATACTTGAATCTATGATAAATACATAGATTATAGTGGTTTGAACTTCGAAATCAAAAAAACCCCTCTCGTCAAATTACAAAAATAAAGGAAGAAAGTTTAGGAAAAAAAATAATTTTATACCTTTCTTCTTCTTCTTCTTCATGGAGAATTTTTTTTCTCTCCCGTTTCTTCCCTAGGGCTGCCGCCCCTTCCCCTTTTTCTCTCCCTCTTCTACCATTCTTCTTCTTTCCTTCTCACAGCTTTCTCTTTCTCCCATTTCTTTTCCTTTTGCTTTTCTTTTTCTCTCTCTTTCTTATCTCTTTCTTCTTATTCCTATCTCTTTCTCTTTCCTATTCCTTATTTTTTTTTATCTTCCAAATCCTTATCTCACTCTCTCTCTCATTATTACATGTTTGGTTAAGCTCATGTGGTGGCCCAATAATAATGTGACACCTCATAAAGTAAACCACTAACTAAAGATAAGGTAATTATTACATTACTCCCATCTCCTACTCATTCCATAATTTCGGTCACATGGCCTCAATATCATCCAAATCTTATTTTATTTTAATTGTTAATTTACTTAACAAATAACTAAATAGTCCCTCCTTAATTGGGTCAAAAATTGGGCCACTTATTAATTAAATTCTATTGGGCTTATACTTTTATTATTTTGCTTACTAACAAAATAAATTTGGGCTTCCACCCAAAATTTGATTGGGCCAATATAATTCTTGTCATATACATATTATATTGGGCTAGATTAATAATTTAATCGCCCTTAATCACTATATCCACAAGTCACGTGCTTAATTAATTAATTAGGCTTGTTTAAATAATATAACTTCCTTAGTCCATTAAATTTAATTCTCTTGGACTCTATTTAAATTCTTGGGCTATGACCTTATTATAGTCCATTACTTTTAATTCTATTCCATTCCACCCTTATCATTTAATTAGGGTTCCACTACACATTTGTAAATAAATTCCTTACTTATGCCTTTTTAATTTCATAACCCAATTAGACTTGGTTATAAAATTAATTATTTTGAGATATATAAAATAAATCTCTTAATGTTAGTATATATATTTATATATTAATATTCTCCCATATTATAACCTCTTAGGTTATTTAATTATCACACCTAATATATATATATATATATATATATTAGGTTACATAACTTTGTTAGTTCCTAGTAGGCACAATATAGATCTAGAAGGGGGGTTGAATAGATCATTTTTCATTTCAAATACTTTTCTCTTTTATTTTGTATAGCCAATGATTTAGCATATGACAAACATAAGAATCTTTTCAAGCACAGCGGAATAAGTAAAAAAAACCCCTTCATTGATATATTCATAATCATACATACATTGTTCTTAGAGTTAGTTCGGTTGTAAGCAGTTAAAATATACATAGCAGTTATAGCAGTTAAAGTACAAAATGTAAATGACATAAAGTAAAAGACACAAGGGGTTTTAAGTGGTTCAGAGACTCAAGCTCCTAATCCACTCTTCTGCTTTCAACAAGCGAGATTTCCACTAAGGAAGGGCAAGACCACGAATCACTAAGATTCCTTCAAGCGCAAGACCTTGGGACTTCAGTTCACTAAGAACTCTTCAAGGCCAGCAACCTTGGAACTTCTCAAGTTCCCTAGGAACTCTTCAAGCCCAACAGGCTTAGAACTTCATTTAGTCCCTCCGGACAAGGACCCCTCAGGCCCTGACTTCTTGTTGTTGTTGTTGGTGGTGGTGGTGTTGAGCTGCTAATATGTCCTTAAGCTTGATCATCTTTTGTACTTAGCAGCTTGGTGTGGTCCTCTTTGTATTTTTCTTCGAGACTGGACCACATCATCTTTGGTGCAGCTGATCTTCTTCTGTTCTGCTCAACTTCATGTAGTGTCAGCTGTGCACCATCACCATTTCCTGAACCCTTCTTAACATGTTGGCAGACATGGTTCTACACTTGCTCTGCTTCAGTTTTGGGTTCATGGTGAATCGTAGAATGGCTCTTAGGATCTGCCTTGTGCTTTGCCACTCTTCTGAATGTTATCTTCTTGTCCTTCTCTACTTTTAGCTTAGTTGCCAATTCAGGTGGCATTCTCATCTTTGTTGAGTGAAGCTTTGGTCTGTTTAAGTCCTTCTTCGAAGTTTCTTCACTTCCACCTTCGTAGTCTCACTGTCACCGAGACTTGTTCTATTTAAGCTCAGGTGGAACTTGTAGAGTCAATGTTAGCATTCTACCAACTCAACGATTTTGCAACATTGCAATTCTCAACAACTCTTGATCGTTGAAGCTCTAGCTTATTTACACTCCTTCCCAATCTACCCGTTGAGAAGTAGCCGTTGAAAGCTCTTTGAAATGCTTCGCAGATCTCAAGTTATTTGATGTAGACTGCAGATGTGACATAACATCTCCTTTTTTGACTTTCTGACATTGCAGTTTACTATTTCACCTAACTCGCCAGATATGTTACTTTTATGTCTTGGTCAGGTCGATGACTATATTTCCTCCTTCTAATTTCTCGATCAGAGGTTGTGCTTTTGAATCGATGCTCTCAATAAGCTCATATCTGAATATCAACCTTCATATTGAACCGTTGGCAATGCTTCAATCTTTAGTTGTTCGAACTCTATGATTCTGATGCATGTCTTCTTGGACCTGATCGTAGTGTCTTGTTGACTGGTAAAGACAGCACTATGATCTTGAAGAGTGTTGATTGGATCTTCAATGTAGAACACCTCTTCCTTTTCTTGTGCAGTGCTTCAAAACTTTTGTTTACCTCGACAGCTCTCAGATACTGATGGCTTGACTTCTTTGTTCTGGCCCCTTCTGAATAGCAAGACACTTCAGATTTGTGGCGTGTCCAGCTCACTTTCTCCTTATGATCTCCCGTTCACTTATCATCAATGGACTGACCCAATGCTTAATCACTTTAGCCTTGTTCTTCAGAGGTTAACCAGTATCTCTGTATATACTCCATCGGTTCTTTCTTTGTTTGGAAAACACTACGATCTTGGTTGCTTTCTAGATCGTTGTCTTCTGTCTACTTGACAGCTACTGCACTTGTTGACTTTCCTTAGTCAGTTACTGAAGTCTTCTTCTGATCTCCTTGTGGAAGACTTCATCTCGAATGGCTTCACAACTCAATCTGGATGTTGATTGGGTTGATGCTTAGATCTTCTGTTAGCTTGTATGTCATTCATTAAGTGCTTTCTGGTTTCCTTCAGGTGGGATGTATCTATAGAGCTTAGACCAGAGGCTTCATTCCTTTGGATATTCTGGGAATGCTCATTTGTTGAGAATCGTACTTGCTCTACCATTCTGCCTTGGCATTGTGAGCATATATGTTGAAGTCTCAGTTCTACACTCTTCGATTCAGCTTCGGCTGTGCAGACACTATGACTCCGAGATCAAATCTTGACACTCTACTATTTCTGTCATTTTGCTTGTTGTCTTCATCTGATCTTGCTTGACTCTCTACCTCTGATTTGATCTGTAGACTCTACGACTCAAAGTGTAGTCTAAGATTCTTGACTTAGCTTCGGTAGATGCTCGATCGGCTCCTAGGCACACTGTCTCTACGATTTTGAACATGACTTCTTCAGCAGACTACGGCCCTGAGGAAGTTCTCATCGACACACTACGATCCTTCCTCGTCTCTCCTGGCAGTCTACGAACTCCGAGATCTACTATCTTGCAGACTACGATTCTTCCTCGATAGCTCTCGAGTTTTCCTTTACTCTCCTGGCAGACTACAATTTCTGGTGTAGTGTTCGACGATCAGACAAGCCTATCTTTTACATCATAAGATCAACCTAACATGCTTGATCTTTCTATATTTATAGTCCTTGTACATCATTTCTTTTTAAGGACTTTCCAAAGTTGTTTTGCTTATGTAAGATCAACCTAACACATTTGATCAATTCATTCTAAGTCCTTGTACATATGTTTCTATTATCTATCAAAGGACTTTATAGCTTTTCTTAATGCAAACATACTTGCATATTCATTCATATATATATATATATATATATATATATATATATATATATATATATATATATATCATATTCGGATCATATATAAATAGGAATATCATTCCCATGCTTATTCCCCATAATCTCCCCTTATTTGATTATGACAAAATAATAAGTGCATATGCGTGTTATGAATGAATCTTATATACTGATGTAGTTAACCGTATTTCTAAAACAGATAATCATGAATGTCATTTATAAGACTATGGAATTTAATACACTATGGCATTTTACATCCTGGATCCAGAACATACCTAACTAGTTAGAGATGTACCTCTTTGGTTTCATGTATGCTTCCAGGATGTATATTGATCAGCTATTCATCTGGTTGATTTCTTTGCTCCTGCTTCCCTTGGGATGTGGACTTCATTTCTTCTTCTTCTGGCTCCCCCTCAGCCTTTGCAAATACTGGGTCATCATCCTTTGGCTCCCCTTCAGATGATGACTGGGCCTTTGCAAATATAGGCTCATCATCCTTTGGCTCCCCTTCATATGATGACCCAACTTCTTCTTCTATCTTTTTCTTTGTCTTCTTCTCTTGTTTCCTTCTATCCTCCTTGCCCTTTCTTGAGTGCCTCTTTCTATGCCTCTTTTTCTCCCCTTTTTTGTCATTAATCACTTGGGAGAGCTGCTTCATGTTGGACATAAGCTGCTCCATCAGGTAAGAAGAGTTAGCAACTTCAAACTTGAGTTATTGTTGGCTTAGCTCAAGTTGCACTGAGAAAGCCGATTCATGTTGTCAATCTTGTTAGAGAGGACTTGGAGTTGTTCTTCATTAGCCTTCTGTGCTCATAGAGCTTATGCCTTCTGATCATGTATGGCCTTCAGATAGATGTGATCTATCTCTTTGATTTTGAGAGATACATCAGCCATAGTAGCTTGAAGTCTGTTCTGAACTGAATTATCTCCTGCTGCTGTCAGCACCATCTTTAACTCTTCATTGATTAGAGATATCATCTTGACCAGCTCATCAGAAGTCTTCAACAGCTCCTACTCCATAGGAGTTTGGTCATCTGGTTGGGTAGCCTCTAGTTGAGCACTGGATTGAACTCTACGATTTTCATTCTTGGATAGATTTTCAAAAGTAGTGAGGATCTAAAAAATTGTTGATTTCCAATCGTTGTTGGAGGATGACGGCATGTTAGACATCTGTGCTTGAGCAGAGGGAAGCTCTTCAAACTGAACTTGATCATTTTCAGTGATAGAGAGAAGAGACTCTACGGTCGTGTCCTTGGTCATGAACCTTCTTCCGTCAGAACCCAATCTACAATCATAGGGAATATAATGGTTGCCAGCATGTCTGTAGACTTTGTAGTGAGGCTGGTCTTTGATCATCATTATTGCAAAACTCTTCACCCTTGGGAAGTTCTGTGCCACCAGCTCTATGCTTGGAAACTGAGAGTAGCACCAACTGAAGTAACTTTCATCTCTTTCAGTATGTGCCTTTAGCCAAGGCATCCATTGTAAGAACCATCTCATCATCATATTATTAGGATTGTAGAGGATAGTCGTGCAGTCTAACTCCATGTTGTTCAAATTTTTGAACACATCATGTGCAGTCTTCTGGTTCCTCTGATTCTTGATGTGCAGAATCAGAATCTTTCTCCATTTCTTCTCTTTCGGAGCCTGAAGCATTCTGATCAGATTCATCAGTGAATCCTTCTTGTTGATCTTCATTACCAGACTCTTCTTCAGCAATGTCTTCCTTGGATTCATCATCACTTACTTCAATGACTGCAGTGGAGTGATCACTTCTCTTCTTGGAGGCAAATTGAGCAATTAATTTGTAGCTCTTCCTTCTCCTTGGGGGTTCAGCTATGGGAGAGTCTGAATCTTCTTCTTCTTCAGACTCTGAGGCCTTTGGATCAGACGAACTTCCATGAGGTTCAGCCTTGTCAGGGGCAGGTCCTTCTTCTTTCGACTCATCATCTTTTGAGCCATCATGTGTGCTTTCAGGAGTAGTTGCAGTTGTGACGCCCCCAAAATTAGGTATACATCACCCATCTTGGGTCGTCAGATACATGGTACAAAATTCAAATACAACTTACTAATACAATGCCATGCATATATATACGACAAAACATAATTGTGAGTTTGAATACAATTATTGTCTACTAGAGATTATACAAACTCAATAGGAGTCCTCATTATAATTATTAACACACTATTTCACAGAATAGTGAGGACTACTAATGCTATCCTCTGGACCGTCACTCCATTCCCCGACTAGTCCTTGTTATGTTCTCATTTCACAGAAGAAACGGTGAAAGAAAGGGTGAGCTCAACTAGCCCGAAGAAGAAATATTATGACTAAGATAATGCGAGTAATAAATTATCGTTAGCCTTCAACAGTGTTAAACTGATAAAATATAACAACATCAAGTTTAACTGCAGCGGAACAAACAATCCATTAAAAGAGTCAAGTAGAGAATAAAATCTACTATCTTTTATGATTTAAAAGGTTTTTCATGACTTTTATCGCTTGGACTCAGCTTAATAAATAATCCACATCATCGAATCACCCCTACACTACGGCCAAGGATATTCTTTTGTATCACGACCACAACTATTCATGCACTACAAGCCAAGAATATTTGTGTATTCATTAATGGTCATGATCATGCCAACAACTATCCATCAATGCACTACGGGCCAATGAGGACTTTTTCCACATCATTTGTAATATTACGGTCATGATTACAATCAATAATCCACAGTCATAATCATACCAAGTCCATCTATGCACTACAGGCCACAGATGACTTTCAACATAATATAAACATGAGGATGATGACAATGATATAAGAATTTAATAAAACAAGTTCAAGAATTAATTTATCCATGAACCAATAACGTCCAAATTGTCAACACGATACTGCTTTGTAGAGTAAAATTCAAGAATGCTCAGAAGAATATTTCCATGAAAAGATACTAGATGAAGCGCAAATATCAAGGATATTCCACTAATTTCATGGAGTATAGAAGTCAAAACTTTAACCAACTGAGTATAATAACGAATGAAATAACAAAAGAAATCACCATGCATGCAGTGCTTTGCATGGACAGCTTATTCCAACATAATAAGTAATCTTAACCAGTCAAAGTAAATTGCACCGACAAAGATGTTCCAATAGAATAATATAGATTTTAACCGTGTCCCACAGAAAAGCGCATGACGAGAGATATTCCAACGAATAATAATAAAGATTTTAACCGGTCCGTAAAAAACGCATGATGTGGATATTCCAACATAATAATAATAAAGATTTAACTAGGTCCCACAAAATGCATGCATGAGGATATTCCAAATGTAATAATAATAAAGATGGAATAATAGAAGAATGTCACCAAGTATAGGGTAGTCCGCGTATACTAGTTATTCCAGCAGAATAATAAAGAATAGAATAACAGAAGTTCTCTTCATGAATACAAAAGAAATAATAACCTTTACCGTAAAAGAAACTGGATATAAGAGTAGGGAAGTAGCAGAATACTTTTCTATAGTTTCTCTATAATTTCTCTCTCTAGAGTTTTAGTGAATTCGTAAGAAATAATGAAGGAATGAGCTTCTATTTATAAAAGAATGGAAAGGATACTATGCAATAAAATATTCTAATAAAATAAAAACTTTTAAATAAAATATTATATATATTATATATATATATATATATATTATATATAACATATGCTAGTTCACGGGATATACTCCCGTGATTCCTTGCTTCCCTCCTAATAATAGTTACCTATAATATATATACGGTCCGGATCAAATGCATACCCATTATCTTACTCACCCGTGCTCACCCCCCTTTAGGAGATGGTTTGGTTCACACAACCGTCGTCTATACTTTTAGCGACGCTATATGTTGTCTGTCGCTAAAAGTATGAAACGATGGTTGTATGAATCAAACCGCAATTCTAAAGGGGGTGAGCACGATGAGTAAGATAAGAGGTATGACTGATCCTTGCTCTATATATATATATATATATATATATATATATATATATATATATATATATATATGACAACAAAATAGTACTCCATCCCGATAACTCAAATCCCCCCACTTGCTCATGCCACCTTTACAAAATATATAAATATATAATATCACATATTGTACTATAATATATATGTATATATATATATATATCTATATAAAACACATTCCTGCACTCCTTTTTCTTTCATCAACCGGCCGTGACAAACATACAATCCCACTCCAAGACTTTCCTCCACAAGTAAGCCCCAATGGCGTACCCCCCCTTAAAAATAACTTCTACTGATTATTTTGAAAAATGGGCAAATAGGGGTCCATAAAATAAGTAAAACTTCATAAAAATCACCTTAATAATTTTAACAACACATATAACCTTTATTATAATTCACAAAATTAATAACTTTGTTGTCTCAATTATTGATTTAATAATATATAAAATATTGACAATAATTGAATCAAATAACGTGAGATACTATCAAAGAAATCTTGTAGCAATAATTGAACAAAATCGAGTGACTTCTCACGTAAGCATCAATAATCAATATTGTGTGCTCTTTGTGCAACTCTGGCGTATTCATCGTACTTTTAATAATAATGGTGTTTCAACAGTTAACGGTAAAACTTCCGCCGTTATTTTCATAAATTATTTTTGTCGTTTTCTCAATCCGACAATAATTCTGTTGTGGGGTCCACCAATGATTGTGTCGTCGTACGAATATTCCTTGCTAAAATGAATATTCCCCGACCAATCGAATATTATATAACAACTTGCGTACTTTGCAAAATTTATAAATATTACCCACAACTATAACATTATATCAATTTACTCCATAATATTTAAAAATAATATTTATAGAAAATTCATCTTTATTTATAAAAGTTGGGGTCTTACAACCTCCCCTTCTTATAAAATTTTGCCCTTAAAATTAGGGTACGTACCTGGTATGTCGAAGAGGTAAGGATACCTTGATTTCATTTTAGATTCTAACACCCAGGTCATTTCCTCAACATCCTGGTTTCTCCACAAAACTTTTACTTGAGGTATAACCTTGGAGCGTAGAATATGTTCCTTCTTATCCAAGATTTGAACAGGAACCTCTTCATATGTTAAATCTTCCGCTATTTCGTCCGGTTCTAAATCAATAATGTGGTGTGGGTCTTTCACATATTTACGTAACATAGATATGTGAAAAACATTATGAACACGAGACATACTTAGTGGTAAAGCGAGTCTATAGGCCACAGGTCCTACTCGATCGAGGATTAAAAATGGGCCGATGAATCGAGGATTGAGTTTTCCTCTCTTTCTAAATCTCGTAACTCCTTTCCATGGAGCAACATGCAACAACACATGATCTCCTATATCGAATTCCACGTCCTTTCGATGAAGATCAGCATAACTCTTTTGTCGATCTTGTGAGGTTTTTTTACGTTGTCGGATCGTTTTAATCTTTTTCATAGTCATACGTACGAACTCCGGTCCCAACAAAGTTGCTTCACCCACCTCATCCCAGCATACTAGAGAACGACACTTTCTTCCATACAACGCTTCTATTGGAGCCATGCCAAAACTTGTTTGATAACTGTTGTTGTAGGAAAACTCCACCAACGGTAAGAACTTGTCCCAACTTCCCTTGAAGTCAAGGACACAGAGTCTTAATAAATCTTCCAGAGTTTTAATAGTCCTCTCTGATTGTCTGTCCGTCTGAGAATGATATGCCAAACTAAATCGTAAATCCGTGCCTATAGCTTTTTGCAAACTAACCCAAAATCGTGAAGTGAATCTTGGGTCTCGATCAGAAACTATGGATACTGGCATACCATGCAATATTACAATCTCGTTTATGTACATACGAGCAAGACGTTCAAGTGTATAAGTTTTTCGTATCGGTAAGAAATGAGCAGACTTGGCCAATTTATCAACAATGACCCAAATCACATCTATACCTTGAGAAACCTTAGGAAGACCGGTAACGAAATCCATGGTAATGTGCTACCACTTCCACTCTGGAATTTCAAGTGGTTGCAATGGACCTTTTGGTACTTGATGCTCAGCTTTAACTCGTTGACAAGTTAGACACCTTTAGATAAACAACGCTATCTCTCTCTTCATATTGCTCCACCAAAATGTATGATGAATATCATGATACATTTTAGTACTCCCAAGATGGATTGCAAACGGTGTGTTGTGCGCCTCCATCATGATATTATATTTTAAATTAGGGTCGTTAGGAACACAAAGTCTGGATTTGACTCGAAGTATTCCTTCTTCATCGATTCTTGGTTCCGGCATAGCACCTTGCACTTTCTTCCTCATACGCATCAGCTCCAGGTCTGTTGCTTGAGCAGCTTTAACTTTATCAATTAAAGTCGGTTCTACTCGTATATTCGCCATCATCACATGGGTCCCTATAGTCTTTAACTCTATCTCCATCCTTTGCAAGTCACACAAAATGGGCCTTTGTGTTGACAATATCGCACTCGTACTTGTATATGATCTTCTACTCAATGCGTCAGCTACCACATTCGCTTTTCCAGGATGGTATTGGATGGTATGATCATAATCTTTCAAAAGTTCAAGCCAACGTCGTTGTCGCATGTTGAGTTCCTTTTGAGTGAAGAAATATTTGAGGCTTTTATGATCCGTAAAGATCTCCACCTTCTCCCCATACAAGTAATGCCTCAAAATTTTAAGTGCGAAGACAACAGCTACTAACTCTAGGTCATGAGTAGGATAATTCCTCTCATATTCTTTGAGTTGTCTTGAGGCATAGGCTATGACTTTCCCATGTTACAAGAGAACATATCCCAACCCTTTTCCCGAAGCATCACTGTAGATGACAAATCCCTCCAAGCCAGATGATATTGTCAGAACAGGTGCTGAAATGAGTCTCCTCTTGAGTTCTTGAAAACTCTTCTCACATTCTTAACTCCAACCGAACTTTGCATCTTTCCGAGTCAGCTGAGTTAATGGAGTAGATATTCGAGAAAATCCTTCCACGAATCTCCGATAATAACCAGCTAAGACGAGAAAGCAACGTACTTCGGTCACTGATTTAGGTTGCTCCCAGCTTTGAATTGCTTCAATCTTTGCCGGGTCAACAGAAATTCCATGACTTGATACTACGTGCCCAAGGAATGCTACTTCCTCAAGCCAGAACTCACATTTCTTCAACTTGGCATAAAGCTTGTATTCACAAAGCTTTTGGAGTGTCAGCCTCAAGTGTTGCTCATGATCTTCACGGCTTTTGGAATAAATAAGGATGTCATCAATAAAGACGACCACAAAGTGATCCAAATATTCCTTGAATACTCGGTTCATCATATCCATGAAGGCGGCGGGGGAGCATTAGTCAATCCAAAGGACATGACTAGGAATTCATAATGCCGTCTTCGAGTTCGAAAAGCCATCTTTGGAATGTCATCTGTTCTAATCTTCAATTGGTGATATCCGGAACGAAGATCAATCTTTGAAAAGAATTTGGCTCCTTACAACTGGTCAAACAGGTCATCAATACGTGGCAATGGGTACTTATTTTTGATGGTGACATGATTCAACTCCCGATAATCAATAAAAAGTCTCATACTCCCATCTTTCTTCTTCACGAATAGAATAGGAGCACCCCAAGGAGAAGTACTATGACGAATAAAGCCAATGTCTAACAATTCCTGCAGTTGGGTTTTTAAATCTTGAAGTTCAATAGGAGCCATTCGATATGGGGCTTTGGAAATGGGTTTTGTACCGGGTTCAAGGTCGATACAAAATTCAATTTCACGCTTTCGAGGTTAGGCCGGGGAAGTTCTTGAGAATACGTTAGGAAATTCATTAACAATAGAAATATCATTCAAACTGACGTATTTTTGTTTAGATCCGTGACATGAGCTAAGAAAGCTTGACATCCGTTTTTCAATAAACGAATAGCTTTATGGCTTGAGATGACCGTGATTGATTTTAATGGTTTGGTCGATTGAATTCGCGTAATAGGTTGATTAGTAATATAAAAGCTAACAACCTTACGAAAACAATCAATTTTTGCATGATAAGTAGTTAACCAATCAATCCCTAGAATCACGTCAAATGCAAGTATTTTCAATGAAATAAGATCAACAGGTAATATGAGGGTACCGATTTGAACCAAACAAGACTTATAAGCGATTGGATGTAATGAAGGTTTCTCCCAATGGAGTTTCCACGAGATAAGTCAAAGTCTAATTTCTCCGTAGTCAAAATTTAATCGTTGGTATAAGTAGGTGAAATAAAAGAATGGGTAGAACCGGTATCAAATAAAGTATAGATTTCGTTAGAGTTTATGATAAGCTTACCCGTGATGACCTCATTCGGGTTCCTTGCTTTCTGGGAGGTCACAACAAACGCTCTCCCTTGCACTACTGGTTTTGACTTTTCTAGGACGGCCTTTGGTGCCTCCATCCTAGCTGAATTTATCTTCGGTGAACGACAAAATCGGGCTAAGTGACCTTCTCTTCCATAATTATAACATGCTTTGACTGACATCGTAGGTTTTGGTGATGTGCCCCTCCCTCGCATTTGAAACATATGATAGGTGGTCGTTCTCCTTCCTTAATGACAGTCTTTGGTCTTGACGTCTTTCCATCATTATTGAATCTCCTCTTCTTGAAATGTCCATTCTTATTGTTTTGTACACGATTACCAATTCTAAGTGGTTACCATTTTAGCTGTTGATTCCCTCCATGCTTGTTGTCACCACTTGATGATGCTCTCATTGGTATTATCATTTTGTCGATTGCTCTCTTTTAGTTACGTTGACTTTCATTATCGCTGCTCCACTAATCGAGCCTATTTACAATATCTGAATATAAACACGGTTTATGAGAAATAAGATGTTGACGTATCTTGACTTCAAACCTCTTAAAAACATCTATGTCATTCTCTCTTCATTATCCACCAAGTGGGACGCAAATCGGGATAACTCTGCAAATTTAGCCTCGTATTGCGACACGGTCATATTGTTTTGTTCCAACTTGATAAACTCCACCTCCTTCATGTGTGGCCGAATACTTTCGGGAAAGTATTTGTCATTGAACAACTCTTGGAACTTCTCCCAAGACATCTTCAAGATCTGGCGGGTTGAGTCGTTTCTGGATTTCCCACCGATGTCTCAGCCTCTCCGCGCAACATAAAAGGCGTGAAGGGAACTTTTCGCTCCTCGGAGCATCCCAAGACATCAAATATCATGGTGATCTGCTTTATCCATGCTTCCGCCATAAGTGGTTTTGGCTCTCCCTTAAACTCCGATGGTCCCAGCTCCTTGAACTGTTTAGCGGTGACCGTCCGAGAGTTTCCAGTGTTTCCACCTGCATTTTGGACGGGGAGCCGCTCTCGCTTTCTGTTGCATGAATTGCATAAAGCCCTTGAACATTTGATCATTCATCATTTGGTCAGTGTTGTTGTTTGCATGAGGATTATCGCCTTCACGATGCACATTATCCCGATTATTGATATGTGGTGAATCAACGATCACTTTTGTGCTCCATTGCAATTCTCAACATTCTCGGATGTCATTTTCAGAATCTTGCCACAAAACAAAGGTTAATTGACATGTAACATATTATCCCTAAATTACGTAGGACCAATTAAATACCACATAAACTTAAGTAGGTCATACTAACGAAGAATTCCTGTCTCTCCCCTCTAGTACTATTCTCACATCTTAGCCAAGGATCATATCCTAAGCTTTGATACCAATTGTGACGCCCCCAAAAATTAGGTATACATCACCCATCTTGGGTCGTCGATACATGGTACAAAAATTCAAATACAACTTACTAATCTGTTGTCGTGTAATAATACGACAAAACATAACTCGTGAGTTTGAATACAATTATTGTCTACTAGAGATTATACAAACTCAAAAGGAGTCCTTATTACAATTATTAAAACACTATTTCACGAGAATAGTGAGGACTACTAATGTTATCCTCGGGACAATCACTCAGTTCCCCAGACTAGTCCTGTTATGTTCTCATTTTACAAGAGAACGATGAAAAGAAAGGGTGAGCTCAACTAGCTCGATAAGAAATATTATGACTAAGATAATGCGAAATAAATTATCGTTAGCCTTCAACAATGTTAAGCCGATAAAATATAACAACATCAAGTTTAATCAAGCACTAACAAGCAATCCATTAAAAAGAGTCATGTAGAGAATAAAATCTACTATCTTTTATGATTTAAAAGGTTTTTCATGACTTTTATCGCCGGGACTCAGCTTAATAAATAATCCACATCATCGAATCACCCCTGCACTACGGCCAAGGATATTCTTTAGTATCATGACCACAACTATCCATACACTACGAGCCAAGAATATTTGTGTATTCATTAATGGTTATGATCATGCCAACAACTATCCATCAATGCACTACGGGCCAATGAGGACTTTTTTCATATCATTTGTAACATTACGGTCCATGATTACACCGAATAATCCACAGTCATAATCATACCAAGTCCATCTATGCACTACAAAAGCCACGATGACTTTCAACATAATATAAACATGAGGATGATGACAATGATATAAGAATTTAATAAAATAAGTTCAAGAATTAATTTATCCATGAACCAATAACATCCAAATTGTCAACATGATACTGCTTTGTAGAGTAAAATTCAAGAATGCTTAGAAGAATATTTCCATGAAAAGATACTAGATGAAGCGCAAATATCGTGGATATTCCACTAATTTCATGGAGTATAGAAGTCAAAACTTTAACCAACTGAGTATAATAACGAATGAAATAACAAAAGAAATCACCATGCATGCGGTGCTTAGCATGGACGAGTTATTCAACATAATAAATAATCGGAACCAAAGGTCGGTGAAATTATAGACCCACAAGATGTTCCAATAGAATAATACAGACGGAACGGTCCGGCGAAAAGCATGCATGACAGGATATTCCAATGAATAATAATAAAGATTTTAACTAGGTCCGGCGTAAAATGCATGAGCACGGATATTCCACAAAATAATAATAATAAAGAACCGAATTCCGTAGGCGTAAAAAGCGCATGAGACGAGGATATTCCAATGCATAATAATAATAAAGATGGAATAATAGAAGAATGTCACCAAGTATAGGGTAGTCGCGCGTATACTAGTTATTCCAATGAATAATAAAGAATAGAATAATGAAGTTCTCTTCATGAATACAAAAGAAATAATAACCCTTACCGTAAAAAATCGGATATAAGAGTAGGGAAGTAGCGAATACTTTTCTACGGTTTCTCTATAATTTCTCTCTCTGAGAGTTTCGTGAATTAAATAAGAAATAATGAAGGAATGAGCTTATTTATAGGAGAATGGAAAGGATACTATGCAATAAAATATTCTAATAAAATAAAAACTTTTAAATAAAATATATATATATATATATATATATATATATATATATATATATATATATATATATATATACTCCGTGATTCCTTCTTCCCTCCTAACAATTGTTACCTATAATATATATATATATATATATATATATATATATATATATATATATTATACTCCATCTTGTACTCCATCTTGATAACTCAAATCCCCCACTTGCGACCACCTTTACAAAATATATAAATATATAATATCACATATTGTACTATAATATATATCTATATAAAACACATTCCTGCACACCTTTTTCTTTCATCAACCGGCCGTGACAAACATAAAATCCCACTCCAAGACTTTTCTCCACAAGTGGGCCCCAATCGTGCCCCACCCCTTAAAAAAATAACTTCTACTGATTATTTTGAAAAATGGGCAAATGGGGTCCATAAAATAAGCAAAACTTCATAAAAATCACCTTAATAATTTTAACAACACTTATCACCTTTATTATAATTCACAATATTAATAACTTTGTTGTCTCAATTATTGATTTAATAATATATAAAATATTGAAAATAATTGAATCAAATAACGTGAGATACTATGCAAAGTGATTCATCAGAGCAATAATTGAACAAAAGCGAGTGACTTCTCACGTAAGCATCAATAATCAATATCGTATTATCACTTTAATGCGACTCACGACATTCTTCTTACTTTTTAACACTGGGTGTTTCAACGATTAAGAGTAAAACTTCCGCCCAGTTATTTTCATAAAGTATTTTTTTGTCATTTTCTCGATCCGAAATGATAATAATTCGTTGTAGGGTCCACTAATGATTGTCTTGTCGTCGTCATTTAATATTTCACGCTTCATGAATATTCCCAGGCCAATCGAATATTATATAACAACTTCATGTACTTTGCAAAATTTATAAATATTAACCACAACTATAACATTATATCAATTTACTCCATAATATTTAAAAATAATATTTATAGAAAATTCATCTTTATTTATAAAAGTTGGGGTCTTACAGCAGTGGGAGATGCAGCTTTGTCATCTTGCAGCCTTTCTTCATTTTTAGAGTGAATACTTTGAGTTAGCCATGGGACTTGTGCATTCTTCTTCATCATTAGAGTCTGCATTATCTTCCATGAATCTGGTTCCACCTTCATCGCTAGATTTTTTCTTTGGGGACTCAGTCTTGACATCATCAGTTCTTTTTTCTTCTTCTGACTCTACGTCTTTTTCTTCGTCAAATGTACTTTCTTGGGAAGCTGGGACTGGTCTGTTTACCACCTTAGCTTTCTTCCTGGATGGCCCTTGAAGTAATCTGTTACTTCTCCTCTTTGTAGTCTCTGCAGTTGAGACCTTTTTGTTAGAGTTTATGCCCTAAAGGCCAATTATTTGATATAATTGCTTAACGTTTTGATATTATATTTGAATTGAATAAATGAATGATTTTATTATGGTTTTATTTACTGCGTTATATAAATGTTAACATAATAAAAAAAATTCTTAGAATATTGATACAAATTATATAATTTCAAGTGTGTGACTTGAACATGAGATTATATAATTACAATTAGTATCATTGTTCTTAAATGTTCTGAATCGAAAGTCATTGTTGATGGGACAACAATGATGCATTAAAACTAGTATGTGGATTATTGATGACCAAATCTCATTGGTCATAAATATATGAGATATTAAGTCAATGCATAGGTACATTGTGAGACCCCGGATTTTATGAATAAAGATTTAATTTTCTAGAAATGTTTTTTTTAATATTATGGTGTGAATTTGAGATAATGTTATAGTTGTGGGTAATATTTATAAAAATTAAAAAGTATGCAAGTTGTTGTATAATATTCGATTGGTCGGGGAATATTCTTTTTGTCGGGGAATATCCGTACGACGGTACAATCATTGGTGGACCCCGCAACAGAATTATTGTCGGATGAAGAAAATGACAAAAATATTTTTATGAGAATAACAAATGAAAGTTTTACTGATTAATCTTTGTTGAACTACTCGGTAGTAAAAATACGATGTCTGGCGTGGTTGCGTAGTAGCACTGCGGTATTGATTATTGATGCTTATGTGATAAGTCACTCAATTTTGTTTTTATTAGTATTATTAATGTAATAAAAAAAATCGAAAAGCTTTTTATATAAAATTACGAGAATACTTTTATAAAGTTATTCGTTTTATTAGGCTAATAGTAAAATCTTTTTATATAAAATAGAATACTTTTATAAAGTTATTTGTTTTATTAGACAATAATTAGAATATATTATATTTTATTATGCATAGTGTATTATAGTAAAATCTTTTATAAAGTTATTTGTTTTATTAGATTATAAATAGAATATATTATATTTTATTTAAAAGATTTTGCTTAAAATATGGACCGTCAGATTAAAGTAAATCAATCTGGACCGTTCATGAGTTAGTTACTATGTAGTCCATTTTTCTATAAATAGAAGCTCATTCCTTCATTATTTCTTACAAATTCACTGAAACTCTAGAGAGAGAAACTATAGAGAGAAAGAAGAAAAGTGTTCTACTACTTCACTACTTATATATATCTAGTACTCTTCTTCTTAAGGTAGAGTGTATTATTTCTTTTGTTTTCATGAAGAGAACTTTTGTTATTTCATTCTTTATTATTCTGTTGGAATATCTTGTCTGTCAGGATACCATTTTGAAATTCTGACTGATTCCATCTTTATTATTCTGTTGGAATATCCTGTCAGTGCATTTTACATCGGACCTGATTCCGTCTTTATTATTATGTTGGAATATCCTATTTGTGCGTTTTCACGTACTTTATTATTCCAGTATTTATTATTTGTTGGAATATCCTATCTATTGGTTTACTTAACTTCCGTTATTTATTATTCTATTGGAATAACTTCTTTATATGCGATCATCGCATGCCCGGTGATTTCTTTTGTTATTCCATTCTTTATTATACTCAGTTGGTTAAAGTTTTGACTTCTATACTCCATGAAATTAGTGGAATATCCTTAATATTTGCGCTTCATTCAGTATCTTTTCATGGAAATATTCTTCTGAGCATTCTTGAATTTTACTCTAAAAAGTAGTATCATGTTGACAATTTGGACGTTATTAGTTCCTGAATAAATTAATTCTTGAACTTGTTTTATTGAATTCTTATATCATTGTCATCATCCTCATGTTTATATTTTTTTGAAAGTCATTTGTGGCACATGTAGTGCATAGATGGACTTGGTATGATTATGACCGAGGATTATTCGGTTGTAATCATGGCCGTAATGTTACAAATGATGTGGAATAAGTCCTCATTGGCGTCTGTGGTGCATTGATGGACGATTTTGATATGATTATGGCTATGGATTCTCTTTGGTAGTAGAGTGAAGATGAATTGTTTTATGGCATGATCGGGACATGTTGATGAATACATGATTATCTTTGGTCGTAGTGCATGGATAATTAAATGGTGCGTGATACTAAAGAATATCCTTGGCAGAAGTAGTGCGGGGGATTCGATGATGTGGATTATTTATTAAGCTAAATCCCAGCGATAAAAAGTGATGAAAAACCTTTTAAATCATAAAAGATAGTAGATTTTATTTTCTACTTGAATCTTTTAATGGATTGCTTGTTCCCCTGCAGTTAAACTTGATGTTTGTTATATTGTATCAGTTTAACACTGTTTAAGGCTAATGATAATTTATTCTGCATTATCTTAGTCATAATATTTCTTCTTGGGCTAGTTGAGCTCACCCTTTCTTTCACTTCATTTCTCTTGAGGCCGAGAATATAGCCGAACGCAGTCGGGGAACGGAGTGATGGTCCTAGATGGTGCATTAGTAGTCCTCACTATTCTATGAAATAGTGTGATAATAATTGTAATGAGGACTCCTTTTGAGTTTGTATACTCTCTAGTAGACAATATTTGTATTCAAACTCATACATGTTTATGTTTTGTCGTATTGTACACATGATAGTTGTATTATTAAGTTGTATTTGAATTACATACCATGTATCTGGCGACTCAAGATGGGTGATGTATACCTAATTTTGGGGGCATCACGGTTGGTATCAAAGCTTAGGATATGATCCTGGCTAAGATGTGAGACTAGAACTAGGAGGGAGAGCAGAAATTCCTTCGCTAGTATGACCTACCTAAGTTTATTTGATATTTAATTGGTTGGTCGGAGTATAGAGATAATATGTGATATGTTAATTAACCCTTGTTTTGTGGCGATGATTTGAAAATGGCATCAAAAATGTTGAGATAAGCAATGGAGCACAGAGACCATTGATTCTCCACGAGATCAATAATCGGGACAATGTGCAACAGGATGGCGATAATCCTCCGTAAACAACAACACCGATCGAATTGATGAGCGACGATGCGTTTAAGAGCTTTTAGAATTCATGCAACATCGGCGAACGCGGCTCCACATTCATAATGCGAGAGGAAACAATGGCAACCCACGGTTGGTCACCATTAAGCAATTCAAGGAGCTAGGACCACCGGAGTTTTTGGGAAAGCGGAACCACTTAAGGCGAGAGCGTGTGTTTAAGCGGATCACCAAGATATTTGATGTCTTGGGATGCTCAGAGAGAAAAGGTTCCCTTTGCCACCTTTATGTTGCGTGAAGAGGCGGATCACTTTGGTGGGAATCAAAAAGTACCTAACTGGCCTTTTCGACTCAAGATGTCTTGGGAGAAGTTCGAAGAACTGTTCAATGACAAGTACTTTCCGAAAGCATTAAATCACATGAAGGAGGTGGAATTTATCAAGTTGGAGCAAAACAACATGGCCGTGTGTCGCGATCTGAAGCCAAGTTTGTCGAGTTGTCCCGATTTGCGTCCCACTTGGTTGATAATGAAGAGAGAATGAATGGCGGATGTTTTAAGAGGTTTGAAGCGGGAGATACGTCGATATCTTATTTCTCATAAACTATGTTTGTATTCGGATGTTGTAAATAGGGCTCGATTAGTGGAGTAGCGATAACGAGTCAACGTAACCAAAAAAGCGGTAAAAAAATGATATCTGGTGATAACAATCATCAAAGCGGTGACAATAAGCATGGAGGAATCAACATGCGAAAATGGTAACCACTTTGGTGGTAATCATGGTCAAAATAATAAGAATGGACATTTCAAGAGGAGGTTCAACAATGATGGAAAGTCGTCGGCACCACACACCTGTTAAAGGAAGAAGAAGCGACCACCGATCGTATGTTTCAAATCTTGACGGGAGGGACACATCGAGTCAAAAGCTGCTGCAATCAATCCAAAATGTGTTTTAATTGTGGAAGAGAATGTCACCTAGCTCGATTTTGTCGTATGGTGAAGTCGATTCCAATTTGGGATAGTGATGCCAAAGGATGTCCCGGATAAGCCAAAAGCCGGTAGTTTAAGAGAGAGCTTTTTTTTTACGTGACAAGGAACACGAATAAAATTATCACGGGTATGTTAGTCATAAACTCTTGTGAAGTCTATACCGTGTTGTTATCTCTGGGTTCTACTTACTCTTTTATTTCACCTAGTTGTGTTCAATGTTTGAAGTTAACTCCGGAGAAGTTAGACTTTGATATATCTATTTAAACTTCGGTTGGAGAGAAACCTTCGTTACCTCCACTATTTATAAATCTTGTTCAAATCAACACTTTCACGTTACGTGTCGATCTTGTCTCTTTGAAAATACTTGCCTTTGATGCGATTTTAGGAATCGATTGGTTAACTACTCATCATGCTTTTCGTAAAGTTGTTAGCTTTCATATTCTAACAAACTTTTATTATGCAAATTCAAGTAACCAAACCACTAAAGTCGATCATTGTCATATCAAGCCATAAATAAAGAACCCGATCCTTTCGTTGTTGACTTTCTTGTGTGGAATGCAAAGCGGACTTTACGTAGGCGATGTCGTGAATGGCGATGGCAAGTTGATAGGTATCAATGTGATGTACTATCCAAGTCTTGGATGAGGTCCACGATTTTGAATGATATTTCTATTGTTTAAATTTCTGACATATTCTTGAAGACTTCTTAGCCTACCCTAGGCGTGAAATCGAATTTTGTATTGACCCCAAAGATCTGAAACCCATTTCTAAAACCCTCAAATATTTTCTTCACCTAAAAGCGAACATAACATGTGCGAAAGGCGTTGGCTCGAAATTGTTGAAGATTATGATAGTACATTCATACCATCGTGGAAAAAGCGAACGTGGTAGCTAACGCGTTGAGTAGAAGATCGTATCACGATTACAAGTGCGAATATCTGACCCACGTGAATATAACGAATATCTGATTAGAATCGACTTTAATCGATAAAGTTAAAAGCCGCTCAAGCTACATACTCAAAGTGATGAATGTGAAGAAGAAGGTTTAAGAGGCGTTATTCTAGAAGCAAGAATCGACGAAGAGAGGAAATCTCGACC
This sequence comes from Panax quinquefolius, assembly GCA_020205615.1. Lineage (NCBI taxonomy): Eukaryota > Viridiplantae > Streptophyta > Magnoliopsida > Apiales > Araliaceae > Panax > Panax quinquefolius. Next base: position 31,151,023 of record CM035170.1, read on the forward strand.
CTCGATTTAATTGGCCCATTTAAAATCCTCGATCGAGTAGGAACGTGGCTTATAGACTCGTTTTACCGCCAAGTATGTTGCGTGTTCATAACATTTTTAACGCGTATCGATGTTACGTAAATATGTGGACGACCGAACCACATTATTAATTTAGAACTAAACGATATAGCGGAAAGATTTAGCGTTATGAGGAGATATCGTGTTAAAATCTTGGATAAGAAGGATCGTATTCAACACTCAAAGGTTATACCTCAAGAATTAGAATTTGAAATGAAGTCAAGGTATCCTCACCTCTTGACATACCAGTGCGTACGTAAATTTTCAAGGCAAAATTTCATAAGGAGGGGAGATTGTGAGACCCCAGTTTTATGAATAAAGATTTAATTTTCTCGAAATATTTTTTTTAATATTATGGTGTGGATTTGAGATAATGTTATAGTTGTGGGTAGTATTTATAAATTTTGCAAAAGTATGCAAGTTGTTATATAATATTAGATTGGTGGGGAATATTCTTTTTTGTCGGGGAATATCAAATGCAGCGATACAATCATTAGTGGACCCCATGAACGGAATTATTGTCGGATTGAAAAATGACAAAAATATTTTATAAAAATAACGGCGGAAGTTTTACCGTTAATCTTGTTGAACTACTTCGTAGTAAAAAAATGCGATGTCTGGCGTGGTTGCATAGTAGCTGCGGATTGATTATTGATGCTTATGTGATAAGTCACTCGGTTTTGTTTTATTGGTATTATTAATGTAATAAAATAGAAAAGCTTTTATATAAAACGAGAATACTTTTATAAAGTTATTACGTATAGAATATATAGTAAAATCTTTTATATTAGTATTAATATAGTAAAATCTTTTTATATAAAACAAATACTTTTATAAAGTTATTTGTTTTTATTAGAATATAATTAGAATATATTATATTTTATTATGCATAGTGTTTGCATAGTACTGCATAATGTTTATATAGTAAAATCTTTTATAAAGTTATTCGTTTTATTAGATTATAAATAGAATATATTATATTTTATTTAAAAGATTTTTCTTTAAATATGGATAGTCAGATTAAAAATAAATCAATCAATCTGAGTTCATGAGTTAGTTACTATCTTGATCCATTTTTCTATAAATAGAAGCTCATTCCTTCATTATTTCTTACGAATTCACTTTGAAACTCTAGAGAGAAAAACTATAGAGGAAGAAGAAAAGTGTTACTTTACTTCACTTCACTTATATATATCCGATACTCTTCTTCTTAAGGTAAGGGAGTTGTATTATTTTTTTTTCTTTTTATTCATGAAGAGAAACTTACATTATTCCATTCTTTATTATTACATTGGAATAACTTTTGTATCTGTGAGATACCTATACTTGGTGAAATTCTTACATTATTCCATTCTTTATTATTACATTGGAATATCACATATGTGCGTTTTATGGCGTGGGACTGATTTAAAATTTTATTATTTTACATTTGAATATCTTTTTGCATTTTTATGTGGGACTGGTTCCGTTATTTATTACATTGGAATATCACGTGCATATGCGTTTTCTTCTTTTTCTGATTCCGCCTTTATTATTATTGTTATTGGAATAACATGTCTATGCAAATTATCACATGCGTGGTGATTTTTGATTTTCCATTCTTTATTATTACATTGGAATATCCTCGTACATGCATTTCACGTTCGGGACTGGTTCCGTTATTTATTATTACATTGGAATAACTTTTGTATATGCGTTGATCTATCGCGTGCATGGTGATTTCTTTTTGTTATTCCATTCTTTATTATACTCGGTTGGTTAAAGTTTTGACTTCTATACTCCATGAAATTAGTGGAATATCCTTGATATTTGTGCTTCATCGATATCTTTTCATGGAAATATTCTTACGAGCATTCTTGAATTTTACTCTACTGAAAATGTCATGTTGACAATTTGGGCGTTATTAGTTCTGGATAAATTAATTCTTGAACTTGTTTTATTGAATTCTTATATCATTGTCATCATCCTCATGTTTATATTTTGTTGAAAGTCATCTGTGGCACATAGTGCATAGATGGACTTGGTATGATTATGACCGAGGATTATTGGTTATAATCATGGTAGTAATATTACAAATGATGTGGAAAAAGTCCTCGTTGGCCCATAGTGCATTGATGGGCGATTTTGGTATGATTATGGCTATGGATTCTCTTGGCCAGTAGTGTGCAAGATGAATTGTTTTATGGCATGATCGGGGATAGTTGATGAAAACATGATTATCTTTGGCTAGTAGTGCATGGATAATTAAATGGTGTGATCTTAAAAGAATATCCTTGGCACGTAGTGCGGGGATGATTTGATGATGTGGATTATTTATTAAAATGAGTCTCAATGATAAAAGTGATGAAAAACCTTTTAAATCATAAAAGATAGTAGATTTTATTCTCTACTTGACTCTTTTAATGGATTGCTTGTTCATTGCAGTTAAACTTGATGTTTGTTATATTGTATCGGTTTAACATTGTTTAAGGCTAATGATAATTTATTACGCATTATCTTAGTCATAATATTTCTTCTTTGGGCTAGTTGAGCTCACCCTTTCTTTCATTTTGTTCTCTTGAAATGAGAGCGTAGGTTTGGGACTAGTCGGGGAATGGTGTGATGGTCTAGATGGTGCATTAGTAGTCCTCACTATTACGTGAAATAGTGTGATAATAATTGTAATGAGGACTCCTTTTGAGTTTGTATACTCTCTAGATGAGACAATATTTGTATTCAAACTCACAGTTTATGTTTTGTATTATTTTACACTTGTTGTATTAATTAAGTTGTATTTGAATTACATACCATGTATCTGGCGACTCAAGATGGGTGATGTATACCTAATTTTGGGGCGTCACGGTTGGTATCAAAGCTTAGGGATATGATCCACAGGCTAAGATGTGAGACTAGAACTAGGAGGGAGGCGGGAAATTCTTTCGCTAGTATGACCTACCTAAGTTTATTTGATATTTAATTGGTCGGTCGAAATATAGAGATAATATGTGATATGTTAATTAACCTTTGTTTTGTGGCGATGTTTGAAAATGGCATCAGAAAATGTTGAGATAAGCAATGGAGCCGGGAGACCATTGATTCTCCACGGATCGATAATCGGGACAATGTGCAGACGGGATGGCGATAATCCTCCATAAAAAAACAACAACGATCAATTGACCGAGCGATGAGTGCGTTTAAGAGCTTTTTAGAATTCATGCAACATCGGTGACGAAGCTCTCATTTTCATAATGCGGGAGAAAACAATGGCAACCCACGGTTGGTCACCATTAAAGCAATTCAATAAGCTAGGACCACGGGAGTTTTTGGGAAAGCGAGAACCACTTAAAGGCGGAGACGTGGTTAAAGCGGATCACCAAGATATTTGATGTCTTGGGATGCTCAGGAAGCAAAAGGTTCCTTTGCCACCTTTATGTTGCGTGAAGAGGCGGATCACTGGTGGGAATCTATAAAATGTACCCGACTGGCCTTTTCAAGATGTCTTGGGAGAAGTTCGAAGAACTGTTCAATGACAAGTACTTTCCGAAAGCATTAAATCACATGAAGGAGGTGGAATTTATCAAGTTGGAGCAAAACAACATGGCCAGGTGTCGCGATCTGAAGCGAAGTTTGCCGAGTTGTCCGATTTGCGTCCCACTTGGTTGATAATGAAGAGAAATGGCGGATGTTTTAAGAGGTTTGAAGCCGAGATACGTCGATATCTTATTTCTCATAAATTGTGTTTTGTATTCGGATGTTGTAAATAGGGCTCGATTAGTGGAGCGCGATAATGAGTCAACACAACCAAAAAGAAAGCGGTACAAAATAATAATAATACGGTGATAACAATCATCAAAAAGCGGTGACAATAAGCATGGAGGAATCAACATGCGAAATGGTAACCACTTGATTGGTAATCATGGTCAAAACAATAAGAATGGACATTTCAAGAAGAGAGATTCAACAATGATGGAAAGACGTCGGCACCGACACCGTTTTTTGAAGAAGAATGACCACCGGTCGTATGTTTCAAATCTTGGACGGGAGGGACACATCCGTCAAAGCTGTCTGCGTGACAATCAAAACGTGTTTTAATTGCGGAAGAGAAGGTCACCTAGCTCGATTTTGTCGTATGGTGAAGTCGATTCCATTTGGGATAGTGATGCCAAAGGATGTCCCGAGACAAACCAAAATTAGGTGGTTTAAGAGAGCGTTTTTTTTTTGTGACGAGGAACACGAATAAAATTATCACGGGTATGTTAGTCATAAACTCTTGCGAAGTCTATCTGTGTTAGATCTGGGTCTACTTACTCTTTTATTTCACCTAGTTGTGTTCAATGTTTGAAGTTAACTCAGGAGAAGTTAGACTTTGATATATCTGTTTAAACTTCGATTGGAGAGAAACCTTCGTTACCTCCACTATTTATAAATCTTGTTCAAATCAACACTTTCACGTTACGTGTCGATCTTATCTCTTTGAAAATACTTGCCTTTGATGCGATTTTAGGAATCGATTGGTTAACTACTCATCATGCTTTTTTCGTAAGGTTGTTAGCTTTCATATTCTAACAAACTTTATTATGCAAATTCAAGTAACCAAACCACTAAAATCGATCATTGTCATATCAAGCCATAAATAAAGAGCCCGATCCTTTCGTTGTTGACTTTCTTGTTGGAATGCAAAAAGCGGACTTTACGTAGGCGGCGTCGTGAATGGCGATGGCAAGTTGATAGGTATCAATGTGATGTACTTATCCAAGTCTTGGATGAGAGTCACGATTTTGAATGATATTTCTATTGTTAATAAATTTCTGACGTATTCTTGAAGACTTCTTAGCCTACCCTAGGCGTGAAATCGAATTTTGTATTGACCCCGATCTGAAAACCCATTTCTAAAACCCTCAAATATTTTCTTCACCTAAAATGAGCGTAAATGTGCCCAAGAGCGTTGGCTCGAAATTTGTTGAAGATTATGATCGTACCATTCAATACCATCGTGGAAATGAGCGTGCGAATGTGGTAGCTAACGCGTTGAGTAGAAGATCGTTTATGTCACGATTGATGAAGTGCGAATATCTGAACCCACGTGAAGATAACGAATATCTGATTAGAATCGACTTTAATCGATAAAGTTAAAGCCGCTTTCGAAAGCTACATACTCGGAGGCGATGAATGTGAAGAAGAAGATTCAAGAGGCGTTATTCTAGAAGCGAGAATCGACGAAGAGAGAAATCTCAACCCTCGATTTAATTGGCCCATTTAAAATCCTCGATCGAGTAGGAATTATGGTTTATAGACTCGTTTTACCGCCAAGTATGTTGCGTGTTCATAACGTTTTTTAACGTATCGATGTTACGTAAATATGTGGACGACCGAACCACATTATTAATTTAGAACTAAACGAGATAGCGGAAGATTTAGCGTTTATGAGAGATCGTGTTAAAATCTTGGATAAGAAGGATCGTATTCAACACTCAAAGGTTATACCTCGAGAATTAGAATTTGAAATGAAGTCAGGGTATCCTCACCTCTTTACATACCAGTGCGTCGTAAATTTCGAGGCGAAATTTCATAAGGAGGGAGAGATGTGAGACCCCAGTTTTATGAATAAAGATTTAATTTTCTCGAAATATTTTTTTGAATATTATGGTGTGGATTTGATATAATGTTATAGTTGTGGGTAGTATTTATAAATTTTGCAAAGTATGCAAGTTGTTATATAATATTATTTGATTGGTGGGGAATATTCTTTTTGTCGGGGAATATCCGTGCGACGGATACAATCATTAGTGGACCCCATGACGGAATTATTGTCGGATTGAAAAAGCGACAAAATTTTTTATGAAAATAACGGCGGAAGTTTTACTGATTAATCTTTGTTGAACTACTCGGTAGTAAAAATAATGATGTCTGGCGTGGTTGCATAGTAGCACACGGTATTGATTATTGATGCTTATGTGATAAGTCACTCGGTTTTGTTTTATTATTATTATTATAAAAATACTTAAAAAGTAATATAAAATAGAAAACTTTTATATAAAAATATATAATTTATAAAGTTATTAGTTTTATTAGGCTAATAGTAGTAAAATTTTTTATAAAAAAGAATACTTTTATAAAGTTATTTGTTTTTATTAGGCAATAATTAGAATATATTATATTTTATTATGCATAGTGTGTTTGCATATAGTGCATATAGTTTTGCGTAGTAAAATCTTTTATAAAGTTATTACTTTTATTAGATTATAAATAGAATATATTATATTTTATTTAAAAGATTTTGCTTTAAATATGGATAAATCAGATTAAAATAAATCAATCTGGAATAGTTTCATGAGAATTAGTTACTATCTTGATCCATTTTTTCTATAAATAGAAGCTCATTCCTTCATTATTTCTTACGAATTCAAACTTTGAAACTCTAGAGAGAAAAACTATAGAGAGAAAGAAGAAAAGTGTTCTACTACTTCACTACTTATATATATCGAGTACTCTTCTTCTTAGGGATATTATTTGTTGTACTTGTACTTATTTATTTATTTTTTCTTTCTTCAAGAGAGAACTTACATTATTCCATTCTTTATTATTACATTGGAATAACTTTGTATCGTGAATACCCTATACTTGGTGAAATTCTTACATTATTCCATTCTTTATTATTACATTGGAATATCACATGCATGCGTTTCTGTGGGACTGATTCATTCATTCTTTATTATTACATTGGAATATCACATCTATGCATTTTTCTTTCTCGGGACTGATTACATCTTTTTATTATTACATTGGAATATCACATGCATTATGCATGCGTTTCTTGGATTACATCCTTTTTATTATTACATTGGAATATCATTTCTATCTGAATCTCGCATGCATGGTGATTTACTGTTGTTATTCCATTCTTTATTATTACATTTGGAATATCACATACGTGCGTTTTTGCTTTGACTTGGTTAGATTATTTATTATTACATTGGAATAACTTTTGCATGTCGATCTATCACATGCATGGTGATTTCTTTTGTTATTCCATTCTTTATTATACTCGATTGGTTAAAGTTTTGACTTCTATACTCCATGAAATTAGTGGAATATCCTTGATATTTGCGCTTCATCCGATATCTTTTCATGGAAATATTCTTACGAGCATTCTTGAATTTTACTCTAAAAGCGATATCATGTTGACAATTTGGGCGTTATTAGTTCTGGATAAATTAATTCTTGAACTTGTTTTATTGAATTCTTATATCATTGTCATCATCCTCATGTTTATATTTTGTTGAAAGTCATTTATGTGGCTGTGTAGTGCATAGATGGACTTGGTATGATTATGACCGGGGATTATTGGTTATAATCATGGCCGTAATATTACAAATGATGTGGAAAAAGTCCTCGTTGGCCCGTAGTGCATTGATGGGCCGATTTTTGGTATGATTATGGCTATGGATTCTCTTTGGCCAGTGGTGCAAAGATGAATTGTTTTATGGCATGATCGGGACCAGTTGATGAAAATATGATTATCTTTGGCGTAGTAGTGCATGGATAATTTGTGGTCGTGATACTAAAGAATATCCTTGGCACGTAGTCGTGGGGGTGATTCGATGATGTGGATTATTTATTAAAATTTGAGTCTCGTGATAAAAGTGATGAAAAACCTTTTAAATCATAAAGATAGTAGATTTTATTCTCTACTTGACTCTTTTAATGGATTGCTTGTTCATTATAGTTAAACTTGATGTTTGTTATATTTTATCGGTTTAACACTATTTGAAGCTAATGATAATTTATTACGCATTATCTTAGTCATAATATTTCTTCTTGGGCTAGTTGAGCTCACCCTTTTTCTTTCATTGTTCTCTTGAGAAATGAGAATATAAATGGGGACTAGTCGGGGAGCAGAGTGATGGTCCTAGATGGTGCATTAGTAGTCCTCACTATTACGTGAAATAGTGTGATAATAATTGTAATGAGGACTCCTTTTGAGTTTGTATACTCTCTAGATGACAATATTTGTATTCAAACTCACGATTTATGTTTTGTATTATTTTACATTGTTGTATAATTAAGTTGTATTTGAATTACATACCATGTATCTGGCGACTCAAGATGGGTGATGTATACCTAATTTTGGGGCGTCAAATTTCCTTCGCTAGTATGACCTACCTAAGTTTATTTGATATTTAATTGGTCGGTCAGAGTATAGAGATATATGTGATATGTTAATTAACCCTTGTTTTGTGGCAGTATTTGAAAATGGCATTCAAAAATGTTGAGATAAGCAATGGAGCACAGGAGACCGTTGATTCTCCACAGATCAATAATCAGGACAATGTGCAACAGGATGGCGATAATCCTCCTATAAACAACAACACTGATCAATTGACGAACGACGGTACGTTTAAGAGCTTTTTAGAATTCATGCAACATCAGGCGAACGCGGCTCCTGTGCATAATGCAGGAGGATACAATGGCAACCCACGGTTGGTCACCGCTAAGCAATTCAAGGAGCTAGGACCACCGGAGTTTTTTGGAAAGCCAGAACCACTTAAGGCGGAGACGTGGTTAAAGCAGATCACCAAGATATTTGATGTCTTGGGATGCTCCGAGGAGCAAAAGGTTCCCTTTGCCACCTTTATGTTGCGTGAAGTGGCAGATCACTGGTGGGAATCTATAAAATGTACCCAACTTGACGCACTCAAGATGTCTTGGGAGAAGTTCCAAGAACTGTTCAATGACAATGACAAGTACTTTCCCGAAAGCATTCGTCACATGAAGGAGGTGGAATTTATCAAGTTGGAGCAAAACAACATGGCCAGGTGTCGCATGATCTGAAGCCAAGTTTGCCGAGTTGTCCCGATTTGCGTCCCACTTGGTTGATAATGAAGAGAGAATGAGCGGATGTTTTTAAGAGGTTTGAAGCGGAGATCGTCGATATCTTATTTTTCATAAATTGTGTTTGTATTCGGATGTTGTAAATAGGGCTCGATTAGTGGAGCGCGATAACGAGTCAATGCAACCAAAAGAAAAGCGGTAGGCAAAAATGATAATACCGGTGATACTTGATCATCAAAGCGGTGACAATAAGCATGGAGGAATCAACATGCGAAAAATGGTAACCACTTGGTGGTAATCATGGTCAAAACAATAAGAATGGACATTTCAAGAAGAGGAGATTCAACAATGATGGAAAGGCGTCGGACCAAAGACCCGTTGTTAAGGAAGAAGAATGACCACCGGTCGTATATTTCAAATCTGGACGGGAGGTACACATCCGTCAAAGCATGTCTGTGACGCAATCAATTCAAAACGTGTTTTAATTGCGGAAGAGAAGGTCACCTAGCTCGATTTTGTCGTATGGTGAAGTCGAATTCCAATTTGGGATAGTGATGCCAAAGGATGTCCTGAAGACAAGCCAAAGCCGTGGTTTAAGAGAGAGCATTTTTTTTGTGACAAAGAACACGAATAAAATTATCACGGGTATGTTAGTCATAAACTCTTGTGAAGTCTATCTGAGTGTTGAATCTGGGATTCTACTTACTCTTTTATTTCACCTAGTTGTGTTCAATATTTGAAGTTAACTCTGGAGAAGTTAGACTTTGATATATCTGTTTAAACTCAGTTCGGAGAAACCTTCGTTACCTCCACTATTTATAAATCTTGTTCAAATCAACAATTTCACGTTACGTGTCGATCTTGTCTCTTTGAAAGTACTTGCCTTTGATGCGATTTTAGGAATCGATTGGTTAACTACTCATCATGCTCTTCGTAAGGTTGTTAGATTTCATATTCCTAACAAACCTGTTATGCAAATTCAAGTAACCAAACCACTAAAGTCAATCATTGTCATATCAAGCCATAAATAAAGAACCCCGATCCTTTCGTTGTTGACTTTCTTATGTGGAATGTACCGAAGCCAGACTTTCTGTAGGCGATGTCGTGAATGGCAAGTTGATAGGTATCAATGTGATGTACTATCCAAGTCTTGGAAGAGGGTCACAGTTTTGAATGATAAGTTTCCTGACGTATTCTTGAAGACTTCTTAGTCTACAAAACTTTCTAAAACCCTTAAATATTTTCTTCACCTAAAACGAACGTAACATGTGCCAAAGACGTTGGCTCGAGCTGTTAAAGATTATGATCGTACCATACCATCGTGGAAAAGCGAACGTGGTAGCTAACGCGTTGAGTAGAAGATCGTATGCGGTTACAAGTGCGAATATACGAACCCACGTGAATATAACGAATATACGATTAGAATCGACTTTAATCGAGAAAGTTAAAGTCGCTCAAGCTACATACTCAGAGCTGATGAATGTGAAGCAGATGGTTCAAGAGGGCATTATTCTAGAAGCAAGAATCGACGAAGAGATGAAATCTCAACCCTCGATTTAATTGACCCATTTAAAATACTCGATCGAGTAGGAACTGTGGCTTATAGACTCTTTTTATCGCCAAGTATGTTGCGTGTTCAGAACGTTTTTTTACGTATCGATGTTACGTAAATATGTGGACGACCCGAACCACATTATTAAATTAGAACTAAACGATATAGCAGAAGATTTAACGTATGAGGAGATACGTGTTAAAATCTTAGATAAGAAGGATCGTATTCAACACTCACAGATTATACCTCAAGAATTAGAATATGAAATGAGGTCAAGGTATCCTCACCTCTTCGACATACCAGGTACGTTCGTAAATTTTAAGGGCGAAATTTTATAAGGAGGGGAGATTGTGAGACCCCAGATTTTATGAATAAAGATTTAATTTTCTCGAAATATTTTTTTTAATACTATGGTGTGGATTTGAGATAATGTTATATTTGTGGGTATTATTTATAAATTTTAAAAAGTATGTAAGTTGTTGTATAATACTCGATTGGTCGGGGAATATCCGTACGACGGTACAATCATTGGTGGACCTCGCAACGGAATTATTGTCGGATGGAGAAAACAGTAAAAATATTTTTATGAGAATAATGGCGAAAGTTTTACCGTTAATACTGTTGAACTACTCGGTAGTAAAAAATACGATGTCTACGCATTAGGTTGCATAAGTAGTAACCTGCGGTATTGATTATTGATGCTTATGTGATAAGTCACTCGGTTTTGTTTTATTGGTATTATTAATGTAATAATACGTAAAAGCTTTTATATAAAAATAGAATACTTTTATAAAGTTATTCATTTTATTAGGCTAATAGTAAAATATTTTTATATAAAAATGTAATACTTTTATAAAGTTATTTGTTTTGTTAGACAATAATTAGAATAAATTATATTTTATTATGCATAGTGTTTGCATAGTAAAATCTTTTATAAAAATCTTTATTATTTATTAGATTATAAATAGAATATATTATATTTTATTTAAAAGATTTTGCTTTAAATATGGACCGTCGATTAAAGTAAATCAATCTAGACCGCTCATGAGTTAATTACTATGCGATCCATTCCATTTTCTATAAATAAAGCTCATTCCTTCATTATTTCTTACGAATTCAATTTTGAACTCTACAGAGAGAGAAACTATAGAGAGAAAGAAGAAAAGTGTTCTCGCTTACTTCACTACTTATATATACATCCAAAGATCTTCTTCTTAAGGTAAGGAGTATTATTTTTTTGTTTTCATGAAGAGAACTTACATTATTCCATTCTTTATTATTACTGTTGGAATAACTTTGTATCTTGGTGAAATACCTATACTTGGTGAAATTCTTCATTATTCCATTCTTTATTATTCTTTGGAATATCATGTATGCATGTGTTTTCGTGGACTGATTCCGCCTTTTATTACTCTGTTGGAATATCCTATCTCATGCGTTTCTACGGACTGACCGTTTATTATTATTTATTATTCTCGTTTCAATAACTATTATTATGTATTGAATAACTTTCGCATGCCCGGTGATTTCTTTTGTTATTCCATTCTTTATTATACTCAATGATTAAAGTTTTAACTTCTATACTCCATGAAATTAGTGGAATATCCTTGATATTTGCGCTTCTTCATCCAAAGATTCTTTTCGAAATATTCTTCTAAGCATTCTTGAATTTTACTCTACAAAGCAAAGATCATGTTGACAATTTGGGCGTTATTAGTTCTGAATAAATTAATTCTTGAACTTGTTTTATTGAATTCTTATATCATTGTCATCATCCTCATGTTTATATTTTTTTTTGAAAGTCATCCGTGGCGTATGTAGTGCATAGATGGACTTGGTATAATTATGACCGAGGATTATTGGTTGTAATCATGGCCCGTAATGTTACAAATGATGTGGAAAAAGTCCTCATTGGCCCGTAGTGCATTGATGGACGCTTTTGGTATGATTATGGCTATGGATTCTCTTTGGCCGTAGTGCAAAGATGAATTATTTTATGGCATGATCAGGACCGTTGATGAATACATGATTATCTTAAGCCGTAGTGCATGGATAATTCGTGGTCGTGATACTTAAAGATTATCATCGGTAGTAGTGCGGGGTGATTCGATGATGTGGATTATTTATTAAAATTTGAGTCCCAATGATAAAAGTGATGAAAAAACCTTTTAAATCATAAAAGATAGTAGATTTTATTCTCTACTTGACTCTTTTAATGGATTTCTTGTTCATCAGAAGTTAAACTTGATGTTTGTTATATTGTATCGCTTAAACACTCTGCTTTTAGGCTAATAATAATTTATTATGCATTATCTTAGTCATAATATTTCTTCTTTGGGCTAGTTGAGCTCAACCTTTCTTTCACTTTTTCTTCTTGAAATGAGAATATAGTCGAACGAAGCCTGGGAACGGGAGTGATGGTCCTAGATGGTGCATTAGTAGTTCTCACTATTCTGTGAAATAGCGTGATAATAATTGTAATGAGGACTCCTTTTGAGTTTGTATACTCTAGTAGTACAATATTTGTATTCAAACTCACGCTTTATGTTTTGTCGATTGTATTATGCATGATTTGTATTATTAAGTTGTATTTGAATTACGTACCATGTATCTGGCACTCAAGATGGGTGATGTATACTTTATTTTGGGGGCGTCACATACATGTTAGAGAACGATATACTAGACAGACCCACTATGATAATTCTATGTGGAACATTATGCGAAGTGTCATTAGCAATTCTCATAGTGATAATGATATAATGGTCCTCCAACCTGAAATCACTATATTTCTACACAGGAATTTATGTAACATTCTAGAATTTTTAGATGTAATATTAAATATTTATTGATTTATATAAATATTTAATGGATGTGATTATCATTGAATAAATATTTGTTCAATTGATTTAATTTTTTTTGTTCAATTGATTTAATTTTGTTTAGTTAATTATTTATTTAATAAATAATTGATGAATTAAGGAAATTATTATTATATTGATATTTCAATTTAAATGATTAATTATTTGTATTGTGTTATGTGATTAAAGGATTTATTTAATTAATTGTGATTTGAATTAATTAAAATAAAAGGAAGGCTTGATTAAATATAGTGTGACAAATAACTATATTATAAGGAGTTATTAAAATAAATTAAAGTAGTTTAATTTATTTTTTAACAAACAAGACTTAATATATTAATTCTTTAATATTTAAAGGGTTTTTGCCAAACAATCCTTATGGCTTTTGAGATTTCGGTTTATTTAAATAAAATAAAATAAGTAATATAATTAAAATAATAAATATAATATAATTATAACTTATACGTTATTTTTATATAACTGATATCCTAATAAGTATACGTATTAGTATTATATCAGTTTTATTTTTACGCATTCTAGTTAGTTGTCTAGTCTAAGCCTAAGAGAAGAAAACTAAGAAGTTCAGAGAAGAACTTGAGAGAGATTTGAGAGGAAACTAGTAAATGATCTTCACAACAATTCCAGTGATCGTAGCAAGAATTACACGCTAATTAAAGGTATGTTCACAACCTTAGAGTTATATATGTGTGTATATATATGTATATGTATTTCACGGAAAGAATTCTTCTCATGTTCTGTAAATCTCATCTCTTCAAATTATTGTTAGATAATTGGTTACTTGTGATTATATGAGTATATAGTGATTAGAGATTACGTTTAAACGACAATTGTATGCTAAATTCGTTTGACAGTAGTAGAAATTTTTATCAGTGTTTATGTTCTTCATATAGTCTGAGTAAGTACCACTTTTGAGGGTCAAATTGCAATTTAAACTGTAAATTGAGGCTTACATATGTTAGTTCAATGAGATATGAGTATAACGTAATTGGAATGAGGTAATTTGGACAAGAATTGAAATCACAGTGTTCAATTTTTTGAAGGAACTCTAAAATGGAGTTTTTGTTTGAAAACTTGAATTTGGAGAAATTAAAATAGTTTTAGTTAGTGTTAAATTGTGCTAATTGGTTGTAAATGTGAGCAATCATGTTTGTGATAGTAGTATATTTATTATACGTGTTAATATTACTGTCTATTGGGTGAAATTTGTGTTTGTTGGGCTAAAGTCATTCTCTTCATAGCCTTCTCTTCGCTTTATCTAAACACCTAGTAGCAATTGCCAAATGTTATATAAAAACGGCAAGCATTGCTACGGTCCCAAGCCTTTGTATGGTGCAGTTGGGCCATACCCTAGTTTGAGATTCTGACTTCTGCTATTACAGCAGACTTGGGAGAAACATCCTAGCATGGTCTGAAATTATGTTAGCATGTTAAATGAGTAATGTTAAGGTTAACATAACATAGTGAGTTGTGGTTAGTATGATCAAAGTTGCAAAAATGATTAGTAAATCAAAAACGCGTTATGTGGTAATTTAGTATACCTAACGAAAGTTAGACAAGTGTTGTGAAGTAAAACACTTAGAGTTTCTGAAATGTGAATGGTAATGAACATGTTATGATATGGGTAGCATGTCTAATGGGTATTGTGGTTCTAAAATTATGTGTATGTGATCGTGAGTTTAATTTTATAGCTTACACTCAAGGCAAGTTTTCTAACTCTACACACTTGTTGAGCTAGTTCGTTTATTACATTGTGCAAGTTCTAACTCTACACTTTTGTTGAGTTGGTTCTATTATTACATTGTGTAACTTCATTCTTTTGATTGAGAAAGCTTCTAAACCTATCTATTACATTGAGCATGTTTTAATTCTAAATTATTGGAATTCTAATCATTGTTGACCTACTCTAACTTGTTTATAGTTAAACAAGTTTCTTTAGTTTAATCTTTTACAATGAATGTTCTTGAACCTTATTTCCTTATGTTGAATGGTTCAATCACTTTGTATATTTTATTACATGTGGAGTAAGCATTGTTTCCAGCACGCTATCAATTAATGCATGTTCGGTAACTAAAATTCTAATTTGACAAGATTATAGACCTAGCTTATTATTGTTCAAGCCAAGGTTTATCATTTCTTTATTTTGATCAATACTTATGTTCTCTAGTTATTTCAAGCATGAGTCTAGAATATAGTCAGTTCACCTGTGATTCTCAAATGTTCTAAGTTATGTTGTTATTAAACAACTGTTGTATTATTCAAGCATTGTTGATTCAACTAGTTCCCTAGTTGATGATCATTAATGTAAGACCCCGAAATTTTTTAAATAAAAAGGAATTTCCTTTATTTATTATTTTGAAATAGTAAGGGTTGATTTGATTAATGTGGATAGTTAAGGGTTAAATACGCAAATATTTCAAAATAAGCAAGTGGTTATAAAATATTCATTTTTGTCGGGGAATATTCATTTGGTCGTGGAATATTAAATCGCTTGTCGGGAATATTAAATGCGGCGCAGTAGCGACCATGTGGGGCCCCATAACTGAAAGCGATTGGATGAGGAAAAGCGACAAAGTTTGGGTGGTTATAAATAACGGCGTAATTATTCACGAATTAAGACATTGTTGAATACCCGGTGGTTAAAATACGATGTCTGGCGTGGTTGCACGATAGCACGGCAGTATTGCCGCATTGTTGTTGAATTATTGATCCTTACGTGAAGAAGCACTTACTCAATAATTATTACGATGAATTCTTGTTCAATAGTTCATTTTATTGATTCAATAATTGCTGCGTTGGTATTTTATATTATTCTTTGTTTCAATAATTGTCACTTTGCACAATATTTCCCATTATCGGATCAATAATTCATATTATTTGAATAATATTATTAGATAACATTATTGGCAATGTCTAGAAAGTTACTGTCTAAGGAGAGGTTTGGTCACCTAATTGCGCTTGATGATGGAGAGATCCTTATTGGAAAGCCCCTCTTTCCTAAGAACGGCACGGTTGTCATAATTGTGATTACGTAATATTATTTGTGAATAATTAATTATTGATTCATATGATAAGGAAATATTTATTTTATATGAATATAAATGATGGATTTATTTATGTGGTTATTAATGAAGGAATTAATGTTGAGGTGTTTTATCGATTATTTTATCGGATTGGAGGTATTAAAAATCAAATCGGGGTTTTGAGATATATTGTGGGGTTATAATTTTTAATCCGTAGTTGGATCGTTGTAATTTTGGATATGTTATACATACATAAGTTGAGTATATGTCCACAAATTTTGAATCGATTAAAATGCACGAATGATTTGTTGTGAATTTTAAGAGGTGTCGGATTAGGAAATTAGGTTTATAATTGATTTTGGTGGAAAATTCTAGAATTGAGTGGGCCCCACTTGTGGTTGGTGAAGAAATGTGCTGAATTTTATTTCAAATGTGGTGGGTGGCAATAGTAGCGAGTAAAAGCCATCGGTGGCAGGTCAAAATCTGCTTGACGTCTTAACATTTTCTATAAATAGAGGGCTAAGTTAGAATTGAAAATCACACGAAAACAAAGTTTTCTCTCTTTCTCTCTATATTATTGAGTGTATTTTGTGAGTATTTAGATACTTTGAGAGTTCTTTGTTCGATCTGAAGTTTCATTCGGCATCACTTAGATCTTTCCTTAGAAATCTTGATTCTTTGAGGTAAGGGATATTATTTTTTAAATCGTAATGATATTATTTCTTGATATCATTATCTTTGAAATGTTGATCTGAAGTTTTTATCAAATTTAGAACTTTTTCATGTCGGGTTACTATTCATGAGTTACTATTCACGAGTTACTATTCATGAGTTACTTATTCACGATTCTTATTCACGAGTACTATTCAATGAAGCGTGAAAATGTTTTTTGTGGAATTTCTATCTTTTGGTGTCGAGTTACTATTCACGTATCTGACCTTTATTCACGTATCTGACCTTTATTCACGAATCGGCTATTCATAGAAAAATGAAAATTTTTCTTTTAAGTCCAAAATATCTATTTTGGATACTAGCTTTGATTGTATCCATGTTTTGATCATTCTTGAATTTTACACCACTATGATTATTTTTGAGGTATTTTTGGACGTGGATAAAACCAAGTCAATCGAATCCTTAATCCTTGTCATTTTGTTTCCTTTGGATTCGTTTCTTTAAAAATATTTTTCATCATCCTCGGTCTTAAATGATGATATTATTGAATATCTTTGGCTGTAGTGCAAAGATGAATGATTTCTGAAGAATATCTTTGGCTGTAGTGCAAAGATGAGCAGTGTTTAAATAAACATGATGGATCGATGAATATCTTTGGCCTTTAGTGCAAAGATGAGCAGTGTTGAGATGAACATGACCGATTGATGAATATCTTTGGCCTTTAGTGCAAAGATGAGCAGTGTTTAAATGAACATGACCGATGATGAATATCTTTAGCCTTTAGTGCAAAGATGAGCAGTGTTGAGATGAACATGATGGATTGATGAATATCTTTGGCCTATAGTGCAAAGATGAATATTTGATTTGAGATGAATATTGATTGATGTTACGAGGATAAAATATTGATGATGAACCGTTAAATTCATAGATTATAGTAGATTTCATTCTCTACGTAACTCTTATGAATTATTATTTCATTGCGAATATTGATCCGAAACTTGTTGTACATTGTATTCTATCGATTTTTCCTGTTGGAGACTAACGATAATTTGTTGTATATTATCTTAGTCATAACATTCTTTTCTGGGCTAGTTGAGCTCACCCTTTTCCTTGTTGTTCCATTTTTCTTCTCAGGAGGCGAGAATGTAGCGAGTACTAGTCGGGGTATGGAATGAAGGTTCTAGAGAGAGTTGTTTAGTAGTCCTCACCATTATTGTAAAATAATGTATCAATAAATGTGATGAGGATTTATTTGAGTATAAATATTGTCTAGAAGATAATATTTGTATTTAAACTCACAGTTTTATTGTTGTGATAATAAAGTTGTAGTTGTTTCTGTACCATGTATTTGGCGACTCAGAATGGGTTGGATGGAATGGACCTATTTTGGGGTCGTCACGGTTATTATCGAGCTTAGGGATATGATCTCTGGCGGAGATCGGGGAATAGAACTAGGAGGGAGGCAGAGTAAATCCTTTGCTAGTGTGTCCTACCTAAGCTTATTTGTTAGTTGGTCGATATATAGGGATATTATGTGATTGATTTCCTTAATTAACCCTTGTTTTATGATGATGGTGAGAATGTCGATGAGAATATTAATAGTGGTGTAAATGAGGCCGTGGAGATGCACATACTTAACAACGAGGAGAGCGTGCAACAGTGGCAATGTACCTCTGTGAATAACACCACCGAAAGCGATGATGATGAGCGAGGGATGTTTAGAAGCTTTTTGCGATTCATGCAAAATCGAGGCGAGGAGACTCGTGTTCAAAATACTGAGGAGAGATGATAGCAATTCACGGGTGGTCATAGCTAAGCGATTCAAGAGTTGGGACCACGAGTGCAGGAAAGCGAGATCCGATCATGGGCGGAAACATGGGTCAAGCAAATTACCAAGATATTCGATGTCTTGGGATGCGGAGGAACGAAGGTTCCATTCGCCACCTTTATGTTAAAGTGGCGAGGCGATTCTTGGTGGGAATCACGTGAGCGTACCCATCATTACTTTCGGCATGTCGTGGGAGACGTTTGAAAAGTTCAATGACAAGTACTTCCACGAAAGTATTAAATCGTATGAAGGAAGTGGAGTTTATTAGATTGGGCGAGAATAACATGGCGGTGTCGATGCGAGGCGAAGTTTGCGGAGTTATCGAGTTTTGCACCTCATTTGGTGGAGAATGAGGAGCGTATGACGCGGATGTTTACGAGAGGTTTGAAACTGGCATACGTCGATATCTCATTTCTCATAAATTTTCTCTCTATTCGGATGTTATAAATGAGGCTCGATTGTTAGAAGCGAGATAACGAGTACGTTCAACCGAGGGACCATAACGAGGATCATACCAAAGATAGCGATCATCGAAATAACGATAACCGGTGGAGAAAGAAGAATACGGACAAAGGCGGTAACCACTCGGTGGTAATCGTGGCCATGAAAATAGAAGAAGCGAGTTGGGAGGAGATTTTAAAAGAGGAGATTCAACAACGACCATGTGAAGAAGGCGTCGGCGGTAGGTGTGGCAATCGGTTCCAAGGAGGAGAAAGACCATCGGTCGTATGTTACAAATCTGGGAAGAGGGACATATCATTGGCGCCCTGACAGTTTAAGGTATGCTATAATTGTGGAAAAGAAGGACATATCGCTCGAGATTATGCGATATCGAAACCTAGTCTTTGGAAGGCGGTGACTCGAAAGGATGTCCTAGGAAAGTCAAAGTCAACGATTCACGGAAGAAGCGTTTGTCGTGATGGGGTCAAAATCTGAGGAACCCGAGCGAAGTTAGCAGGTTAGTTAATTATAAATTCTTGCGAAGTTTATACCTTACTAGAATCTGGGTTCTACCCATTCTTTTATCTCTCTTGCTTGCGCTCAACGTTTGAACTTGACTACGGAGAAATTAGACTTTGACCTATTTATGGAGACTCCGTTAGGAGAAACTTTCATTACATCCGTTGTTTAAAAAAAAAAAATCTTGCTTGATTCAAGTTGGCACTATCACATTACCTGTTAACCTTATTTCTATAGAGATATTTGCTTTTGATGTGATTTTAAGGTTAACTACTCATCGTGCCAAATTGATTGCTTTTGTAAGGTTGTTAGTTTTCATATTCTTAAGCAACTTTGTTATTGAATTCAAACAATCAAACCATTGTAGTCAAACATTTTCAATTAAGCCATGAAGTCGTTCGTTTATTACGGATGTCAAATTTTCTTAGTCCATGTTATGGATTTGAATAAAGACACGTCGATTTGAATAATATTCTGTTTGTTATTGATTTTTCTGGCGTATTTCTGAAGAATTTCTTGGCTTACTCCCAAAGCTGATATTAAATTTTGTATCGAATTTGAACCGGTACAAAACTTCATTTCTAAAATCTCATGTCGAATGGCTCTATTGAACTTGAGGAGTTAAAAATTCAATTATAAAATTTGGTACACGAGCCTTTATCTTGTGACTTCCTTTGTGGAATTCACCTAAGCGAACTCTCTGTAGGGGCGTCATATTAAATGCGATAGTAAAGCGATAGGTGTCATTGTGACGTCTTATCCAAGGTTGGGATATGAGTCACGATTGAGAGCAACCTAAGTCGATGTCGAAATACGTAGCTTTCTGGGCTTAGTTGGTTATTATCGGAGATTCGTTGAAGGATATTCTCGAATCGCTATTCCATTATCATAATGACTTCGTAGAGATACAAAATTCGAATGGAGCAAGGAATGTGGGAAGAGCTTGAAGAACTCGAGAGGAGACTCATTTCAAACATGTTACGACCATGCCATCACTGAAAAGCGAGCGTGGTAGGCGACGTGTTGAGTAGAAGATCGTATACAAATACGAGTACAATATTGTCAAAGACTCATTTCGTATAATATACAAATAATAGAGATGGAGATGAAAACTCTAGTGATACCCATGCATGATGATATCTGAGTATAATCGACTTTAATCGATAAAGTTAAAGGCATTCAAGCTACACACCGGATGATGAATTTGAAGAAGGAGGTCACGAAGTTGTTATTTTAAAAGCGAGAATCGGTGAGGTGAGGAAAGCTCAAACCTTGATTTATTAATCCATTTGAAATTCTCGATCGAATAGGGCGTGGCCTATAGACTCGTTTTACCACCAAGTATGGCGTGTTCATAACGCGTTTTCACGTGTCGATGTTACGTAAATATGTGGACGACCGAAACACGCGTCATTGAGTTAGAAACCGGACGAGATAGCGAAGAAGACTTAACGTCACGAGGAGGTACTGTCAAGATTTTGTAGAGGAAAGAACATGACCTATGTCACAGAGGTTATACCATAAGTTAAAGTTTTGTGGAGAAACCATGCTTTATTGAGGAAATGACACAGGAGTTGGAAAGCGAAAATGAAAGCGAGGTATCTTTACCTTTTGAAACACACAGTATCGCGTCGTCAATTTCGAGGATGAAATTTCGTAAGGAGGGAGGTTGTAAGACCAAAATTTTTTTAAATAAAAAGGAATTTCCTTTATTTATTATTTTGAAATAGTAAGGGTTGATTTGATTAATGTGGATAGTTAAGGGTTAAATCATAAATATTTCAAAATAAGCAAGTGGTTATAAAATATTCATTTTTGTCGGGGAATATTCGTTTGGTGGTGGAATATTAAATCTTTGTGGGGAATATTAAATGACGACAGTAGCGACCGTGTGTGGGCCCCATAACTGAAAGCGATTGGATGAGGAAAAGCGACAAAGTTTGGGTGGTTATAAATAACGGCGTAATTATTCTGAATTAAGGCATTTGGAATACCGGTTGGTTAAAATACGATGTCTGGCGTGGTTGCCGCGATGCTTGCGGTATTACCGCATATTGTTGAATTATTGATCCTTACGTGAAAGGCACTACTCGATAATTATTACGGTGATTCTTGTTCAATAGTTCATTTTATTGATTCAATAATTCTTTGCGTTGGTATTTTATATTATTCTTGTTTCAATAATTGTCACCGCATGATGATTTCCCATTATCGGATCAATAATTCATATTATTTGAATAATATTATTAGATAACATTATTGGCAATGTCTAGAAAGTTACATCTAAAGGAGAGGTTTGGTCACTAATTGCGGCGCCCGATGAATGAGATCCTTATTGGAAAGCCCCTCTTTCTGAGGAGCGGCTGGTTGTCATAATTGTGATTACGTAATATTATTTGTGAATAATTAATTATTGATTCATATGATAAGAAATATTTATTTTATATGAATATAAATGATGGATTTATTTATGTGGTTATTAATGAAGGAATTAATGTTGAGGTGTTTTATCGATATTTTATCGGATTGGAGGTATTAAAAATCAAATCGGGGTTTTGAGATATATTGCGGGGTTATAATTTTTAATCCGAATGAGTTGGATCGTTGTAATTTTTGGATATGTTATACATACATAAGTTGAGTATATGTCCACAAATTTTGAACCGTTAAAAATGCACGAATGATTTGTTGTGAATTTTAAGAGGTGTCGGATTCGGAAATTAGGTTTATAATTGATTTTGGTGGAAAATTCTAGAATTGAGTGGGCCCCACTTGTGGTTGGTGAAGAAATGTGCTGAATTTTATTTCAAATGTGGTGGGTGGCAATAGTAGCGGTAAAGCCATCGGTGTGGCAGTCAAATCTGCTTGGTGTCTAACATTTTCTATAAATAGAAATTTAAGTTAGAATTGAAAATCACACGAAACAAAGTTTTCTCTCTTTCTCTCTACTATATTATTGAGTGTATTTTGTGAGTATTTAGATACTTTGAGAGTTCTTTGTTGATTACAAGTTTCATTCAAAGATCACTTAGATCTTTCCTTAGAAATCTTGATTCTTTGAGGTAAGGGATATTATTTTTTCGTAATGATATTATTTCTTGATATCATTATCTTTGAAATATTGATCTGAAGTTTTATCAAATTTAGAACTTTTTCATGTCGGGGTTACTATTCATGAGTTACTATTCACGAGTTACTATTCATGAGTTACTATTCACGATTACTATTCACGAGTACTTATTAATGAAGCGTGAAAATGTTTTTTGTGGAATTTCTATCTTTTGGTGTCAGTTACTATTCACGTATCGACACTATTCACGTATCTGACACTATTCACGAATCGGCACTATTCATAGAAAAATGAAAATTTTCTTTTTAGTCCAAAATATCTATTTTGGATACTAGCTTTGATTGTATCCATATTTTGATCATTCTTGAATTTTACACCACTATGATTATTTTTGAGGTATTTTTGACGTGGATAAAACCAAGTACTGAATCCTTAATCCTTGTCATTTTGTTTCCTTTGGATTCGTTTCTTTAAAATATTTTCATCATCCTCGGTCTTAAATGATGATATTATTGAATATCTTTGGCTGTAGTGCAAAGATGAATGATTTCTGAAGAATATCTTTGGCACCAGAGTGCAAAGATGAGCAGTGTTTAAATAAACATAATAATCGATGAATATCTTTGGCCTTTAGTGCAAAGATGAGCAGTGTTGAGATGAACATGACCGATTGATGAATATCTTTGGCCTTTAGTGCAAAGATGAGCAGTGTTTAAATGAACATGATTGATGATGAATATCTTTAGCCTTTAGTGCAAAGATGAGCAGTGTTGAGATGAACATGGCCGATTGATGAATATCTTTTGGCCTATAGTGCAAAGATGAATATTTGATTTGAGATGAATATTGATTGATGTTACAGGGATAAAATATTGATGATGAACTGTTAAATTCATAGATTATAGTAGATTTCATTCTCTACGTAACTCTTCTATGAATATTGATCTGAAACTTGTTGTCTATTGTATTCTATCAGATTTTTCCCTGTTGGAGACTAACGATAATTTGTTGTATATTATCTTAGTCATAACATTCTTTACTGGGCTAGTTGAGCTCACCCTTTTCCTTGTTGTTCCATTTTTCTTCTCAGGAGGCGAGAATGTAGCGAGTACTAGTCGGGGTATGGAATGAAGGTTCTAGAGAGAGTTGTTTAGTAGTCCTCACCATTATTGTAAAATAATGTATCAATAAATGTGATGAGGATTTATTTGAGTATAAATATTGTCTAGAAGATAATATTTGTATTTAAACTCACAGTTTTATTGTTGTGATAATAAAGTTGTAGTTGTTTCTGTACCATGTATTTGGCGACTCAGAATGGGTTGGATGGAATGGACCTATTTTGGGGTCGTCACAATTAAACTTCAATTACCCTTGAAATCTTATCCAAACCAAACTTTCTTTGGTGCGGACTTGTACTCTAAATACTGAGATGAACAACCCTATGTTTAGGGGTTTACGCTTAGCGTTGAAATGGTTGTGCACAATACATTGTAAGGAGGATTGATCCCCCTAAGTACGTGGAGTCCTTATAGTCATATGACTGTTAAAGTTAAAGTTGAAAGATTACTTATAACTGTGGACATGGTTCATGGTCATTTGACCTTCAGTAGTTTATTTAAGAATGTTAATAGAACAAATTATTCAGTTCTATTGAGCCTATGAGTTGGCAAACATTGAAATGTTAATAGAATATATCATTCAGTTCTATTGAGCCTATTATTTGCCAAATGTTGTAATGTTAATAGAACATATTATTCATTCTATTGAGCCTATTATTTGGCAAATGTTATAAAGATATTTATTCTTATCTCAAGTGAGCTTTGTTTGCTCACTCTTGCATATTTATACACTTATTGCAGTTATAGTTGAGAAGGTAGATAAACCTACAACTAGCAAAAGAAAGGAAAAAATGTACAAGTGATGAAGACTTGTAATTTTGCTTTATCGTTATGATGATAGACTTTTAATAATGATGTGATGTAATAATTTTATTTTCGCACTAGGAGATAATGTTTTTATTAAAGTAATCCTGTATGGGCAGGTTTTTATTATTCAATTTATTATGATTGGGTAGTTAGATATGAATGTTTTGATTACGTGAACACCAAATCTTGAGGTAATGAAGTACCGGAATTTGGGGGTGTCACAATTTATGTACTTTGATATCATCAAATATCACCTTTAATAGGGTGGACTATAAAGGTGATTATTGGGTACATCATGAATCGTGTGAGGAATATGAGTGATCTAGATAGAATTTAACCATCCTATATATTAGGGGTGGTATCCATAGACCTCTAGATTGAGTAGGACTATGAAATGCATGGCCATGCTCAAATAGTGATTTGTTTCATATAGTCTACTCATTGATCAAGAAAAACTCAGATTAAATTATGAAGAGTATGACACATTCCATGACTCGAGTTTAATCTAGGATATTAAGGTTAAAAAGATTAAATTACATTGAAACATTGGTCACGAAAAGGTTGCATCGAATCATCGATCTTATTATTACTTGGGTAGCAATGATGCATTACTAGATGTTTAGCATTCACATTTTATAATTTTATAATATGATTTTAAAATTATTGCCAACGTAATAATAACATATAGGGTCACACACATAGAAACGTAATTAAAAGGAATTAATTTAAATTATAAATTATTTAAATATGTCAATATGATTGATAATATTTAAATTACGAATTTAAATTAATAGGATAATTTATATATAGGTATATTAATTAAGTAAGACCTAATTAAGATATATATATAAATAATTTCGGATTTTAAAAGGGTTTTGGATTAATCTTTTTTAACCGCTATATATATGATATGTAGTATGTGGCCTCTAAAATTCTGGACACCCATATCTCTCGAATTCGATTGCATCACGTCTAACTACGAATATCTTACTAAAATCAACAACGGAAATACTAGAATAATTTACATTGATATAATATAAATATTTGTGTCCCAAGGTACCGTAACCATTACTACGACAATTCAGTGATTAACTTAACATAACTTAATCATTCTTGAATACATCATAACAAGCATAACAATAATAATAATACTTCTAGTCTTAAGGACTAAGTTATTATGTCGCCTTGCCCTTTCCCTTGTCCTCGTCTCAAGTAAATACTGCCTTGCTCTTTAACTCATAATGTTTTAGGAAGCAAGAATGAGCAACGAGTTTGCCCAACAAGTAATATAGCCGTAAGAACAAGCGGTTATAGCATTTAAACCTTTCAAGGGTATAATAATAATGGTAGTTCAAGGATATCAAGAAATATCAAGAGTATTCAATAGGTGTCGCTATAGACTGAAGGATATCAACAAAATTTTAGGATTCATTCATTTCGAGGTTCAACATGAATGAGTACTGTGCAGTCACTAAGGACTAAGAACTCTTACTAGAATTAACAGTATTACACTGTAATCCAATGTAAACGAGTACAACAGGTGATCAGCCTAAAGTACCCTACGTTATGCATAACATTTAATCATAATCATGTGCGCATGTCGGTTCCCCGACAATATATAATTTCCCCTTCAATGAAGGTTGTTCATCTCAGGAGATTTACGATAGTTTGCACCAAGTCAATTGGTTTGGATAGCATAATAATAGTCTAGTCGAATCAAAGGCTTAGACAATTTTTATCATGCATATAAGAACGATAAATCCAATACTTGCAACAACTTCAAGGTATATAAATGATTTTCGAATAGAAACAGATATTTGCTTGAGACGACAATTCGAGTGTAAGAAGTAAGGAACTTGCAACACAATAATAGTAGTGTTCGGATACTTGCTCAATGTAAATTTAAGTGAGGTTAGGGAACTTGCTTTTAGCGTTGATTGCTACTTATAGCGAAAATCACCTCAATGAACTATGTTTGTCCTATTTATGTAAGTATAGGTATTCATTAGCCAAACACACTTGATATACATATATAAACAACATGTACACATAACACATTTTTTTTCTATGTATTCTGCTGCACCCATCAAAACTCATAGCTGTACACTAACATGCTCATACTTTTGACCACTGCTAGTTTATTCATAATCTTTCTTCTTTGTAGTTCCAAGAGGTTCATTGCTTTAAGTAGACCATAACATCTATTAATCCCACCGACCCCTTTTCTACGCATGTTTGCAGGCATTAGATTTATTTTCCGAGTTAGTAAAATTCTCTACTTAGAACTCATTCGTAATAATAGTTTATAGCGGTATAGGAATATTTATTAATCCATCCTTATATCAAGTTATGATGGGGTCTCCGAGTCCCGGACATTTCGCCATGTCCGTCAAGACATCCGCCATGTCCCAGAAACTGGACGTCCGGCCATGTCCGAAGCCTAAGACGTCTGGCCATGTTCGAAGATGAAGACATATGGCCATGTACGAAGCCGAAGTCATTTAGCCATGTCCGAAGATATTACGACTTGTCCGAAGACAACACGCTTTGTCCAAGACATCTCAAAGTCGACTCTTTCGGAGACTTGATTACACTATTCTTCGACAAGGTCTAAGTTTGTCGAGTTAATTTCATTAAGACTTTACTATATGCATACAGCCTAAGGGAATTTCTTAATACATGGTCTAACATGACCAAGAACCCATCACCGGTTCTAAAATGCACGGTAAACAACACCCCATGGAGTTTAGAAGCAGTGAACATGCTCTGTTTTGCAGAGTAGCCACGACTTGATTCCAGGCAATTATTAACGTATTCATGCACGAAAGTAAACTTTCTAAACACCCTATATCATGCTAATTCATCATACTTGACCTATTAATTTAAGAAAACCGAGAATCAAATAAGACTTAAGTTAAGAACAAGTAGAAATTATACCTTCTCGAGCTTTAACCTTGATATCTCACACACCGATTTGATAATGCTTATGAACTCGAGAATTCTTTACTCGATTTCTCCAACACTCTTATCCCTATAATGATGATTGCCATGGTGGCTTGTATTTAAAGAGAAAAGCATGGACTAGACACTTGCTTTACCCAATGTTGGGATTCATGTTGCAATAGAAATGAACAATGGTTACTTAAGGAGTTGTTTAACCACTCCATACCAGCCACTTACCTATCCCTGCATGCCTAGGATTAGCAGCTTGAAAGTTTGCGTAAATAGAGTTTAGGCTACTGTTCATTGGGACAAGAGAATAGATCTCAGACATAGACAAGGGGCTAGTCGGTCGGGCCCATTGCCCCACGCCACATTTTATTTAACCAACACCTTGTACCATCAGTTAACTATTATGTTGGGTTCCGAATTGGATTTTAAATAACCCAAGTTTATTGGGCTAACTCAAAAGTCCATCAATTAATTTATTGGGCTAGACTCCCAATTTATTATTTGGATTATAAACATGTAAATACTTAATTATTATGGCAGCAAATTAATTAATTTAATTTACCCAATAACACTAAATTATACACCACCTTAATAATTATTAATAAGTTAGGTTATTTCACATAATTTAAGTTACTCACTTAATAATAAGAAAAAGATTTAGTCCATCCAGAGAAGCTTTCAAACCAATTCAATAATTTATTATTACCCTGGTATAATTAAATAAATTAATTATATACCACCTCTCTTATTGTCATCTTTTACTTAGTAATGCATTCCTTCTTAATTATTCCTCACTAATTCCATCATTGTGTCACACAAGACATTTCATAAACCTATCATAATTCTCCACATCTTATCAATTATAAAAGTTCAATTTTAATTCAATTGAGTTACTCACCTCATGCCATGTAAGCATTTATAAAATAAATAATCACAGTGCTCTATTTATAAATATTAATATTAAATCATAAAATTTACGTGTGAGACCCAGATTTTATTAATAAAGATTTAAATTTTGTCGAAATAATTTTTAATATTATGGTGTGAATTTGAGATAATATTATAGTTGTGGGTAGTATTTATAAATTTTGTAAAGTATGCAAGTGGTTATATTATATTCGATTGGTCGAGAATATTCGGTTTAGCGGGGAATATTAAATGCAACTACTCAATCATTGGTGGACCCCATAATGTAATTATTATTTGGATTGAGAAAACGACAAAAATATTTTATTAAAATAACGGTAGGAAGTTTTACCGTGTATTCTTGTTGAACTACTCGGTAGTAAAAATACGATGTCGTGTGGTTGCATAGTAACACGGGTATTGATTATCGATGCTTATGTGAGAAGTCACTTCGGTTTGATTCCATTATTGTCGATTAATAATATGAATTATTATAGCGATAATGACGTTTTGTTTTATTCAGTATTATTAACGTAATAAAAGCGAAACATCTTTTTATATAAAATAGAATACTTTATTAAAGTTATTCTATAAATAGAATATATTATATTTTATTATGCATAGTGTTGCATAGTGTTTTTTAGTATTTTGCATAGTATTTTTTGCATAGTATTGCATAGTGTTTGCATAGTAAAATGTTTTTATAAAAGAATATATTATATTTTATTTAAAAGATTTTTCTTTAAATATGGACCGCCAGATTAAAGTAAATCAATCTGGACTGTTCATGGATTAGTTACTTATGCATTCCATTTTCCTATAAATAGAAGCTCATTCCTTCATTATTTTCTTACGAATTCATTGAAACTCTAGAGAGAAATTATAGAGAAAGCTATAGAGAGAAAAATAAAGAAGAAGAGTATTCTCGCTACTTCACTACTTCTATATTCAGTTTCTTTTCACGGTAAGAGGTGTTATTCTTTCTTCTTGAAGAGAACTTACATTATTCCATTCACTATTATTCTTACATTGGAATAACTTTTGTAAAAGTGGCATACCCTATACATAACTTGTGATCTGCAGATACCCTATACTTAGGTGAAATCCTTATGTTATTCCATTGCTTATTATTACTGCTTGGAATAACTCAGTATCTGCCGATTTTACCCTATACTTGGTGACATTCTTCTATTATTTTGTTGGAACATCACATGCATGTGTTTTACACCCGGACACAGTTCCGCTTTTATTATTCTGTTGGAACATCACATGCATGTGTTTTACACCGACCAGGTTTAAAATTTTATCATTACATTGGAATATCCTATCTCATGTGTTTTACACCGGATCTGGTTCCATCTTTATTATTACATTTGGAACATCACATCCGATTGTGAATTTCACCGACTTTGGTTCCGTTATTATTATTCTTTGGAATAACTTTTGTCTATCGCAGTACCGCATGCATGGTGATTTCTTTTGTTATTCCATTCTTTATTATACCCAGTTGGTTAAAACTTTGACTTCTATACTCCATGAAATTAGTAGAATATCCTTGATATTTATGTTTCATCCAGTATCTTTTCATGGAAATATTCTTCTGATCATTCTTGAATTTTACTCTACTAAAACGATGATCATGTTGACAATTTGGGCGTTAATAATTCATGGATTAAATAATTCTTGAACTTGTTTTATTGAATTACTATGTCATTGTCATCATCCTCATGTTATATTATGTTATCTTTGGCTTACGTGCATAGATGAACTTAGTATGATTATGACCGAGGATCATTCGGTATAATCATGACTTGATATAAATGATGTGACAAAAGTCCTCGGTGGCTTTTAATGCGGTGATGGATAGTTTTGGTATGATTATGACCGGGGGTGATTCGGTATATAGTCATGACCATTGATAATTTGATGAAAATCCTTGGCCGTGGTGCGGGGATGATTAGATGTGGTGGTTTATTATTAAAAATCGAGTCTCGGAGATAAAATTGATGAAAACCTTTTAAAACCTAAAAGATAGTAGACTTTATTCTCTACTTGACTCTTTTAATGGATTGCTTATTCCACTGCAGATTAAACCGGTTGTCTATTGTATTTTATCGGTTTAACACTATTGAAAGGCTAATGATAATTTATTACGCATTATCTTAGTCATAATATTTCTTCTTGGGCTAGTTGAGCTCACCCTTTCTTTCATTGTTCTCTTGAAATGAGAACATAGTTTGGGACGAGTCGAGGAACGAAGTAATGGTCCGGAGGATAGCATTAGTAGTCCTCACTATTCATGAAATAGTGTGATAATAGTTTAATGAGGACTCCTTTTGAGTTTGAATAATATCTAGTAGACAAAATTTGTATTCAAACTCACAGTTTATGTCGTATTGTACACGACAGTTATATTAGTAAGTTGTATTTGAATTTATGTACCATGTAAGTGGCGACCCAAGATGGGTGACGTATACCTAATTTTGGGGGCGTCACATTACGGGTATTACATCCTCTCCCCTTATAAAAATTCCGTCCTCGGAATTGATACAAGGTTACACAAAAAGATGGGGATAGTCTCTCCTCATCCTATCTTCTAATTCTCATGTGGCCTCCTCGACATCGTGGTTTCGCCTAACAACCTTTACAGAAGATATAACTTTGTTTCTTAGCATTTGTTCTTTCTTATCTATTATCTGATCAAGAATTTTTTTCATATGCCAGATTCTTCTCTACTTGAATGGGCTCATAGGAAATCGCGTGCTTATAGTCAGACTTATGCAGACGTAAATGCGGAAATGTGAAACACGTTGTGGATGTGTTCCATTGGGGTGCAAAAGCAACTTTGTATGCCACTTCGCCCACTCGCTTCAATATCTCGAATGGCTCTATGAACCTCGGACTCAATTTTCCTTTCTTTCCGAAATCTGATCTTTCCCTTCCAAGGAGATACCTTCAAAACACAAAACTCCGAGCTTCAAAGTCTCGGTTACGACGATGCAAGTCGGCATACTTCTTTAGCGATCTTGAGTTGCTACCAATTTGCCCTTATCGTTGCTTGCTACCACGTCGGTACGTTTCTTTGGACTAATTCTCGGTCCCAAAAGTCGTCGTTCTCCGACTTCATCCCAACATAATGGTGTTCTACACTTTCTCCCATAAAGAGCTTCATATGGCGTCATACCGATACTCGCATGATAGTTATTATTGTAAGCAAATTCTACTAATGGTAAATGGTCATCCCAATTTCCCTTGAAGTCCATCACACAAGCTCTAAGCATGTCCTCCAACGTTTGTATGGTTCGTTCACTCTGCCCGTTAGTTTGAGGGTGATAAGCAGTACTTAATCTCAATTGAGTTCCCATTCGTTCCTGCAAACTTTTCCAGAATTTTGACGTGAAACGCGGATCTCGATCGGAGACAATCGACACCGGCACTCCATGTCACGATACGATTTCCTTTACATACAATTTTGCTAACTAGTTCAAATTGAATCGAATCTTGATGGGTAGAAAATGAGTTGTCTTTGTTAGTCGGTCCACAATAACTCAAATGGCATCATAACCTTTCTGTGTAACCGGAAGTCCAACCACGAAGTCCATCGTAATGTGCTCCCATTTCCATTCTAGAATTTCCAGCGGTTGAAGTAGTCCACTTGGTCTCTGGTGTTCTGCTTTGACTCTTTGACAAGTAAGACATCTGCTAACACACTCTGCAACCTCTCTTTTCAAATTAGGCCACCAAAAATGGTGTCGAAGATCCTGGTACATTTTTGTGCCTCCTGGATGTACAGAATACGTCGTATTGTGTGCTTCGTGTAGGATTTCCTCTCTCAATTCGATTACAGCTGGTACCCATACTCGACCCTCAAACCTCAATATACCGTCCTTATCTACTTTGAACCTTTCTTCCTTATCTTCTACTATTTTCTTCTTTATCTTCTCACATTCTTCATCTTTCTCTTGTGCTTCCTTTATTTTATCCAATAACGTCGGGTGAGCTCTCATCATGAGTAATTTTCCTTCCACTTCTTTTGGTTCCTCCACCGCTATCTCCAACTTTTCCATTTCTCTTATTAATTCCTCTTGAGTTGTCAATTTGAATAACTTCTCTCTTCCTTTTCTACTCAAAGCGTCGGCTACAACGTTTGCCTTTCCCGGGAGATAAAGAATTTCACAGTCGTAATCCTTGATTAGTTCCAACCACCTTCTTTGTCGCATGTTCAACTCCTTCTGTGTGAAGATATATTTCAGACTCTTGTGATCCGTATATATCTCACATTTTTCTCCATACAAATAGTGCCTCCAAATCTTCAATGCAAAGACTACCGCCGCTAACTCCAAGTCATGGGTAGGGTATCGTTTTTCAAAATCGTTCAACTATCATGAGGCATATGCAATGACCGTGCCATGTTGCATTAGCACACAACCAAGTCCTCTATGTGATGCATCACTATACACCACAAATCCTCCCGTATCATCTGGTAATGATAATACAGGCGCCTCACTCAACCTCCTCTTCAATTCTTGGAAACTCTCCTCGCATTTGTCCGTCCATACGAACTTCTCTGTCTTCCTCGTTAGATTGGTCAGCGGGGTTGCTATCTTAGAAAAATCTTGGATAAATCTTCGATAGTACCTGGCTAAACCTAAGAAACTCCTAACTTCTGTTGGCGTCTTCGGCTATTTCCAGTTACTTACCGCTTCCACCTTTGCAGGATCCACAGAAATTCCATTTTAATCTATCACGTGTCCTATAAATTGAACCCTTTCCATCCAAAATTCACATTTTGAAAATTTAGCGTACATCTTTTCCCTTCTCAATGCTTCCAATACCATCTTCAGGTGTTCGGCGTGCTCTTCCTTCGTCTTTGAATAAATCAAAATGTCATCGATAAATACTACTACGAACTTATCTAAGTATGGCCTGAAAACTCGATTCATCAAGTCCATGAATGCTGCCGGAGCATTGGTTAACCCAAATGACATCACTAAAAATTCGTAATGTCCGTAGCGAGTTCGAAACGCCATCTTTTGTATGTCCTCCTCTCGTACTTTCAACTGATGATAACCCATTCGCAAATCTATCTTGTAAAAACACTTTGCTCCCTTCAGTTGATCGAAAAGGTCGTTTATCCATGGCAATGGATATCTATTCTTAATTGTCACTCGGTTCAACTCCCGATAATCGATACAGAGCCTCATCGATCCATCCTTTTCTTTACAAAACAACACCGGTGCTCCCCAAGGAGACACACTTGGCCGAATGTAACCCTTATCTAGTAACTCTTGCAATTGAATAATCAATTCCTTCATTTCTCTTCGGCGCGCCATACGATATGGGGCTTTCAAATTGAAAGCGGTTTAGGTGCTAAGTCTATTATGAATTCGATTTCTCTGTCTGGCGGAAGACCGAGCGGTTCATCTGAAACACGCTCTTGAAATCTCTTACCACCGATATATCTTTCATTTCTATTCCTTTTGTTGAGTGTCCACTATATAGGCTAAATAACCTACACATCCTTTCCTTAACAATTTCTTAGCTTTGCATCATCGTAAGGCAACACGATTACTTGACGACGCATTTAGCTATCAGAAACACTACCTTTAGACCGATTTGAGGTCCGAAGGTTCACACTCTTCTTTGACAATCGATTATCGCAGCGTGGCCGGATAACCAATCCATTCCTAATATCACATCAAACTCTCCCAGTTTAATCGAAATTAAGTCTACGTTTAGTTCGTGACCTCTAATGTTTGCACAATAGTTTCGGTAAACAAACTTTATGGGAATTACTTCCTTATTCGCAATCTCTACGTTCAATGAATTTTCTAAATGTTCAGGAGGTATGTTTAGTCGATTAGCAAATTCTTCAGACACAAAGGAATAGGTAGCACCCGAATCAAATAATAAATAGGCATTTATATTATTGATTGGGAGAATACCTGACACCACGTCCCTTGCAGTCACTGCGTCTTGGATAGTCATGTTAAAGGTTGAGCGAATTGGTCGGTTGATTAAGTTGGTCCACCAATCATCGACTTTGCGCCCCCCTCCTTGTTAGTCGCTTCTCCGTTTGCTCCCTTCTTTGGGCAATCCTTGATTTGATGCTCGGTTGAGCCACACGCTAAACATCCTTTGATCTTTTTCGCTTTGGGCGGTTGGGGGTGAAATGTGCCCTTCTTGGCATGATTGTAGCGCAGATGTCATGCCTCTTCCAAAGATTCCCTTGATGGTTCTTCCCACATTTCGGGCAAGCTTCACTTCTTTTCTTAAACCCTCCTTGATAACTTTCTCGACCGTTGATGTTTGGTGGTTGGTGTTGTTGTTGTTGTTTTGTTGTCGTTGTTCTTTGTTATCCCATTTCCTCTTTCCCCATAACTTCCACCACTGCTACTCCCTCCACGAGTTTCTCCCCCAACATTCTTGTTCTTCTTCTCCTTGTTGTATTGGCTCAATGCCTCGCTACCTCCCTCAGCAATTATCGCCTTCTCCAATAATGTGGCGAACGAGTCGATTTGAAGGACCGACACCTTGTTGAACAACCAAGGTTTTAGTCCAAGTTCGAAGCGTCGAGATTTCCTTTCTTCAGTGTCTACTTGATGTGTTGCAAATCGTGCGAGTTCATTGAACTTGGCCGCATAATCGCTCCACCGCTCATCTCCCCTTGTTTTAGTTCTAGAAACTTTACCTCCATCCTATTCTTCATGCTCTTGGAAGTAATTCTCAAGAACAAAGTCTTAAACCTTTCCTGTGTTATAGTCCTTTCCCGCCTCTCGTTGATTTGCTTCCCACCAAAGAGTTTGCTTCACCCTCATCATATATGTAGCGAACACGGTTTTCTGGTATTCACCCACACGAGCAATGGCGAAGGCTTTCTCCATTTCCTTGATACACGTTTGCACTACAATAGGATCGGTAGTACTTATGAATTCCGGAGGTCCTACACTCTTAAAGTCCTTGAAGTTTGCGACCGGAGCTACTTGGGGATTGGGTGTTACTTGTTCATTTCTTCCCCTAAGAGCCTCCCCTAACAAATCTACAAGCTTCTGAATGGGATCTACTTGTCCTCTCTCATCATTAACCGACTCTTCCGATGCAGTTAATCTACGTCTGGGCGGCATTTTTCTGCATCATAAAACTTCCATTTTTATTATCTAATTATATTACTTAAACAATTCTCCATAAAAGGAATAAGATTTCAGAATACATTTCAAAACAAGATCATTTATATTCATATGCCAAATTGTTACATTACATGATTAACTCTAGCATACTTCTATAAATGACACAATTTATCCCCTAATATCACAAAAGATGGGGACAACCATTAACATACTACCCCTCTAATATAACTCAAAAGTTTGGGGCTTACAACTATCTCACATTCTACATAAAAGACTGAAATTACAACAACAGATAATACACTACATAATGAACTACAACTAATAACTTTTAACGCCTAGACTTAATCTATCATTCCGCTGCCCACAACGCCTCTGGTACTCCCTCCGAGTAATGTGCACCACCAAATCTCTACTTATGGTGTGTTGGGTTCTGTCCTCGCTTTCTGCTTAGGTAGTGATTTACCCTCATCAATCGGGCTTTCTCCATGGCCGCAAGCATCGTGATAGCCCATCCTATTCATCTTCCTCCTTTTGCACCTCACTTCATCTTCTAGATCGTTTGCCCTATCATTGGCCCTTCCCACTTCTCTTGAAATGGATCCTATCCATTACCTCCATCCCTAACTGAGTACGGATAGCTTTCTTCTCTGTCCTCTCGGTCAACTCCCTCGGCTCTATCTCTTCCAACTTCCCTGCCAATTCTACATTCCTAGCCACCGCCCTGTGAAACAAAGCCCCCATCTGGACTCTTGCCTCCTTACGGTGAGCAATCTCTACCTCCATCTCCTGCGATCACTAACTTTCTCTCCGTGGTCTTCGTCCCTCGGCTTTTGGAATTTGGACTCCCGTCTCCACATCCTCAGCCTCTAACCTCAAACTCGCACCCTAACTCTAAAATCACCCTCATACTCCCCCAACATCCTATCCTCAAAAGTAGCCTCGTGAGTCCCCCATGGGCTCGCTCCACCATACGCCTCCTCCTCCTCCTCCTCCGGATCGCTCCTCTGCATTAGCTCCATCTCCTCTTCCTCATCATCATCATCGATAGGGACTACAGTTGATATAGGCTCCGCTATCAATGGTGCCTCATATACCACGTGTATGTCACGCTGGCTCCTCTTCTACTACTCGGCTAGGTCCTCCCATGTATCATCCTCCTAAATCACCAACACAAGACAAAACAAACAACAACTCCCTTAGAATGTTAAATAACATAAGTTCATTGTATAGAATGAAGTTATATTCTGTAAAACGCTAAGTCCATCTCTATGAAAACTCTATATGAGTTTCATCCCTTTCTATCTTCTAAGTTCTCCTAAGTTATAATCTAAGAGCTCTCGCTCCTAAGGTTTATAACTATGGCTCTGATACCAACCTGTGACGCCCCCAAAATTCGGACACCCATATCTCGAATTCGGTGCATCACGTACAACTACGAATATCTTACTAAAATCAACAACGGAAATACTAGAATAATTTACATTGATATAATATAAATATTTGCGTCCCAAGGTACCGTAACCATTACTACGACAATTCAGTGATTAACTTAAACATAACTTAATCATTCTTGAATACATCATAACAAGCATAACAATAATAATAATACTTCTAGTCTTAAGGACTAAGTTATTCTCGTCAGCTTTGCCCTTTCCCTTGTCCTCATCTCAAGTAACGCTTTGCTTCCGCTTTTAACTGTAATATTTTAGGAAGCAAGAATGAGCAACGAAATTTGCCCAAAGAAGTAATATAGCCGTAAGAACAAGCGCTTATAGCATTTAAACCTTTCAAGGGTATAATAATAATTGGTAGTTCAAGGATATCAAGAAATATCAAGAGTATTCAATAGGTGTCGCTATAGACTGAAGGATATCAACAAAATTTCAGGATTCATTCATTTCGAGGTTCAACATGAATGAGTACTGAGCAGTCACTAAGGACTAAGAACTCTTACTAGAATTAACAAAGACATACATCAGTAATCCAATGTAAACGAGTACAACAGGTGATCAACCTAAAGTACCCTACGTTATGTATAACATTTAATCATACTCATGTGCACACGTCGGTTCCCCGATAATATATAATTTCCCCTTCAATGAGGGTTGTTCATCTCAGTAGATTTACGATAGTCCGCACTAAGTCAATTGGTTTAGATAGCACAATAATAGTCTAGTCGAATCAAAGGCTTAGACAATTTTTATCATGCATTTAAGAACGATAAATCCAATGCTTGCAACAACGTCAAGGTATATAAATGATTTTCGAATAGAAACAGATATTTGCTTGAGACGACAATTCGAGTGTAAGAAGTAAGGAACTTACAACACAATAATAATAATGTTCGGATACTTGCTCAATGTAAATTTAAGTGAGGTTAGGGAACTTGCCTTTAGCGTTGATTGCTACTTATAGTGAAAATCACCTCAATGAACTATGTTTGTCCTATTTATGTAAGTATAGGTATTCATTAGCCAAACACACTTGATATACATATACAAACAACATGTACACATAACACTTTTTTTTTCTATGTATACTGCTGCACCCATCAAAACTATAGCTGTACACTAACATGCTCATACTTTTGACCACTGCTAGTTTATTAATAATCTTTCTTCTTCGTAGTTCCAAGAGGTTCATTGCTTTAAGTAGACCATAACATCTATTAATCCCACCGACCCCTTTTCTACGCATGTTTGCAGGCATTAGATTTATTTTCCCGAAGTTAGTAAAATTCTCTACTTAGAACTCATTAGTGTAATAATAGTTTATAGCAGAGATAGGAATATTTATTAATCCATCCTTATATCAAGTTATGATGTCATGTCTCAAGTCCTGGACATCTCGCCATGTCCGTCAAGACATCCGGCCATGTCCAAGACGTCCGATAAGTTTGAAGCTAAGACGATCCGCCATGTCCGAAGACGAAGACATATGGCCATGTCTGAAAAAATTGAAGTCATTTAGCCATGTCCAGAAGATATTACGACTTGTCCAAAGACAACACGCTTTGTCCGAAGACATCTCCTAAGTCATCTCTTTCAGAGACTTCGGTCTACACTATTTCGACAAGGTCTAAGTTTGTCGGGTTAATTTCATTAAGACTTTACTATATGCATACAACCTAAGGGAATTTCTTAATACATGGTCTAACACGACCGAACCCATCAAATTGGTTCCTAAGTACGCAGGTAAACAAGACACCCATGGAGTTCGAAGCGAAGGAACATGCTCTGCTTTTGCGAGTAGCCACGACTTGATTCCGTGCAATTATTAACGTATTCATACATCGAAAGTAAACTTTCTAAACACCCTATATCATGCTAATTCATCATACTTGACCTATTAATTTTAGAAAACTGAGAATCAAACAAGACTTAAGTTAAGAACGAAGTAGAAATTATACCTTCTCGAGCTTTAACCTTGATATCTCACACACCGATTTGGTAATGCTTAAGCAAACCAGAATTCTTTACTCGATTTCTCCAACACTCTTATCACTATAACAGATCGCCATGGTGGCTTGTATTTAAAGAGAAAAGCATGGACTGACACTTGCTTTACCCAATGTTGGGATTCATGGTGCAATAGAAATGAACAATGGTTACTTAAGGAGTTGTTTAACCACTCCATACCAACCCACTTAGCTATCCCCGCATGCCTTGGATTAGCAGCTTGAAAGTTTACATAAAGAGAGTTTAAGCTACTGTTCCTTGTACTTGGTGACCCTTAATTTGGGACAAGAGAATAGATCTCAGACAAAGACAAGGGGCTAGTCGGTCAGCCCATTGCCCACGCCATATTTTATTTAACCAACACCTTGTACCATCGCTAAACTATTATGTTGGGTTCCAAATTGGATTTTAAATAACCCAAGTTTATTGGGCTAACTCAAAAGTCCATCAATTAATTTATCAATAGACTCCCAATTTATTATTTGGATTATAAACATTTAAATACTTAATTATTATGGCAGCAAATTAATTAATTTAATTTACCTAATAACACTAAATTATACACCACCTTAATAATTATTAATAAGTTAGGTTATTTCACATAATTTAAGTTACTCACTTAATAATAATAAAAAGATTTAGTCCATCCGCATGCTTTCAAACCAATTCAATGATTTATTATTACCTCGGTATAATTAAATAAATTAATTATATACCACCTCTCTTATTGTCATCTTTTACTTAGTAATGCATTCCTTCTTAATTATTCCTCACTAATTCCATCATTGTGTCACACAAGACATTTCATAAACCTATCATAATTCTCCACATCTTATCAATTATAAAAGTTCAATTTTAATTCAATTGAGTTATTCACCTCATGCCATGTAAGCATTTATAAAATAAATAATCACAGGCTCTATTTATAAATATTAATATTAAATCATAAAATTTATGGGTATTACAGTAGCAGCTATTTTTAGGGTTAACAATCATTACCTAAAACCCTAGCCGCTCTTAGAGAGAGACTAAAGAAAACAGTTTCGAAAATCCTCATCCTTGGTGGCTAGTACCGCAATTCCTTTTCTGCCGCAGATCGTCTGCCCAGTTGGCGGCGTTAAATGTGGATACCATAGAGATGTTGTTCCGTTGGATTTCGTTGGAGATTCGACCGCATCGTTTCTAGCTTTCATAATCGGTATAATATCTAAACCACTGAATTAATTTCTGTTTCGCATGGAACCTGTTTTGGGTTTCAGAAATTGCTTTGATTATTTTATATTTCCGCTGCATTTTTTTTTGTGCCAAAAACCCTACACTTTTCATCTTCATTCTTGTCTTCTGTGGAGAGACTTCTTGGCAAGGACTCAGTTTTCTTCACGCCCTTGGATTTCTTCTTTGCTGGTGTGGTTGCTGCTGGTGCAAAGTCACCAGACTCTGAGCTTTCCACCTCTTTTGCCTTCCTCTTTTTTGCAGAGTTCTTTCTGCTGCCCCCTGTTGTTGTCAACCTTCTGTTCTCCTTTGGGTTTTTCTTCCAATTCACAAACAGTTGTGCATACATTACTTTATGAACATTCAGAGGTTCTCCCTCATCATCCTTGATTTTTCCTCCCAACTTTTTCTTCATCACAATACTCAGTAGTCTTCCATGAAACACTTTTTTAAGTGGTTTTTCTGTAGACTTCTTTAACTCAGCCTTTTCTACCCATTTGGAGATCTTATCAAACAAGATAACTCCAAAATTCATTCGCTTCTTCAGAACTATAGCAGACATAATTTTCAACTGCTGATCAAGCACAGTATCCTGTACAGTTTCCTTGCTTAGTATGCATTTTCCCACTATCTCAGCAAGGAACTCGAATTCCTCAGGAAACTCTTTTTCTTCATATCCTTTATACTAGGGTTTCTTTGGTACCCCATAATCTCTTTTGCTTTCTCAGTGTCGATCTCATCAAGGTTTCTCAGTCCTAGGTCAGAGAAACCTAAGCATTGATTGATATCGGATGATTTCAGCTTAAGAGACTAATCTTTAACCTTGGTTAAAAGGGTTCCGGTATTTATAGATGCATTTGAGTAGAATTCCTAGACCAGTTTAGTATATACTCGAGTGCTAGCCTCAAGACATTCTGAGAATCCAGCTTTCTTCACAAGTTCGAGAATGTCTCTGAACTTCTTTTCGAATTTCTCAAACGACTTGGTTCCGAGCTGAATGCCAGTGATTACTCGCCAATCTTCCATTTGAATAGTTTGAGGAATATGGGTATTTGATTCAGAGGAGTTTATGAGAGATGGCTGATTATGATTTGGGTTATGGAGGTTTACTCGATTTAAGCTTCGAAGAGGATTCTAGGGTTTAAAAATGGGAGGGAGAGAGGTTCAATAGTTTCTGATAACTGTTTGTAGATTTTGAATTTGTCTTTATGGCAATTTTCCCTGACTCTGTATACGCAGTTATGTGTCAACCAACTATTGGTTGCACGATGCCCAATAATGAGCTGTAACTCCCCATAAACTTTTCAGTTAGATATCTCTTTTAGGATGGTAGACGTTTAATTGACGTGGATTGACCGTTGGCCTTTTAGGTTCATAGAGTAGCATGGTAAGGCAGCTATGTACTCTACGTTTTCCTTTGTTGACTCAACGATCAACTTTTGAGAGATGCTGCAGTGGATGGTTTTGGACATTAATCCTCATCTTGATGCTGCATAGCTTGATCACTGATGTACCCTTGCCGGCTGTTGAGTTCTGAGATGTGTTTGCATGATATCTTTCCAAACTGTATTCGAACTTATTTCCTCATAATTTGAATGGTTGAGCAATTGTCCCGTTCTTCCAAGCTCCTCACGAGTTAGAGTAACCTCTTGTAAGACTGCGATCGTCGAGTCTGCTTCTACGATCGTTGAGGTTGTACTACGATCGTTGAGGTTGCATCACAATCATTGAGTTCTCTTTGAACTATACTCTACGATCGTTAACTGTCTTGGTCCTTGAGATGAACTTGATTAAGCAATCCTTCTGGGTTAAGGTAGCTCATGAAGGGCCAACATCTTAGAGTGAGCTAAGGGTTAGGTTTGTCCCTGAGGCGCTTTTCAGATGAAATACTTTAGAAGTGATTTGCACTGATATCTCATTTGACCTTTTTCTGCTGGGGAGGACCTCTACCAACTTTAGGCAATTGCATTTGCTGTAATCGTGGTGTCCTCCTGTTCTTATACTATGATCAGATATTTGATCGTAGGCACTCCATAATTTTGGGTTGGGTGGCTGAAAGGTTATCAATAGTACATTTTGAAACGTTCCTACTGACTATGGTTCTTTATTTGGTTCATCAGCCATAAGGTTTTGGGACTTTGTAGCTGGTACACTGTTTCATAGTATAACTCAGTGCTGTTGTTTCTTAACAGATCACTGCTTCCCCATGTTCATACTATCTTCTCAGTGAGGTGTGATTTCCTTTTCTTCATGTGCGTTAGGAGACATCCTTGCATGCTTCTTTCTGACTGGAATCACCACTAACAGTCAAATCTGTTTTCATCATAGACATGGATATCTCCAAGACTGATCATTCTACGATCATTTTTGTCAGCACTACGAACATAGTCTTCTTTGTTAGTATATGCTTGCTGAGTTTTGCTTCCATAATGAGTTCCTCATGATTGATGCTCGATGATCCTCTATCGTGCACTTTCTTGAGGATTCTCTTCATATTACATGCTTTGCATGATTCAGCATATAAGACCCTTTCCATCTTTGGTTGAATGGCCTGCTTCCATATAAGTATCAACAGCCAAGTGAGCTTCATTTGGATTAGCTCAGCAGGTCTTCAAGGGCAGGCTTTGACATATACAAATTTTATCAGAATCATTTATAAACAGTCTTAAGCCTTCTACTGGTTGAATCTTTCTTTGACTGAAGTCTTTTGCTTCGTCATTCCTTAGTGTGGTCAGATAGACCAAGTACCTGTAGGTTAGATATATTTCTATTTCGATACCCATAGTTAAATGGGTCCTATCAGGTTAGTTTCAAAAACCTTATTCCTCATATATTAGAATTAACATCATATTGATCACCAACAATCAAATTCATGCATGCAACTAATTTGGATATTACATTTTGAGATGCATGATGATGAGTGTGTGTAAGATTTGCCATTTTAATAAAACACTCTTTTCATTTGATGGTTTCATCATTTGCTTGGTTATATTCACAGAGTTTAAATGTTCACAGAGTGAAAGTCAACACTATTACTTATGCGTATCTGGTTAATTCATAGAGGTGATCAGTTTCTGCGAATCCTCAAGATACTCTTGTAGAACTGATCATACTCTGAATGTTATCAAACACTTAGAACATAAGTTTGTATATACATACTAACCCATCAACAAAGATTACTCCATATAAAATTGATTTAACCTTTGATATGTTTATGACCTATTTTAGATTTCTTTCAAGATGTCATCTTCAACCTAAAACTTGGATGAAGAGAAAGTTTGTAAGCATTTGAGTTTCCAACCTCCGTGTACTTTCTCTCTTCGCCTTTTTAG
Organism: Panax quinquefolius; assembly: GCA_020205615.1. Classification (NCBI taxonomy): domain Eukaryota; kingdom Viridiplantae; phylum Streptophyta; class Magnoliopsida; order Apiales; family Araliaceae; genus Panax; species Panax quinquefolius. Next base: position 31,194,787 of record CM035170.1, read on the forward strand.
GTAGATTATGATTTCTTGACAGGATGATGTATATAATTATATTAGTGAGGAATCGTACCTTTCTACTGTCAGTTTCTTAACAGTCATTTAACTTAGACATACTGAGGTTAGACATTAATGTGCATAGTTTCTCATTTGCTCCTGACAGCTTGTTGCTCCTCTTGACCTTCAATTAATCAGTTGTAGTCTTGAAGATGCAAGCTAAGAAAATCTCAGCGTCTTTAGTTCTTTGACATTCTTGAGTTCACAGGGTTTACATCCAGCTACTGGTTGGTCAGATACATGTTTGAGAAGTTCTTCTGTCTTCTATGAATAATCATTTCTTAGCATGTATGGCCTTTTCATCTTTTCAGGCTGGAGGATGTTTGACTCTTTTCTGTTGATGTCTTTTGAGCTTTCTAGCCTGGTCTTCAAACTACAAGATTGACTGTGGGCAGGGATTGGTCTTGTTGATATGGCAATCAACACCATGGACCAATCAGAGTAGCTTCAGCTGTATATACACATTTACTTGTTCACAATATTTCTAACGTGTGAGCTCAACTGCATATAACAATGACTTACTACTAAACTAAGTTTAGAACAATGTTTGTACCTAGAATCAGACTCAAAGCGATTAGCTTTTGAATAAAACATGAGAACCTGCTCTGATACCAATTGTTAGTTCCCAGTAGGCACAATACAGATCTAAAAGGGGGGGTTGAATAGATCCTTTTTCATTTCAATTACTTTTCTCTTTTATTTTGTATAGTCAATGATTTAGCATATGACAAACATAAGAATCTTTTCAAGCACAGCGGAATACGTAAAAGATCCCCTTCGTTGATATATTTGTAATCATACATCCATTATTCTTAGAGTTAGTTCGGTTATAAGCAGTTAAAACTATACATAGCAGTTAAAGTACATAATGTAAATGACATAAAGTAAAAGACACAAGGGATTTTAAGTGGTTCAAAGACTCAAGCTCCTAATTCACTCTTCTGCTTTCAACTGGCAAGATTTCCACTAAGGAAGGGCAGCACCCTGAATCACTAAGATTCCTTCAAGGTCAGCAGCCTTAGGACTTCAGTTCACTAAGAACTCTTCAAGGCCAGTAGCCTTGGAACTTCTTTAGTTCCCTAGGATCTCTCCGAGCCCAGCAGGCTTGGAACTTCATTTAGTCCCTCCGGACAAGGACCCCTCAGGCCCTGGCTTCTTCTTGTTGTTGTTGGTGGTGGTGGTGGTGGTGAGCTGCTAAGATGTCCTTAAGTTTGATCATCTTTTGTACTTAGCAACTTGGTGTGGTCCTCTTTGCATTCTGCTTCGAGACTGTACCACATCATCTTTGGTGCAGCTGATCTTCTTCTGTTCTGCTCATCTTCATGTAGTGTCAGCTGTGCACCATCACCATTTCTTGAACCCTTCTTAACATGTTGGAAGACATGGTTCTGCACTTGTTCTGCTTCAGCTTTGGGTTCATGGTGAATCGTAGAGTGACTCTTAGGATCTGCCTTGTGCTTCGCCATTCTTTTGAATACTATCTTCTTGTCCTTCTCGACTCTTAGCTTAGATGCCAATTCAAGTGGCATTCTCATATTTGTTGAGTGAAGCTTTGGTTTGTTTAAGTCTTTCTTCAAAGTTGCTTTACTTCCACCTTCGTAGTCTCACTGTCACTGAGACTTGTTCTATTTAAGCTCAAGTGGAACTCGTAGAGTCAACGTTAGCATTCTACCAACTCAACGATTCTGCAACATTGTAATTCTCAGCAACTCTTGATCGTTGAAGCTCTGGCTTATTTATACTCCTTCCCAATCTACCCGTTGAGAAGTACCCGTTGAAAGCACTTTAAAATGCTTCGTAGATCTCGAGTTATTTGGTGTAGACTTCAGATGTGACATGACATCTCCTTTTCTGACTTTCTGACACTGCAGTCTACTGTTTCACCTACCCCGTCAGATATGTTACTTTTATGTCTTGGGCAGGTTGACGACTTTATTTTCTCCTCCTGATTTCTCGATCAGATGTTGTCCTTTTGCATCGATACTCTCAATAAGCTCTTGTCCGAATATCAACCTTCAGATTGAACCGTTGCCAATGCTTCAATCTTCAGCTGTTCGAACTCTATGATTCTGATGCATGTCTTTTTGGACCTGATCGTAGTGTCTTGTTGACTGGTAGAGACAACACTACGATCTTGAAGAGTGTTGATTGGATCTTCAATGTAGAACACCTCTTCATTTTCTTGTGCAATTACTTCAACTTCGCTTTTGCCTCGGCGACTCTCCGAGATCTTGATGGCTTGACTTCTTTGTTCTGGCCCCTTCTGAATAGCAAGACACTTCAGATTTGTGGCGTGTCTAGCTCGCTTTATTCTTGTGATCTCCCGTTCACTTATCATCAATGGACTGACCCAATGCTTAATCACTTTAGCCTTGTTCTTCAGAGGTTGACCAGTATCTCTGTGTATACTCCATCAGTTCTTTCTTTGTTTGGCAAACACTCAATCATCGTCGTCTTCTGTCTTCTTGACAGCTACTGCACTTGCTGACTTTCCTTAGTCAGTTACTAAAGTCTTCTTCTGATCTCCTTGTGGAAGACTTCATCTCGAATGGCTTCACAACTCAATCTGGTTGCTGATTGGGTTGATGCTTAGATCTTCTGTTATCTTGTATGTCATTCATTGAGTGCTTTCTAGTTTCCTTCAAATGGGATGTATCTATGCAGCTTAGACCAGAGGCTTCATTCCTTTAGATATTCTGGGAATGATCATTTGTTGAGAATCGTATTTGCTCTACGATTCTGCCTTGGCATTGTGAGCATATATGTTGAAGTCTCAGTTCTACACTCTTCGATTCAGCTTCGGCTGTGCAGACACTACAACTCTGAGATCAGATCTTGACACTCTACAATTTCTGTCGTTGTGCTTGTTGTCTTCATCTGATCTTGCTCGACTACGATCTTTGCCTCTGATTTGATCAGTAGACTCTACGACTTTGAGTGTAGTCTACGATTCTTGACTTAGCTTCGACAGATGCTCGGTCGGCTCGTAGGCAGACTGTCTCTACGATTATGAACATGACTTCCTCAGCAGACTACGGCCCTGAGGAAGTTCTCCTCGACACACTGCGATCCTTTCTCGTCTCTCTGGCAGTCTACGAACTCCGAGATCTTCTATCTTGCAGACTACGATTCTGCCTCGATAACTCTCGAGTTTTCCTTGACTCTCCTAGCAGACTACGATTTCTGGTGCAGTGCTCGACGATCAAACAAGCCTATCTATTACATCATAAGATCAACCTAACATGCTTGATCTTTCTATATTTATAGTCCTTGTACATCATTTCTTTTTAAGGACTTTCCAAAGATGTTTTGCTTATGTAGGATCAACCTAACACATTTGATCAATTCATTCTAAGTCCTTGTACATATGTTTCTATTATCTATCAAATGACTTTACAGCTTTTCTTAATGCAAGCATACTTGCATATTTATTCATATATATATCATAATCAAATCATATGTAAATAGGAATATCATTCACATGCTTATTCCTAACAAACTTAATTCTAAATTCACTATTATATACAAAATAAATGTATTCACATTATATAATGTATATTTATTTAATCATACACATAATTCACATAATCATAACATTTTTCACTTCTCACACTAATTTTGACTTTTCTCTATAAAAAGTCAACCTTTACACATTTTGTGTTTACTGTCCATTCTGACTAAACTTGACGTTCCGGACGCAACCGAGCAGTTCGTGCTTCAAAATTCTATCTCTAACTCAAATTTTGAGTTTTAAATTACTCTCTTCTTATTGCTAATCATATTAACTAACGACTTTATACTTATTCAAATTCTTATTTGCCAGTCAAGGCCAACGTTCAAGCTATGTTAATTACTAACATAGTTTTATCTTGATCCTTATATCATTAACTTAATTCATCATTCCTCTTGCTAAAATATATATAGCACCTTACTAAGTATATATGTTTCTATACATATACTCATCTTCGTTTAACCTCATAGCATCTCTTCATGTGAAATCTTATCTCCTTAATAAAATTTCCATATGTACTTATATAACATTTCTTAGACTATTCAGTTCACATTGAATTTACAGGTATCGTAATACCTTATTCTTGATATTCCTTGAAGTACATATTAATTCATTTCTAGAGTTTTGGAATTTTGTAACCCATATTTTCTCTATTCTCATTCGAATAGCAAACCATATAGGTTTTACTTGAAAATTTTAAATAAATCCTCAAATTCTCTTCTAGGTTTTATTCTTTAACCTTTATTCTAATCATTCAAGATTTTATGAATTTTTGGGTTATCACATTTACCACATCATTTGTAACATTACAGGTCATGATTATACTGATACATAATTCCTGGTCATAATCATACCAATCAACAGTCCATTTATGCACTACGGGTCAAAGATGACTTTCATCACAATATAAGCATGAGGATGATGACAATGATATAAGAATTCAATTAAGTGAAAGCAAGGATAAATTTTAAAGATTTATAATTCAATTTATCCAGAGTTCAATAATGTCCAAATTGTCAACATGATACTGCTTTGTGGAGTAAAATTCAAGAATAATATTCATGTATCAAAAATAATTTGGACAAAAAAGAAATTAATTTTTATCGTGAATAGTGCCCCGGGTAAATAGTACCCGAGTGAATAGTACCATGTGAATAGTACTTCGTGAATAGTACCATATGTATGAATAGTATCATACGTATAAATAGTATCGTACGTATGAATAGTGTCTTATGTATGAATAGTACCCATGAATATTATTTCGGCATAAAAAAACTTAAAATTTCACAAGAAAGTTCAGAAAAATATTTCTGTGAAAGGATACTAGATGAAGCGCAAATTTCAAGGATATTCTACTAATTTCAAGGAGTATAGAAGCAATTCTTATCAACATGAGTGTAGAATTAGGAATACGAAGTGAAATAATATTACTTACATACTACAGAGTATGGAAGAAAATATTATTTCATACGAATATTGAACAAAAATAATATCCCTTACAACTATTGAACGAATATAATATTCCTTACAAATATTGAACGAAGATAATATTCCTTATGAATATTGAACGAAAATAATATTCCTTACGAATATTGAACGAAAATAAAATTTCTTACGAATACGAAAAATAATATTGTAAGCGAATATGAAATAAATAATACCCTTTACCTCAAAAGAAGAGTACTTCTGACTGGTATAGGGGATATATTCTTGAAGAAAAACTTGTAATATTTGCTACACTCAAAATTTCCTTAACTCAAAAGAAATACGCTCAATATTATAGAAGAAAAATTCTCTGATTCTTGTCTGATTTTTATTTCTAAACTGAGCATCCTATTTATAGGAGAAAGGCAGGATACTATTTAGGAAAATAATCACCAACTGCACAGTGGAATCACGAGCGCCGAATCCTTTCGACGAATTTCTTAAAAAATTTGATTTTACTATGCAGCACTATGCACACACTATGTCGTACTATGTAACACTATGCGTACTATGCAATCAAATAAAATATAATATATATGCTATTTTATATAAAAAAATAAAACTTATAATATAATATATATATATATAACCCCCGTGATAAGATTCCCCCCCTCTTGCTTGGCCAAGTGATATATTATATTATATATATATATATACATAATACTTATTGTAAGACCCCAACTTTTATGAATAAAGAATAATTTTCTCGAAATATATTTTTAAATATTATGGTGTAGATTTGATATAATGTTATAGTTGTGGGTAATATTTACAAATTTTGCAAAGTAAGCAAGTGGTTATATAATATTCGATTGGTTTAGGGAATATTAGCTTTTAATAGGAAATATTAAATGCGACGACACAATCATTGGTGGACCCCACAACGGAAGTATTGTCGTAGTTAGAAAATGACAAAAATATCTTTCTATTTTATATAAAAAAACAAAACTTATAATATAATATATATATAACCCTTCGTGATAAGATTCCCCCCCTTAGTGATATATTATATTATATATATATATAATACTTATTGTAAGACCCCAACTTTTATGAATAAAGAATAATTTTTTCAAATATATTTTTAAATATTATGGTGTAGATTTGATATAATGTTATAGTTGTGGGTAATATTTACAAATTTTGCAAAAGTAAGCAAGTGGTTATATAATATTCGATTAATTAGAGGAATATTCGTTTTAATAGAAAATATTAGTATGACGACGACACAATCATTAGTGGACCCTACAACCAAGTATTTTCGTAGTTAGAAAATGACAAAATATCTTTCTATAAAAATAACAATTGGTAGAGGTGTTACCGTTAAAACCGTTGAACTACGGTAGTAAAAAAAGTACACATGTCTGGCGCTGGGTTGTATAAGTAGCACTGCGGTGTTGCTTATTGATGCTTACGTGAGAAGTCACTAAGTTATACTCAATTATTGCTACAGTAATTGTTGCATCATATCTCTCATATTATTGATTCAATTATTGCTACAGTATCATCTACATAATATGATATATTATTAAATCAATAATTGAGACGACAGAGTTATTCATATTATTATTTGCAATATTGACAATGTCTCAAGTTACATCGAGGAGAGGTTTGGTCACCTAATTGCATACCGCCAATAAGGAGAAATCCTTATCGAAGAAGCCCCTCTTTCACAGGAACGACACGGTTGTTAAATATTGTCAATTATAATATTAATGATGAATAAGTTCGTGTTGATTAAAGATGAATTTTATAGTTCCATTGTGTTGGACTTATTTGTGTTAGTATAATTGATGTCTGGAGGTTATATTGTTCAATTGGGTATTCGGTACACTTTTCGTGTCGGAGTACTATTTATGAGTTACTATTCACGAGTTACTATTCATGAGTTACTATTCACGAGTTACTATTCATGAGTTACTATTCATGAGTTACTATTCACGGGGTACTATTCACCCGTAAGATATATTTATGTTCGATCCAAATCATTTTTGGGTACAATATTATTCCATGAGGAGATGTGCTAATTTTTCAGACCGTTGGTTGAAGATATAATAGTAAATCAATATAGACCACTGGTGGAAAGTATAATAGTAAATCAATGTGGATCGCTGGTTTAAAGTTTTAATAGTAAATCAGTATGGACCGTTGCTTTAAGTTTTAATAGTAAACCAATATAGATGAGTCTGTTTGAAAGTAAATCAATCTGGACCGTTCATGAATTAGTTAATATTCACCCATTCTCCTATAAATAAAGCTCATTCCTTCATTATTTCTTATGAATTCACTAAAACTCTAGAGAGAAACTATATAGAAAGAAGAAAAGTATTATGCTACTTCACTACTTGAAAGATTCGCTTTTTTCTAAGGAATAAGCATGTGAATGATCTTGTGTATTCATTCCTTTTATTTATATATGATTTGATTATGATATATATATATATATATATATACTCAGTTGGTTCCTATTTATATATGATTAGTGAATATCCTATATATTCATCCATATGAATGAAAATATATGTGAATCTATTCCTATTTATATATGATATATATATGATAATAATATGCAAATTAAGAAAAACTCAGAAAGTCCTTTGATAGATAATATAAATAATATGTACAAGGACTTAGAATGAATTGATCAAATATGTTAGGTTGATCCTACATAAGAAAAGATAGACTTTGTAAAGTCCTTAAAAAGAAAAGATGTACAAGGACTATAAAGATAGAAAGATCAAGCTTGTTAGGTTGATCTTATGATGTAATAGATAGGCTAGTCGATCATCGAACCTTTTGCACCAAGTAAGTCGTCTGCCGGGGTGAGTCGAGGTTAACTCGAGAGCTATCGAGGCGAGAATAGGAGTATCTGAGATAGTAGATCTCGGAGTTAAGTAGACTACCGGGGGAAGCGAAGAAGGATCGTAGTGTATCGAGTAGAGCTTCCTCGGGATCGTAGTGTCTTTGAGGAAGTCGTGTTCGAGAATCGTGAGAGACGACACCTTTCTGGTAGGCCGGGTCATCTGCAAAAGCCCGAAGATAGAAAGCGTAGACTACACTCGAGTCGTAGAGTCTCTTGATGCCAAAGCCAAGTCGAGGATCGTAGATCACACTCGAGTTCGTAGAGTCTATTGATTACATGCGAGAGATCGTGGTCAAGCAAGATCGGATGAAGACAACAAGCCAAGGCGAAATCGTAGTGTCGAGATCGATCTCGGGATCGTGAGTGTCTGCTGGCCAAAAGATGAATCGTAGAGTCTTGAACTATGATCTAAGAAGAAGTGCTCCTGATGCGAGGATGAATCGTAGAGCATATCACGGTTCTCGACAAATGAGCACTCCCGAATATCGAAAGGAAAAGCCTCTGGTTCAAGTTGCAAGCTACATCGAGAAACCGAGAGCACTCAGCGAATGGCATGCGAGGCTAACGGAAGATCTTAGCACCAACCCAATCGACATCAAGATTGAGGTGTAAGGCCATTCGTGATGAAGTCTTCCACAAGGAGATCGAAAGAAGACTTGAAAAGCCAACTAAGGAAAAATCGACTTATCGATTAGCTATCAGTGAAGCGAGAAAACAACGATCTTGGAAGCAACCAAGATCGTAGTGTTTACCAAACAGAGAAGGAAGCGATGGAAGGTGAACAGAGATCTTGGTCGACTTTTGAAGAAGCAAGGCTAAAGTGATTAAGTGCGAGGTCGGTTCATTGATGATAAGTGAGCGGAAGATCACAAGGAGAAAGCAAAATTTGGGCGCGCCCACAAATCTGAAGTGTCTTGATATTGAGAGGGGACGGAGCAAGGAATTAGGCCATCGATATCGAGAACGATCGAAGCAAGCGAAGTATTGAAGCCTTTACACAATCTGAGGAAGAGGTGTTCTACATTTGAAGATCCAATCAACACTCTTGAATCGTAGTGTTAACTCTACCGGTCGATGAAGCAACACTCAACAAGACACTACTGATCAAGTCCTTGAAGGCGTGCATCGAGAATCGTAGAGTCAGAATAAGCTGAAATTGAAGCATTGGCAAAGGTTCAATCTAAAGGGTAATATTCGGACAAGTGCTTATTGAGAGCATCGATGCAATAGACAACCTCGATCGAGAAATCGAGAAAGAGGTAATAAAGTCTTCGACACCTTGAAGACATTAAAGTGATACATCGGCGGGGTAGGTGAAGCGATGAAGCTATGACGTCGAAAAAAGTATGACAAGTCACATCAAGCGATCTCTACCTCAAGCAACTCGAGATCTGTGAAGAGATTTGAATAGCCTTCAACTGGCTACTTTCCAACGGAAGGATTGGGAAGGAGTATAAATGAGGAAGAGCTTCAAAGATCAAAGGTTCTTTGGAGTTCTTAGAGTTTGGAGAGAAGGTGGATTGATCTAAACCATGTGAAGCAGGTGAGTCAGAAAGGCTCACTCTCTACGATCCACCAAGAACACTCGGAAGTCGGATAAAGAAAAGAAGTAGAAGTGTGAGTTCTACTATGTAGAAGTGAGAGTTCTACTACATGAAGAGTGTTACTACTACATGAAGCTGTTTGAGAAGAAAAGAAGAGCATCATGACATCTTGATGTCCATCATGGGAAGACTCTAAGTACAATAGAGAAGAGCCTACTGATCATCTTAGCAAGTCCATCGTGAGAAGGCATCAAGTAGCGAAGGGAGATCACAAAAGCCATCTTGGTGTCAAGCATGAGAAAGCTTCTAAGTACCTAATAGAAGAGCCTACGGTCGACTTGGAAGCCTCTCGTATGCGGTCATCAAGTACCAAGAGAATGATCTTCAAGGCGGTTCAACAAGGGGTCATCAAAGTGGTTGAGTAACGAAAGAAGTTGAGCATCATGCAACACTCAATTTGCACTTCAAGGATGATCAAGCCAAGTTTACTAAGTATAGAAGATGTTGAGCATGAAGACATCTTAGCGACTCGACAAACTCAACAACAACAAACAAACAACTCAACAAAGCAAACTGAACTCCTTGTCGAAGGGACTAAATGAAGCGGGGCGAGAAGGGTCCTTGTCCGAAGGACTAAATGAAGCGAGGGCGAAAGGGTCCTTGTCTAAGGAGGAACTAAGCGAAGTTCAAGGCTGCTGGCCTTGAAGAGTTCTTAGTGAACCTGAAGTCCCAAGGATGGCGGCCTTGAAGGAATCTTAGTGATTCGGTCTTGCCCTTCCTTGGTGGAAATCCTACTAGTTGAAAGCGAGAGAGTGGATTAGGAGCTTGAGTCTACGAACCACTTAAAACCCCTTGTGTCTTTTTACATTATGTCATTTACATTATGTATATATAAGCTATATAAGCTATATGTATGTTTTAACTACTTACAACTAAACTTACTCTACGAAATGTATGTATGATTATGAATATATCGATGAAGGGATCTTTTACTTATTCCATTGTGCTTGAAAAGATTCTTATGTTTGTCATATATTAATTATGAACAATATAAATATAAATCGAAAAAGTATTTGAAATAAAAGGATCTATTCAACCCCCCTACAGATCTATTGTGCCCTCTGAGGAACTAACAATTGGTATCGAAAGCGAGGTTCTCATGCTATATTCAAAAGCTAATCGCTTTGAGTGCGATCCCGAGCACTAACATTGTTCTAAACTTAGTTTAGTAGTAAGTAACTTGTTATATCTGAGATGAGCTCACATGTTGGAAATATTGTGTATAGGTTAAATGTGTATATACACACGAAGGCGCTTTCAGTTGGTCCATGGTCTCTATTGGTACATCAACAAGACCAATCCTAGCTGCGATCGATCTTGTAGTCCTAAGACCGGATTTAGAGAGAACTCGAGAGACATCAATGACAAAAGTCGAGGACCCACCGATCTGAAAGATGAAGAAGCCATACATGCTAAGAAATGCTTATCGAGAGAAGAAGAAGATCTTCTCAAACTTATATCACAGCCACCAACAATTTGGGTGCAAACTCTGTCGACTAAAGGATGTCAAAGATCTTAATCTTTGAGATTCTCTTGGCCTATATCTTGAAGACCACTCTTGATTGATTAAAGGCCAATGAAAGCATATGAGTTATCGGGGAGCAAAAAAAAAGCTATGCACATCAATACCTAAACTCGGTATATCCATGATAAATGGTTGTTTAATGGCCAGCGATAAAAAGGTACAGTTCCTCACTATTATAAATGTATACATCATAATTGCATCTCCTTATGAACTATAACGAGATTACATCGAGAAGTCATAATCTACCTAAAAAGGTGAAGAGAAAAGTAACTTTGAGGATGGAAACTCAAATGACTATAAACTTTCTCTCCATCCAAGTTTTAGGTTGAAGATGACATCTTGAAGGAAATCTTAAATAGGTCATAAGATCATCACATGCCTAATAAACTTTATGTGAAGTAATCGTTCTTTGGTGGGTTAGTATGTATGTACAAGCCTATGTTCTAAGTGTTTGACAACTCATGAGTATGATCGGTTCCTGAAAGGATCTTGACGATCTGTAGAAAGCGATCACCTCCATGATCGACTAGATACTCATAAATCGTAGAGTTGATTCTCTACTCTAAACACTTAAACACTGTGAACAAAATATAGTAAATAATGAAACCATCATAGATTGAGAGTGTGTTATTAAATGCCATATCCTACACTCACTCACCATCATGCATCTCAAAATGTATTATCTTAAGATAGTTGCATGCATGAATATATACATTGGTGATAAATATGATGATTATCCCAAATAAGAGGAACAGGGGTTTAGAAAACTAACCTAGCGGGACCCATTTAATTATGGGTACCAAAAATAGAAATATATTTAAACTGCGGTACTTGGTCGGTCGACCACACTAAGGAATGATGAAGCGAAGACTTGATCGAAGACTCGACCAATGAAGGCTAAGGACAATTCGAGATGATTACGATAGAGTTCCTATCATCCAAACTCGTTTGAAAACCCTCTGAGCTAACGAATGGAGCTCACATGGTACGCTAATCTGTATATGGAAAGCAAGCCCGTTCGACGAAAGAAGAAAAGGGTCTTATGTGCTCAAAAAAGCTAGCGAAGAATGCTATATGGGAAGAATCCTCGAGAAAGCTCACATCGAGGAGGATCATCGAGCATCGAAAAGAGGAGTTCATTAAGAAGCGAGAACTTCTCAAACTCAAGATTGTCGAAAGAAGACTACGTTAAGTAGTCTTTGTCAAATGATCGTAGAGTGACTATCATGAAAATACTCATCTACGATACTGAGAGATCTAAGTAATGATGGAGATTCGATCGGAGAGAGAATATGCAAAGTGCCTTCAAATGAATTTGAAGAAGAGGGAATCACATCTATCTGGGAAAACGACATCAATAATGGGGGAGCGGTGATCATTGAGGAACAACATCTTTGAGATATACTATGAAAAGTTGTACCATTTCTGAGTCCCAAAACTTTGTGGTGATGAACGAAATGAAAATCCATAGTCGGTAGGAGCGTCTCAAAAGCGTACTTCTCTAGATATCCTTTCGACCACCCAACCCATAATCGTGAAGTGCTACGATCGAACATATGATCGTAGTGTAAGAAGCGAGGAGGACACCACGATTTCACAATGCGATTGTCTAAAAGTTTGGTAGAAGACCTCCCACTCGAGAAGAGGTCGAATGAGATGTCATTACAAATCAACGCTATAGTATTCCATCTGGAAAGCGCCTCGAGGGACAAACGACCCCTTAGCTCACTCTAAGAGGTTGGCCCTTCACGAGCTACCTTAACCCGGAAGAATGCTTGATCAAGTTCATCTCAAGGACCAAGTCGGTCAGCGATCGAAGAGTCGAGGTTGAAGAGAACTAAATGATCGTGATGCTACCTCAACGATCGTGAGTGCTACCTCAACGATCGTAGACGCCGACCTCGACGATCGTAGAATCTGACTCGACGATCGTAATCCTACCAAAGGTACCCAGTTCACAAGGAGCTTGGAAAATGAGACATTTGCTAAACCATTCAAGATTGAGGAGATAAGTTCGAATACATCGGTGATTGAGCTATCTTTGCATCAAAGTAAGGATAAAAGACAAAGCCATCCAACTGCGGCATCTCTCGAAAGTTGATCGTTGAGTCGACAAAGGAAATCGTGAGAGTCTATAGCTACCTCATCATGCTACTCTACTACGAATCAAAAGGTCAACGGTCAAAGCCACGTCGATTAAACGTCTACTCTTCTTAAAGGAAAATATCTAACGAAAAGTTATGGGGAATTCTGACTCATTCTTTGGCAACGTGCAACCAATGAATGGTTGACACATCACTTTGGTATCTGAGTTAGAAGGAACGCCTTAAAGACAATTTCAAATCTGCGAGCAGATTGCAAAAAAGCTATAGAACCTTTCTCCTCCCATTTTCAAACCTAGAATCCTCTCAAGAGCCAAAATCAGTTAACCCTCCAGAGTCCTACCAAATCACAGTCAGCCATCTCGCATAAACCTCTCTAAATCAAACACCCACAGTCTTCGAAATATTCGTATGGAGAACTGGCAAGTTATCACTGGCATTCAGCTCGGAACCAAATCGTTTGAAAAATCTGAGAAGAGGTTCAGGGACATTCTTGAACTCGTGAAGAAAATTTGGGTTCTCGAGAATGCCTTGAGGCAAATACTCGTGTGTACATTGACTGGTTAAAGAGTTCTACTCAAACGTCTCCATAAACTCGGAACCACATCTACCAAGGTTAAAGGTCGGGACTCTGAAGTTAAAATCTTGACCTCAATCAATGCCTAGGTTTTCCTAACCAGGGTTGAAGAACCTTGAAGATGTCGACCTTGAACAAGCAAAAGAGTTGATGGGGTACCAAAAAAACCTAGTTTTCAAAGACATGAAGAAGAAGGAGTTTCACGAAGAATATGAGTTCTAGGCTGAAATTGTTGGAAAGTGCATCTTGTGTGCGAAACACTTTACACATGATCGATGATTGACCAGATAGTTGAAGATAATGTCGACAATAGTCTGAAGAAACAAATTGACTTTGGAGCTATCTTGTTCGATCAAATCTCAAGTGGGTAGAAAAATTTGAGAAGAAGAAGACCACTGAAAAACCCCTAACCAAGGTGTTTCATGGAAGGATGTTGAGTATTATACTGAAGAAGAAACTAGGAGGGAAAATCAAGGATGATGAAGGAGAAACATTGAATGTGCACAAAGTGATGTCTCCACAATTATTTGAGAACCTGGAAGAAGAACCCCTAAGGAGAACAAAAAAATTGGCAATTTGGGGCAGCGGTGATAAAGCCTCTGCAAAGAAGAGAAAGATAGTAGAGGAAGAGAAGCTCTGAGTCGATGACTCTGTAGAAGCGAAAATCACACCGACCGGGGAAGAAATCAAAAGTTGTGAAGAAAAAGTGGTGATGAGAAGAAAGCCCAGGCCCCACGAGGAGAGTCTCCTCAAAGGACAAGGATAAAGAAGAAAAAGTCCTAGCTACTTTGAAACAACAAAGAGAAGAAGCGGCGAGTTGCTTCAAGGGCGATTAGCAAGAAAAAGCTAAGGTGGAAGACACACCACCTTAGCTTCCCAAATCGATACATCTCTGAAAAGAAAGGGACGTGAAAGTCGGAAGAAGAAAAAAAGCAGATGTCGAGGTCCGATCCCCACGATCGACATCCGAAAATGAAAATGAAGGCGATGGGATGGAAGAAAGTCGTAACTCTGGCGAAGAAGAAGAATGCTCAAGCCCGTATGGCTAATCCTCGGAGCGATCACTCGATGATGAAAAAAATTCAAGATGATCAAATTGCATCCCCAAATGCAAGCCCCCACAAAGCCCGAGAGAATGGGTCAAACAATGTTGTTCAAAGAAGAAGAAAAAAATGCCCCTCAATCCGGAAGCCTTCATTATGACTCGAGTGTGATGAGTCCAAGAAAGAAGAAGATCTGCCCCTTGCCGATCTTTGAACCTCAAGGAAGTGTGTCTGCTTTGAACCGAAGAAGTCGAGTCTGAAGAAGAAGAAGAAGAGTCTGACTCTCCCAAACCTGAACCTCCAAGAAGAAGGAAAAGCTACAGACTGCAAGCCAAGTTTGCCTCCAAAAGAAGCTGTGGTCAATCAAATGCCATCATTGAATTGAGTGATGATGAGTCTGTATCCCAGGGAAAAAATGCTGAAGAAGAAACCAACAATGAAGAAGATGAATCTGAAGAAGATCTTCTTTGAAGAAGGTTACGAGAATGAAATCGTGATGAGAGGAATTCCTGCTGAAAATGATCGAAAGTTCGAGCTCAGAGAGAGAAGAGATTGAAGAAGATTACGGTTACGCACCTCGAGAAGAGCGAGCGAACAAGAAAATTATCCGATTCTCTCTCTGCAAGATTTAGCGAAGAAGGATCGTAGAGGAAGTGTCAAATGATCTAACAAATGCTCCACCAGGAGAGATGGTTCTTCCGATGGATGCCGTGGCTCAAGGCCCACACTTGAAAAAGATGGAAGCTCCTTGATTTGGTGTTACAAGCGGTTTCAAGCATGGGCCGGTAGCTCAAAACTTCCCAAGGGTGAAAAGTTATGCTACTGAGATGATCACAAATCAGCTTCACTTCAAGGTCTATCGATATGCTGGAAATCTCCATATCCCCTACGATCGTATAGTGGATTCTAAAGGACAAAGAGTTATGACCAAGGAGCTGATCGTAAAGACTGTTCACTCTATTCCTGATGATGTTCTAGCCCAAAACCAGAAGCCTCCTTATGATCAAGCACTACTATCAGACATTCACTCATCCTCAACTAGTGATTGGAACTCAACGATTGCTCAGATTCTCCAAGCCTTTGAAAAACTGTCCAAAGATGAAGATCGTAGAGTCCAATCCAATGCTCGACTGAAGCTTTGCCCAACAAAAGGATCAAACTACTTTGGAGCGAGAACTACTGAAGAGTTACGATGATCTAAGCGAAAAAATATCTCTACTCATTTGAAGAATCACAAGAGCGAGGCATGACGATAGAGATAAATTCTTTCCGGCCAAACTTGAAGCTACTTTGGTGATGTATCTCTCAAACTCCAAGAGAGATAACATCTATCGAAGAAGGCCATACAAGATCAAAAGAAAATGAAGCTCTACAAATTCGAAAGGCCAATGAAGAGCAAATTGAAGCCCTCTCTACGACAAGATTGATGATATGAGGCGCGGACCTTCTCGGTCTGACTTGAGCTAGGCCGCCAAGAACTAAAGTTTGAAGTTGCCAACTCCTCTACTTGATGGAGCGACTTATGTCCAACATGGGCGACTCTCTCAAATGATTGATGACAAAAAGGGGGAGAAAAGAGGCATAGAAAGAAGAGGAGCAAAGCACTCGAAGGAAGAAGCGAGGGGGTTAAGGAGAAGAAGTCGAAGAAAGAAAGCGGTTGCGATATAAAGAGTCATCATCTGAGGGGGAGCCAGAAGATGATGATAACAAGATTACAAAGTCTGAGGGGGAGCATGATCAGAAAGATGCTGAAGAGGAACCAAGCAAAGACAAAAGGTCATCATCCCAGGGGAAGCAAGAGCAAGAAGAACAATCGGATGAGTAGGCGATCAACAAGCATCCAGAAACATACATGGAGCCAAAGAGGTACATCTCTAACTAGTTAGGTATGTTACGGATCCGAGGATGTAGAATGTCTTAATGTATAAATTGCCATATCAATATAAATGACATTCATGATTAAGCTGCTTTTAAATCTGGTTTTCTCTCTTTGTATATAAGATTCATTCATAACATGCATATGCACTTATTGTTTTTTGCATAATCAAATAGGGGAAGTTATGGGAATAAGCATGTGAATGTTATTCCTATTTATATATGATTTGATTATGATATATATATATATATATATATATATATGAATAATATCTGCAAGTATGCTTGCATTAAGAAAAGATGTAAAGTCCTTTGATAGATAATAGAAATATATGTACAAGGACTTAGAATGAATTGATCAAATATGTTAGGTTGATCCTACATAAGAAAAAGACAACTTTGTAAAGTCCTTAAAAAGAAAAGATGTACAAGGACTATAAATATAGAAAGATCAAAGCTTGTTAGGTTGATCTTATGATGTAATAGATAGGCTAGTCGATCGTCGTCGAAACCTTTGCACGAAATCGAAAGTCTGCGGTGAGTCGAGGTTAACTCGAGAGCTATCGAGGCGAGAATAGGAGTATCTGAGATAGTAGATCTCGGGAGTTAAGTAGACTACCGGGAAATGAAGAAGGATCGTAGTGTATCGGTAGAGCTTCCTCGGGATCGTAGTGTCTTTGAGGAAGTCGTGTTGAAATCGTAGAGAGCGACTGCTTTCTGGTAGCCGAGGTCATCATCTGCTAAAAGCGAAGAGGCGAAACGTAGACTACACTTTCAGTCGTAGAGTCTCACGATGCAAAGCCAAGTCGAGGATCGTAGATCACACTCTGAGTTCGTAGAGTCTATTGATTACATGCGAGAGATCGTAGTCAAGCAAGATCGGATGAAGACAACAAGCACAAGGCGAAAATCGTGAGTGTCGAGATCGATCTCGGGATCGTGAGTGTCTGCGCAGGAGAAATGAATCGTAGAGTGTAGAACTACGATCTAAGAAGAAGTGCTCACAATGCCAAGGATGAATCGTAGAGCATATCACGGTTCTCAACAAATGAGCACTCCCGAATATCGAAGGAATGAAGCCTCTCGGTTCAAGCCGCAGCTACATCCAAGGAAACCGAGAGCACTCAACGAATGGCATGCGAAGCTAACGAGAAGATCTCGGCACACCAACCCAATCGACATCAAGATTGAGGTGTAAGGCCATTCGTGATGAAGTCTTCCACAAGGAGATCGAAAGAAGACTTGAAAAGTGACTAAGGAAAGTCGACTTATGCGATAGCTATCAAGTGAGCAGAAGACAACGATCTTGGAAGCAACCAAGATCGTAGTGTTTACCAAACAAAGAAGGAAGCGATGGAAGGTGAACCGAGATCTTGGTCGACTTACGAAGAAGCAAGGCTAAAGTGATTAAGTGCAGGGTCAGTTCATTGATGATAAGTGAGCGAAAGATCACAAGGAGAAAGCAAGCTGGACGCGCCACAAATCTGAAGTGTCTTGATATTTAGAAGGGGGACGAGCAAGGAATTAGGCCATCGATGTCTCGAGAACGATCGAAGCAAATAGAAGTATTGAAGCACTTGCATGTACTGAGGAAGAGGTGTTCTACATTGAAGATCCATCAACACTCTTGAAGATCGTAGTGTTAACCCTACCGGTCGATGAGCAACACTCAACAAGACACTACTGATCGAGTCCTTGAAGGCGTGCATCGAGAATCGTAGAGTCCGAATAAGCTGAAGGCTGAAGCATTGGCAAAGGTTCAATCTAAAGGGTAATATTGGACAAGTGCTTATTGAGAGCATCGATGCAATAGGACAACCTCGATCGAGAAATCGGAAAAGAGTAATAAAGTCTTGACACACTTGAGACATTAAAGTGATACATCGGCGGGGTAGGTGAAACGATGAAGCTATGACGTCGGAAAAAAGTATGACAAGTCACATCAAGCGATCTACCTCAAGCAACTTCGAGATCTGTGAAGAGATTTGAATAGCCTTCAATGGCTACTTTCCAACGGAAGGATTGGGAAGGAGTATAAATGAGGAAGAGCTTCAAAGATCAAAGGTTCTTTGGAGTTCTTAGAGTTTGGAGAGAAGGTGGATGATCTAAACCATGTGAAATAGTGAGTCAGAAGGCTCACTCTACGATCCACCAAGAACACTCAGAAGTCAGATAAAGAAAGAAGTAGAAGTGTGAGTTCTACTATGTAGAAGTGAGAGTTCTACTACATGAAGAGTGTTCTACTACATGAAGAGTGTTCGAAGAGAAAGAAGAGCATCATGACATCTTGATGTCCATCATGGGAAGACTCTAAGTACAATAGAGAAGAGCCTACTGATCATCTTAGCAAGTCCATCGTGAGAAGGCATCAAGTAGCGAAGGGAGATCACAAAAGCCATCTTGGTGTCAAGCATGAGAAAGCTTCTAAGTACCTAATAGAAGAGCTACTGATCGACTTGGAAGCCTCTCATGTGCAGTCATCAAGTACCAAGAAGAATGATCTTCAAGGCCGTTCAACAAGGGGTCATCAGAAGTGGTTGAGTAACCAAAGAAGCTGAGCATCATGCAACACTCAATTTGCACTTCAAGGATGATCAAGCCAAGTCTACTAAGTATAGAAGATGTTGAGCATGAAGACATCTTAGCATTTCAAACCAAACTCCAACAACAACAAACAAACAACTCAACAAAGCCAGGGCCTGAGGGGTCCTTGTCCAGAGGGACTAAATGAAGCAGGGCCAGAAGGGTCCTTGTCCGAAGGGACTAAACAAAGTAAGGCCAGAAGGGTCCTTGTCCGGAGGGACTAAACGAAGTCCAAGGGCTTTGGCCTTGAAGAGTTCTTAGTGAATCAAGTCCCAAGTGTCATTGGCCTTGAAGGAATCTTAGTGATTCGAGTCTTTGCCCTTCCTTGGTGGAAATCTGCTAGTTGAAAGCGAAAGAGTGGATTAGGAGCTTGAGTCTACGAACCACTTAAAACCCCTTGTGTCTTTTATATTATGTCATTTACATTATGTACTATAACTACTATGTATGTTTTAACTACTTACAACTATACTTACTCTACGAACAATGTATGTATGATTATGAATATATCAATGAAGGGGATCTTTTACTTATTCCATTGTGCTTGAAAAGATTCTTATGTTTGTCATATATTTAATTATGAACAATATAAATATAAATCGAAAAAGTATTTGAAATAAAAAGGATCTATTCAACCCCCCCTTAGATCTATTGTGCCCTCTTGGAACCGAAGAATAAAGTTGATGAAAAACTTTTTAAATCATAGAAGACAATAGATTTTATATTTTACTTGACTCTTCTAATGGATTGTTTATTCTGCTGTAGTTTTTGATCTAAAACTTGTTGTCTATTATATTCTATCAGTTGTTATACTGTTGAAGGCTATTGATAATTTATTTTGCATTATCTTAGTCATAATTTTTCTTACTGGGCTAGTTGAGCTCACCCTTTCTTTCAATTTTTCTCTTGAGAAATGAGAACGAAATGGGATTAGTCGGGAGAACAGAGTGATGGTCCTAGATGGTGCATTAGTAGTCCTCACTATTCTGTGAAATAGTGTGATAATAATTGTAATGAGG
This sequence comes from Panax quinquefolius, assembly GCA_020205615.1. Lineage (NCBI taxonomy): Eukaryota > Viridiplantae > Streptophyta > Magnoliopsida > Apiales > Araliaceae > Panax > Panax quinquefolius. The sequence continues at coordinate 31,215,016 of CM035170.1, forward strand.
ACTCCATTGAGTGTGGATATTGTCTAGATGACAATATTTGTATTAAAACTCACAGCCTATATTTTGTCGTATTTCACACGACTGTTGTATAATTAATTTGTATTTATATTCAGTACCTTGTATCTGGCGACCCAAGATGGGTGATGTATACCTGTTTTTGGGGCGTCACACTTATATATATATATATATATATATATATATATATATATATATATAAACTGAGATAACTTTCTACCGATAATTTTGAAAAATGGGTAAGTGGGGGTCCATATAATAAGCCAAATTTACAATAAATACTTCATTAAAAAAATCCTCTATTTATCTCAATTCACTTGGCTTCACTAAACACATTTTTAATAACATTTATTCATCATTAATATTATAACTCGCAATATTAACAACCAGATCATTCTCAGGAAAGATGGGGCTTTCCGATAAGGACTTCTCCTTATTGGCGCGCAATTAGGTGACCAAACCCCTTTCCTCGATAGAAATTTCTAGACATTATCAATAATGCAAATAATAATATGAATAACTTTGTTGTCTCAATTATTAATTTAATAATATAAAATATTATGCAGATGATACTGTGACAATAATTGAATCAATAATGTGAGATACTATGCAGTAATTACTGTGGCAATAATTGAATAAAACTGAGTGACTTCTCACATAAGCACCAATAATCAAAGATAATGTACAATATCGTGTGCTACTATGCAACCACGCGTATTACTGTACTTTTATTACCAGGTATTTCAACAGTTAACAGTAAAACTTTTGCCGTTATTTTTATAAAAAGTTATTTCTATCGCTTTCTAACTCCAAAAGTAATTCCGTTGTAAGGTACACCAATGATTGTGCCGTCGTACGAATATTCATTGATAAAACGAATATTCCCTGACCAAACGAATATTTTATGACAACTTGTTTACTTTGAAAATTTTGTAAATATTACCCACAACTATAACATTGTATCAAATCCACACCTTTTTATTTACAAAGATATTTCATGAAAATTAAATTTTTATTCATAAAAGTTGGGGTCTTACAGTTAATATAGCAGCAAATGAGTCAAAGCTACACCTGAAACGTGGGACACCGATCGGTGTTAAAGATAAAATTCCCTTGAAGAGGAAAATACAAGAAAAACAAGTTACAACCTATAAAGAGACTATACCCATAAAACAAACCACAGAGATAATTGATCCATCCAAAACTTATGAACAAAAATCTCCTGAAAATAAAACTCTTGAAGAGTTATCCCTTGATACAGATGAGTTATCCCCTGAAGAGGATCAGGCACCTGAAAATAAAGAGATCTCAATACATTATGCACATACATGAGAAGTATTGGATATAAATAAAATTGTTATCGATAATATATTTTTATACAAAATTGCTCTCGATATTACCAGAAGTAATGATCATGAATATGAACCACAAACCGTTGATGAATGTCAAAGAAGAAATGATTGGCCAATGTGGAAAGAGACAATTCAAGCAGAATTAAATTCACTATGTAAACATGAAGTTTTTGGACCTGTAGTCCGAACACCTAAAGGTGTAATACCTGTTGGATATAAATGGGTATTCATACGTAAACGAAATGAGAAAAATGAAATTACAAGGTACAAAACGAGACTTGTAGCACAAGATTTCTCGCAGAGACCCAGTATTGATTATGAAGAAACATATGCTCCTGTAATGGTCGCAATTACATTCAGATTTTTAGTTAGCTTGGTAGCAAAAGAAAATTTGGATATGCGATTAATGGATGTTGTTACCGCATATCTGTATGGATCATTAGATAATGATATCTACATGAAAATCCCTGAAGAATATAAAATGCCTGAAGTATATAATTCTACATCTCGGAGTATTTATTATATCAAGCTACAAAGATACTTATATGGGTTAAAATAATTCGGACGCATGTGGTATAATCGCCTCAGTGAATATCTTTTTAAAGAAGGATTTAAAAAAATCTAATTTGTCCATGTGTTTTTATCAAGAAATCAAAATTTGAATTTACTATTTTTACAGTATATTTTGATGATCTAAATCTTATAGGAACTCCATAAGAGTTAACAAAAACATCAAATTATTTAAAAAATGAATTTGAGATGAAAGATCTTGGTAAGACAAAATGTGAGACCCCGAATTTTATGAAATAAAAGTATTCAATTTTTCTATTTTGGTAAATAGTTAAATTGATAAAAGTTTAAAGTTAAGGGTAATATGTGAAATTTTTATTTTCCAAAGTACGCAAGTTGTTATATAATATTCGTTGTGTGACGCCCCCAAAATTAGGTATACATCACCCATCTTGAGTCGCCAGATAAATGGTATAGAATTCAAATACAACTTAATAATACAACTGTCGTGTACAATACGACAAAACATAAACTGTGAGTTTGAATATAAATATAGTCTACTAGAGAGTATACAAACTCAAAAGGAGTCCTCATTACAATTATTATCACACTATTTCACAGAATAGTACTGAGGACTACTAATGCAAACATCTAGGATCATCACTCTGTTCCCCGACTAGTCCCAGCTACATTCTCATTTCCTGAAGAGAACAGTGAAAGAAAGGGTGAGCTCAACTAGCCCAGTAAGAAATATTATGACTAAGATAATGCAGAATAAATTATCATTAGCCTTCAACAATGTTAAATTGATACAATATAACAAACATCAAGTTTAACTGCAATGGAATAAGAAATCCATTAGAAGAGTCAAGTAGAGAATAAAATATACTATCTTCTATGATTTAAAAGGTTTTTTATCACTTTTATCGCTGGGACTCAGCTTAATAAATAATCCACATCATCAAATCATCCCTGCACTACAGGCCAAGGATATATTTTAGTATCACGACCATGAATTATCCATGCACTACGGCTAAAGATAATCATGTTTTCATCAACGGTCCTGATCATGTCATAAAACAATTCATCTTTGTACTACGGCCAAAGAGAATCCATAGCCATAATCATACCAAAAACTGTCCATCAATGCACTACGGGCCAATGAGGACTTTTTCCACATCATTTGTAACATTACGGTTATGATTATATCGAATAATCCCTGGTCATAATCATACCAAGTCCATCTATGCACTACAGGCCACAGATGACTTTCGAAAAAAATAAACATGAGGATGATGACAATGATATAAGAATTCAATAAAACAAGTTCAAGAATTAATTTATCTAGGAACTGATAACGTCCAAATTGTCAACATGATAATACTTTGTAGAGTAAAATTCAAGAATGATCAGAAGAATATTTCCATGAAAAGATACTAGATGAAGCGCAATTATCAAGGATATTCCACTAATTTCATGGAGTATAGAAGTCAAAACTTTAACCAACCGAGTATAATAAATAATGGAATAACATAAGAAATCACCATGCATGCGGTATTGTGATGTATGAAAGTTATTCAATGTAATAATAGTTAACGGACCAAAGTCGGTGAAATTCACATCGACGGGATGTTCCAATGAAATAATAAAGAATGGAATAACAATGTAAATCACCATGCATGCGGTGCCATTAGATAGAGCAGTTATTCCAATGTAATACTAATAAAGACGGAACCACATCCGGCATAAAATGAAAATGAGGATATTCAAATGAATAATAATAAAGATGCGAACCCGGTCCGTAAAAAGCATGAGAGATAGGATATTCCAATGAATAATAAAGAATGAAATAACAAAAGAATTTCACCAAGTATAGGGTATCCATTATACTGAGTTATTCCAACAAAAATAATAAAAAAGGAATAATAGAAGTTCTCTTCAAGAATAAGAAATAAAGAATACCCCTTATGAGTACAACAAATAATATCCCTTACCTTAGAAAGAAGAGTACTGGATATAGAAGTAGTAAAGTAGCAGAACACTTTTATTCTTTCTCTTTATAGTTTCTCTCTCTAGTTTCAATTGAATTAAAAGAAATAATGAAGGAATGAGCTTATTAATAGAAAAATGGATCGCATAGTAACTAACTCGTGAACGGTCCATATTGATTTACTTTAATCTGACGGTCCATATTTAAAGCAAAATCTATAATATATTCTATTTATAATCTAATAAAACGAATAACTTTATAAAAGATTTTACTATGCAAACACTATATCAAGAATTATGCAAAACACTATGCATAATAAAATATAATATATTCTAATTATTGTCTAATAAAATGATAACTTTATAAAAGTTTTACATTTTATATAAAAAAATTTTACTATGCAAAACACTATGCGTAATAGAATATAATATATTCTATTTATAGAATAACTTTATAAAAGTATTACGTTTTATTACATTAATAATACTAATAAAACAAAAAAAATGGTGACTTATCACGTAAAGTGTCGATAATCAATCTTATAACTCTTATGCAACTCTGGCATTATTCTTCGTACTTTTACTACTGAAGGTAGTTTAACGAATTAACGGTAAAACTTTTGCGTTATTTTCATAATATATTTTTTGTCGTTTTCTCGATCAGAATAATAATTCCGTTGTGGGGCGCACCAATGATTGTGCCGTTGCACGAATATTCCCTGATAAAATATTCCCCGACCAATCGAATATAATATGACAACTTGCATACTTTGCAAAATTTATAAATACAACCCATAACTATGACATTGTCTCAAATCCACACCATAATATTAAGAACAAATATTTCAAAAAAATTAAATCTTTATTCATAAAATCTGGGGTCTCACACGTTGTGTCGGGGAATATTCGATTAGTCGGGAAATATTCTTTTTGTCGGGAAATATCCGTACGACGGTACAATCAGTGGTGGACCCCACAACGGAATTATTGTCAGATTGAGAAAACGACAAAAATATTTTATTGAAAATAACGGCGGAAGTTTTACCATTAATATTGTTGAACTACTCAATAGTAAAGTAAAGAATACGCTGTCAATCGCATAAGAAGACACTAAGAACATTGATTATTGATGCTTATGTGATAAGTCACCAGGTTTTGTTTTATTGGTATTATTAATGTAATTAAACAAAAATCTTTTTATAAAAATAGAATACTTTTATAAAGTTATTTTATGAATAAAATATATTATATTTTATTATGCATAGTATTTCATAGTGTCTCGTATAATGTTTTGCATAGTAAAATCTTTTTATATAAAATGTAATACTTTTATAAAGTTATTCTATAAATAGAATATATTATATTCTATTATACATAGTGTTGCGTAAAGGTACTGCATAGTGTTTTGCATAGTAAAATCTTTTATATAAAAAATAGAATACTTTTATAAAGTTATATGTTTTATTAGACAATAATTAGAATATATTATATTTTATTATGCATAGTGTTTGTATAGTAAAACTTTTATAAAGTTATTCGTTTTATTAGATTATAAATAGAATATATTATATTTTATTTAAAAGATTTTGCTTTAAATATGGATCGTCGATTAAAGTAAATCAATCTAGACCGCTCATGAATTAGTTACTATGCAGGTCCATTTTTCTATAAATAAAGCTCATTCCTTCATTATTTCTTACGAATTCATTTAAACTCTGAGAGAGAAACTATAAAGAGAAAGAAGAAAAGTGTTCTCACTACTTCACTACTTCTATATCCAAGACTCTTCTTTCTAAGGTAAGGGATATTATTTGTTGTACTAAATAAGTGGGTATTCTTTCCTTCTTATTCGTGAAGAGAACTTCAGTTATTCCATTCTTTATTATTCTGTTGGAATAACCTGTATACGTGGGATACCCTATACTTCGTAAATTTCTTCTGTTATTCCGTTCTTTATTATTCTGCTGAATATCCCGCTTTATACATGCGTACGCTTTGACTTTATTTATTATTTCGCTTCTTTATTATTCGTGCTAATATCCTCCGCTCATGCGTTCTGGACACAGTTCCATTATTTATTATTCGTTTAATATCTTGTTTTGTGCGTTCTGTGGACTGGTTCTATTATTTATTATTCGCTTTGGAATAACTCACCGGTCTTGATCTAGCACACGCATGGTGAATCCTTCTGTTATTCCATTCTTTATTATTTTGTTGGAATAACCTGTCTATGTGGATTACCACATGCATGGTGAATGATCCTTCGTATTCATACGAATAGTATTTTTATTAAAAAGGGTTTCTGCCAGGCGCAGATTCGTAATTTTTCTGACCCTCAAAATTTTTGGAAATATTTGAAATGATAATTTGATGAGTTTTCTAGATTATGTCCAAAAATGGCAATTTTTGAATGTATAGATTAAGAGTTATGGATTTTATGGGAAAAGACTATTTTAAAAGTAAACTCTTATAACTCCTTGTGGTTAACTCCAAAATTAGTAAAAAAATTTATTGGGAGTACATATATATAACAGGAGTATACCCTGTAAATTTTGGAATTTTTGGACAAAAGTACAATTTATGATAAATGTCTAAATATTCGGCAGTTTTATCCATATGAAAAATAGTAAATGAATTTTAAAATTAGAGAAAAATATATGTTCAAGATGGGACTATATTCGCTAAATCCCGGAAAAGAAATATTTTTGGGATTGATTTGGTATTTTCATAAAAATGAACTAATTATGAGTAAATGAATTAAATATGTTATGTGAAGTAATAAAATTAGAAAATAGGATTTTATGGCTTGAGAATCCTATATAGGGTATATCTGATTTTTGATGAGGATTTGATCGGTGATGATGAAATTTTATGAGTATGGCATTTTGAATGATTAAATGCATTATTTGATAAAGTGTAAACAATTGAAATAAATTGTTTATAAGTTTAAGAAATGATTAAAATATTGTTATAATATTAATGATATTAGATTATGAGATTATTAAGTGATTGATAAAATTTGGTTATTATTGAATATTTGGATAAATTGTATTATAAATGTTTAATATTTATCCTTTATCTCATTTGATTGATTCTTATATCATTATCATCATCCTCATGCTTATATTGTGTTGAAAGTCATCTTTGGTAGTAGTGCATAGATGGACTTGGTATGATTATGACCGAGGATTATTAGATAATCATGACCGTAATGTTACAAATGATGTGGAAAAAGTCCTCGTTGGCTCGTAGTGCATTGATGGACGCTTTTTGGTATGATTATGGCTATGGATTCTCTTGACTAAGGTGCAAAGATGAATTATTTTATAGCATGATCGGGACTAGTTGATAAAACACGATTATCTTTTGCCCGTAGTGCATGGATAATTTGTGGTTGTGATACTAATGAAAAAGTCCTCATTGGCCCGTAGTGCATTGATGGACAGTTTTTGGTATGATTATGGCTATAGATTCTCTTCGGCCAAGGGTGCAAAGATGAATTATTTTATGGAATGATCAAGACCATTGATGAAAACATGATTATCTTTGGCCCGTAGTGCATGGATAATTCGTGGTCGTGATACTAAAGAATATCCTTGGCCTGTAGTGCAGGGATGATTCAATGATGTGGATTATTTATTGAGCTGAGTCTCAGCAATGAAATATTAATCCATTGATGTGATAATAATGAATATCTTTGGCCGTAGTGCAAAGATGATTTAATGATTACGAGCATGAATTGTGATTTGGTATAACCATGATTTTTAATTTTTCAGGTGAAGATATGTGATGAAAATTATTGTGAGACCCCAGATTTTATGAATAAAGATTTTATTTTCTCGAAATATTTTTTTGAATATTATGGTGTGGATTTGATATAATGTTATAGTTGTGGGTAATATTTATAAATTTTGCAAAGTATGCAAGTTGTCATATTATATTGGATTGGTTGGGGAATATTTGTTTTATCGGGGAATATTCGTGTAATTCAAGACACAATCATTAGTGGACCCATAACGAAATTATTGTCCTAATGAGAAAACGACAAAAATATTTTATTAAAAATAACGGCGGAAGTTTTACTGAATTAATAATGTTGAACTACTACGGTAGTAAAAGAAATGAGAATACGTGTGGTTGCATAGTAGCACACTACCGGTATTGATTATTGATGCTTATGTGATAAGTCACTCGGTTTTGTTTTATTGGTATTATTAATGTAATAAAATAGAATACTTTTATAAAGTTATTCTATAAATAGAATATATTATATTCTATTATGCATAGTAGTCTGCATAGTATTTTGCATAGTAAAATCTTTTATATAAAATGCAGAATACTTTTATAAAGTTATTCTATAAATAGAATATATTATATTTTATTATGCATAGTGTTGCATAGTGTTTGCATAGTATTTTTCATAGTAAAATCTTTTTATATAAAACAAAATACTTTTATAAAGTTATTTGTTTTATTAGACAATAATTAGAATATATTATATTTTATTATGCATAGTGTTTTGCATAGTACAGATAGTGTTTGCATAGTAAAATCTTTTATAAAGTTATTCATTTTATTAGATTATAAATAGAATATATTTTATTTTATTTAAAAGATTTTGCTTTAAATATGGACCGTCAGATTAAAGTAAATCAATCTGGACCGTTCATGAGTTAGTTACTATGCAGTCCATTTTTCTATAATTAAAAGCTCATTCCTTCATTATTTCTTACGAATTCACCAAACTCTGTAGAGAAACTATAGAGAAAAGAAGAAAAGTGTTACTTTCTTCACTACTTTTATATATCCAATTACTCTTAAGGTAGAAATATTATTTGTTGTACTCGTAAGGGTACTCTTTCTTTCTTATTTATGAAGAGAACTTCATTATTCCATTCTTTATTATTCATTGGAATAACTTTTGTACTGTGCCACTACCCTATACTTGGTAATATTCTTCTCATTATTCCATTCTTTATTATTATGTTGAAATAACTTTTATACATGCAAAGTCTTGCATACATGGTGAAATTCTTCTAATATTCCATTCTTTATTATTACATTTGAATATCACGTACATGCGTTTTTGTGGGACACGGTTCCGTTATTTATTATTCATTGGAATATCGTCTGCATGCTTTTCTGCGGACTGGTTCCGTTATTTATTATTCTCATTGGAATATCACAGCTTGATGCAATTTCGCTTGACTGTTCCGTTATTATTATTACATTGGAATAACTCATGCCTATGCAAAGTACCGCATGCGTACATGGTGATTTCTTTTGTCATTCCATTCTTTATTATACTCGGTTGGCTAAAGTTTTGACTTATATACTCCATGAAATTAGTGGAATATCCTTGATATTTAAGGCTTCATCCAAAGATATCTTTTCATGGAAATATTCTTCCGAGCATTCTTGAATTTTACTCTACAAAGCTGTATCATGTTGACAATTTGGACGTTATCAGTTCCTAGATAAATTAATTCTTGAACTTGTTTTATTGAATTCTTATATCATTGTCATCATCCTCATGTTTATTTTTTTGAAAGTCATCTGGTGGCTGTAGTGCATAGATGGACTTGGTATGATTATGACCAAGGATTATTCGGTATAATCATAACCGTAATGTTACAAATGATGTGGAAAAAGTCCTCATTGGCCCGTAGTGCATTGATGGACGCTTTTTAGTATGATTATGGCTATGGATTCTCTTTGGTGCGTAGTCTGAAGATGAATTGTTTTATGGCATGATCGGGACCAGCTTGATGAAAACATGATTATCTTTAGCGGTAGTAGTGCATGGATAATTCATGGTCGTGATACTAAAATATATCCTTGGCCATAAGGCGTGGGTGATTCGATGATGTGGATTATTTATTAAGTTTGAGTCCAAATGATAAAAGTGATAAAAAACTTTTTAAATCATAAAAATAGTAGATTTTATTCTCTACTCGACTCTTTTAATGGATTGCTTGTTCCATTGCGTGAGCTAAACTTGATAGTTATTATATTTTATCGGTTTAACATCTTGTTGAAGGCTAACGATAAATTATTATGCATTATCTTAGTCATAATATTTCATCTTTGGGCTAGTTGAGCTCACCCTTTTTTCACCGTTTCTCTTGAGGAAATGAGAACGTGGTCGGGACTAGTCGGGAACAGAGTGATGGTCCTAGATGGTGCATTAGTAGTCCTCACTATTTTGTGAAATAGTGTGATAATAATTGTAATGAGGACTCCTTTTGAGTTTGTATACTCTCTAGTAGAAAATATTTGTATTCAAACTCACAGTTTATGTTGTGTCGTATTATACACGACAGTTGTATTATTAAGTTGTATTTGAAATCTGTACCATGTATCTGGCGACTCAAGATGGGTGATGTATACCTAATTTTGGGGGCGTCACAATTATCTTCGTCCTGGGTGCGAAAAGGAATTCAGAATCACAATTATGATTATGAGCTATTCATATGATTGTGGATAGGAATTATTGATTGATGTTACAGGGATAAAACACTATTGGTGGACTTTTAACATGGAGAAGATAATAGACCTTATGGTCTATTTGACTCTTCAAATGGATTACTCGTTCCGCTGCAACTATAGTTAAAAAGTTTTATCATCTACCATATGTTTCAAATCTCTGATTTATTATTGATGAAAGCTGTTGATAATTTAATTATCTTTAGTCACGATATTCTTTATCGGGGCTAGTTGTGCTCACCCTTTCTCGCTTCTGAATTCCTTTCGTGTAATAAGAGTGTTTCCGTAAGAGTGTCATTGTCGAATTGAGCGGGGGATAACAGGGAATAGAAACAGATGGTCTCTAGGCATGAAAGGTTCTCCCTAAGCGAGTATAGAAAAGTGTGTTATATTCTACACGACATTTAGTAGTTATATTTGGTGAATCAAATAGGGTGAGGTGAACCCAACTTTGGAAGGTGTTTGCCACTATCATACAAGATGTCTAATGACATACAACCTCGTGTTATCATAAGACAGGGGTTGTGCGCATCCACTTCTGAGTATATCTACTGGCACTACCTATATGATCTTGAGTTGATTTAAAATATAATATTCACTTGGAAACAAGTGGAGATAGTTATATGTCAAGAGAGACTCACCATTGAAAAGAAGATGATAGTAATCTTCTTGTTTTTCTTTAGGGGTCTATTAGGTCAACCAATGATAATTCTATGGCCATATGATATCTATTATAACCTGAGCACGTGGCCTCCATGTATGCGAAGGTTTTTTCTTGAGCACTTCCCAAAGATTTTAATTTCTAAAAGCAGTTTTGACTATACTTTTATATAAAGTACTATTGTAAGGTTGTGGTCGAGGAACCACGAGAGTTACATACATTTGTATTAAAACTCATAGTTAATCGTGGTTAAGTATTCTATCTGACAAACTCAACGATTAATATAAATGAAGTTGTATTTGAATTTTTGTACCATGTATCTCGCGACTCAGAATGGGTGATGTATACCTAATTTTGGGGGCGTCACACAAAATTCTGTCTTGGCCTGCAAATTGAACATCTTTTGAATGGAATTCTTGTTCATCAATCAACATACACAGAAAAAGTTTTGAAACAATTTTACATGGATAAAAGCTCATCCTTTGAGCACTCCGATGGTGGGTCGGTCACTTAATGATGAAGAAACTCTTGGTCCTAAAGTACCATATCTTAGTGCAATTGGTGCTTTGATATATCTTGCAAATTTCACATGACCTGATATAAAATTTGCAGTTAACTTACTAGCAAGATATAGTTCTGCACCAACTCGGAGACATTGGAATGGAATTAAGCATATTTTTTGATATCTTCGTGGGACTACTGATTTTGGATTATTTTCTCCAAATGGATCAAAATCACAGTTAGTTGGATATGCTGATGCGGGTTACCTTTCTGATCCACACAAAGGCCGATCACAAACAGGGTATTTTTTTACTGCTATTTCATGGAGATCTGTTAAGCAAACAATTTTTGCTACTTCCTCAAATCATGCAGAGATTATTGTAATTCACAAAGCGAGTCGTGAATGTGTTTGGTTAAGATCGATTATTCAGCATATTTGTGAGAATTGTGGATTATCATCAATCATAAATAGTCCAACAATAGTATATGAAGATAATGCCGCTTGTATCACTCAAATTAGGGGAGACTATATCAAAGCTGATAGAAACAAGCATATTGCACTAAAATTCTTTTATACACATGAACTCCAGAAGAGTGGTGATATTAATATCAAGCAGATATGATCATGTGATAATTTGGCTGATATGTTCACTAAGCCATTATCAACTGCGACTTTTAAGAAAATAGTGCACAACATTGGCATGCGTCGATTTAAAGATATTTTTACCATGAACAATGGTACTCATGAGGGGGAGTAAATTTTCTGAATGATATGTGCTGATTGTACTCTTTTTCCTTCGTTAAGGTTTTTTTCCCATTGGGTTTTCCTTTGCAAGGTATAATGAGATAATCCTATGGCACTAGAAGTTATACAAGAATATTGTACTCTTTTCCTTAGCCAAATTTTTTTCCACAGGGTTTTTCTTTGTCAAGATTTTTAGCGAGTCATATTCTTAAGAAGTGGTCATCCAAGGGGGAGTGTTAGAAATCAATTAATTGGTAGGTAACCACCACAATAAATGGTGGAGCATTAAAAGGTTTTAAGTTGCTTTAATGCAACTTTAAGTTATTTTAATGCAAATGTTAGATTATGATATATATATATATATATATATATATATTATATATATTATTCTCTTCTTAATTTATTTTATCTATCATGTCACAAATGAGCTTTTAGCTATTTATTTATTTATTAACATATTTTATTAATCTCCTAATTGTAATATAATTTAATATTATCCACATATAAATTAAGCCTAATTAGTTTTTAAGGCCTAATTTTATTAAATTAATTTATCTATTACTTATTAACTTATTAACCCACATAAATTAAATGATTAATTTTACAAAAGTGTAGCTACTAAGGTAGCATTTGATTTTCATACATTAATATTACGTATGAATTGAAAGAGTGAAATGCAAAAAAAGAACCGAATAATTTTTTAGCATCTCAAGAACATATTTGGCTGGTAATGATGGTTGGTGTATATCAAAACAACACAAGTGTCACATTCATCCATATGAATTTCATTCCATCACCTTCTTCATGAAATGAAAATCGATAAATAAAATTATATAAATTTTTATTTTATCATAATGTTTTATTCGTCAAAATGAGTTATCAATTATATTTTTTACATTACATTTCACTCCAACCTTAATTTCTTCAATTCAGACGTAACATACTAATTTACAAAAATAACATTGTTGTTTTAATAATAATAAAAAATGCCCCCTAACAATTGCGAAGCCAGGGTTTTGACTCGATGAGTGCTCAAAGACACCTTTTATTTAATATAATAAATAAAGACAAAATTAATTATTTAACCATCGAAGTTGACACATTTTATTGAATACCTGATTGAACTTTTAATTTTTCAAATTAACTCACTGAACTAATTTTTATTTTTAACTTGGGTCATTCCGTTAAAAAAAATTGACAGACTTTTAATTTTTTATTTACGTGGCGCTGAAAAAAGAAAATGACATGAAAAATAAAAACAAAACAATCAAAACAACTTTTTGCAAAACAGATCTAACCATCTTCATCAAACAGATCTTCATCAAAACAAAAGGAAAAATTTAGGGTTTTCTTCATTTTATTCATCTTCCCCAAATTTTAGGGTTTTCTTCATAAGGTGGCGCGTTGGGCTGAGTAGTAGGGGTCAGTATAGTAGGGGTTTGGCTGTGGTGGATAGTATGTTTGGTGCGGCGGTGGGGCGGCGTAAGGGTATGTAGTGCCAGTGGCGGTGGTGTTGTTGCCGATTTGAGACGGTGTTCAGTTAAGCCGGTAGCCGGTTCACGGGTCTTAAATGATCGTCCATTGTAAGAGCATTTGAGGAGTGAAGGGATCAGAAGATACGGAGAAAAGGTTTGGACTCCCAGAACAGTGTAGAGAAAAGGTATAATGAGACAATCTGATGGCACTAGAAGTTATACAAGAATATTGTACTCTTTTCCTTAGCCAAATTTTTTTCCACAGGGTTTTTCTTTGTCAAGATTTTTAGCGAGTCATATTCTTAAGAAGTGGTCATCCAAGGGGTCGTGATACTAATGAATACACGATTATCTTTGGCCGTAGTGCATGGATAATTTGTGGTCGTGATACTAATGAATACACGATTATCTTTGGCCGTAGTGCATGGATAATTTGTGGTCGTGATACTAATGAATACACGATTATCTTTGGCCGTAGTGCATGGATAATTTGTGGACGTGATACTAATGAATACACGATTATCTTTGGCCGTAGTGCATGGATAATTTGTGGTCGTGATACTAATGAATACACGATTATCTTTGGTCGTAGTGCATGGATAATTCGTGGTCGTGATACTAATGAATATCCTTGGCACGTAGTGCGAGGGATGATTCGATGATATGGATTAATTATTGAAATTTGAGTCTCGTAATGAAATATTAATTCATGGATGTGGTAAAAAGTCATCTTTGGTAGTAGTGCATTGATAGACTTGGTATGATTACGACGAAGGATTATTCGGTATAATCATGGTAGTAATTAAAAAACACGAATATCCTCGGCCAAGAAGTGCATGGATAATTAATTGGTCGTTGATACTATTAAGTGAGTTTCAAAGATTATTGGTTTCTGATTGTATATCTTTGGCACATAGTCTGCAAAGATGAATTGTTAATGAATATCTTTAGTAGGATTGCAAAGATGAATTTAATGTTTTTCAACGATAAAGGTATTGAAGGTATCCTCATCTCTTATCATACCGTATATGTACCCTAGTTTCGAGGGCAAAATTCTATAAGGAGGGAGATTGTGAGACCCAGATTTTATCGATAAAGATTTAAATTTTGTCGAAATAATTTTTTATATTATGGTGTGAATTTGAGATAATATTATAGTTGTGGGTAGTATTTATAAATTTTGCAAAGTATGCAAGTGGTTATATTATATTCGATTGGTGGGGAATATTAGGTTTAGCGGGGAATATTAAATGCAACTAGCTCAATCATTGGTGGACCCTATTAATGAAATTATTGTCGGATTGAGAAAGCGACAAAAATATTTTATTGAAATAATGGCGAAAGTTTCTGGTTGATCTTTGTTGAACTACTCGGTAGTAAAAATACGATGTCGTGTGGTTGCGTAAGAGCACACGGTATTGATTATTGATGTTTATGTGAGAAGTCACTTCGGTTTGATTCCATTATTGTCGATTAATAATATGAATTATTATAGCGATAATGGCGTTTTGTTTATTAAGTATTATTAACGTAATAAAATGAAACATCTTTATATAAAATGTAATACTTTATTAAAGTTATTACATAAATAGAATATATTATATTTTATTATGCATAGTGTTGCATAGTGTTTTGCATAGTGTTTTGCATAGTGTTGCATAGTGTTTGCATAGTAAAATGTTTTTATATAAATAGAATATATGATATTTTATTTAAAAGATTTTGCTTTAAATATGAACCGTCAATTAAAGTAAATCAATCTGGATAGTTCATGGATTAATTACTATACGCATTCTATTTTCCTATAAATAGAAGCTCATTCCTTCATTATTTTCTTCTTAATTCAATTGAAACTCTGAGAGAGAATTATATAGAGAATATATAGAGAGAAAATCTATAGAGAGAAAGAAGAAGAAATATTACGGTACTTCACTACTTTGATATCCGATGTCTTTTACGGTAAGGATATTATTTGTTGTACCGTAAGGGGTGTTATTCTTTCTTATTCATGAAGAGAACATACATTATTCCATTCATTATTATTACATTGGAATAACTTTTGTAAAAAAGTGGTATACCTATACATAACTTTTGTATATGGCATACCTATACTTGATGAAATCCTTATGTTATTCCATTCTTATTTATTACATTGGAATAACTTTGTATCGTGAATCCCTATACTTGGTGATCTTCTTACATTATTCCATTCTTTATTATTACATTGGAATATCACATGCGTGTGTTTTACACCGGACACAGTTCCATTGTTTATTATTCAGTATTTATTATTACATTTGGAATATCACATGCATGTGTTTTTTACAGGACACAGTTCCGTTGTTTATTATTCAAAGATTTATTATTACATTGGATCATCACATGGGTGTGAATTTCACGACTTTGTTTAGATTATTATTATTACATTGGAATAACTTTGTCTATCTGAAATCTGCATGTGCGTGGTGATTTCTTTTGTTATTCCATTCTTTATTATACCGGTTGGTTAAAACTTTGACTTCTATACTCCATGAAATTAGTAGAATATTCTTGATATTTGCGTTTCATCCAATATCTTTTCATGGAAATATTCTTGATCATTCTTGAATTTTACTCTACAAAAGCGATATCTTGTTGACAATTTGGGCGTTACTAATTCACGGATAAAATAATTCTTGAACTTGTTTTATTGAATTATTATGTCATTGTCATCATCCTCATGTTATATTATGTTATCTTTGGCTTACGTGCATAGATGAACTTAGTATGATTATGACCGAGGATCATTCGGTATAATCATGACTTGTTATAAATGATGTGATAAAAGTCCTCGGTGGCACATGTCACGATGATGGATAGTTTTTGGTATGATTATGACCGAGGGGTGATTCGGTATAATCATGACCATTGATAATTTGATGAAAATCCTTGGCCAGGTAGTGCGAGGATGATTAGATATTGTGGTTTATTCATTAAACTGAGTCTTAGTGATAAAAATTTATGAAAACCTTTTAAAACCTAAAAGATAGTAGACTTTATTTTCTACTTGACTCTTTTAATGGAGTGCGTATTCAACTGCTGATTAAAGCGGTTGTCTATTGTATTTTATCGGTTTAACATTTGTTGAAGGCTAATGATAATTTATTACGCATTATCTTAGTCATAATATTTCTTCTTTGGGCTAGTTGAGCTCACCCTTTCTTTTTCACCGTTTCTCTTGAAAATGAGAACATAGTTGGAGACGAGTCGGGGAGCGGAGTAATGGTCGAGAGGATAGCATTAGTAGTCCTCACTATTACAGAAAATAGTGTGATAATAGTTGTAATGAGGACTCCTTTTGAGTTTGTATAATATCTAGTAGACAATATTTGTATTCAAACTCACGATTTATGTATTATTGTATTATACACGACAGATTATATTAGTAAGTTGTATTTGAATTTATGTACCATGTAAGTGGCGACCCAAGATGGGTGATGTATACCTAATTTTGGGGCGTCACGGTTGAATATCGAGCTTAGGGATATGATCCACAGGCTAAGAGGTGAGAATAGTACTAGTAGGGAGAGGCGGGAATACTTTCGCTAGTATGACCTACCTAAGTTTATGTGCTATTTTATTGGTCGGTCGAGAATATAGGGATAATTTGTTATATGTCAATTAACCCTTGTTTTGTGGCGATGTTTGAGAATGGCATCTGAAAATCTTTGAGATAAGCAATGAAGCACATGAGAGTGTTGATTCAACTCAAACAAAAGGTAACGACCAACAACACGATAATAATCATCTTGGGTGGCAGCAATTTATCGAATAACGATAACCATCGTGGGGAAATTATCATGCCAAGAATGGTAACCACTTCGGTGGTAATCATGGCAAAGATAATAGAAGTGGAAATTGCAAGAAGAGAAGATCATTTAGCCCAATTTTGTAGCCCAATTTTGTTGTGCACCAAAGTCAAGTCTAGCTGGGATGGTGGCACCAAAGGTGGATATGGACAAAACAAAGTCGTTGGTTTTAGGAAGTGCATTTTTTATGACTTCTCAAAAAGCGAGTAAACCGAACGAAGTTAGCACGGGTTAGTTAATTATAAATTGCGAAGTCTATACCTTATAAGATACCGGTTCTACCCATTATTTTATCTCTCTTGCTTGCGTTCAACGTTTAAATTTGACTCCGGAGAAGTTAGACTTTGACTTATTGGTTGAAACTTCGTTAGTAGGAGCCTTCGTTCTGCTATTATTTTTTTAAATCTTGTTTGGTTCAAATAAACATTTCACGTTACACTGTCGATCTTATCTTTTGAAAATATTTGCCTTTGATGTGATTTTAGGAATCAATTGGTTAACTACTCATCATGCTTTTTTAGTAAGGTTGTTAGCTTTTATATTCATAACTAACTTGTTGTGCGAATTCAAGTAACCAAACTACTAAAGTCAATTATTGTCATATCAAGCCATAAGTAAAAGCCCGAACCTTTCGTTGTTGACTTCCTTGTGTGGAATGCAAGCGGACTTTACGTAGGCGACATACATGAATGAAGATGGCAAGTTTATAGGTATCATTATGAGGTGCTATCTAGGTTAAGGGATAAAGTCACAGGTTGGTATCAATGTGACGTCTTATCCAAGTCTTGGAGGAGAGTCACGATTTTGAATGATATTTCTATTATTAATAAATTTCTCTGGCGTATTCTTGAAGACTTCTTAGCCTACTTAGGCGTGAAATCAATTTTGTATTGACCCCGATACAAAACCCATTTCTTAAACCCTCAATATTTCTTGAACTAAAATGAGCAGTTTACGTGGTTTATGATGAAAGTCATAATAAAAGCATTGGACTAATGAAAATCATGGGTATTAGTGGTATTAGTAAGTGTTATGATGAGTTATGTTGGTTAGTATGTGAAAACATGAAAGTTTCTTAGAAATCACAAAGAGTTGAAAATCGATTTTGGTGAAAAAGCGTAACATGAAATTCAATTGACCAAATCTCTTATTATATTTTGAATTTTTGAGTGTGGTCAAGTCCTAGAGTTAGATCTATGAGTTACCTAACTAATCCAAGTGGAATTACTGGAAAAGGTGTTGTAGATTTTTGTGTGGACTGATTTTAGCAAAGGGTGCAAAGCTGCAAAAAGCAAAAAAATGCTACCATAATTTTAGAGGGGCTGTTTCGGCCACTTAAATTATGAGAAAAATTCTGTCCTTTTGGGACATGAAGGTATATGGTATAAAGTACCTCCTGTCCAAAAAATGAGCTCATTACGACTTAAAATGAGCAAGTTATGACTATTTCAATATTTAGGTTTTCCGATGAAACGCTATAACCGGAGTTCTATAACTCAGATGACCATGAAATTTAAACTGGAAGCTCACGTTAACATGTGTAAGGTCCTGCCAAGATTTGGGAATTTTGGAGTTAAACTTGGGGTAGAAAATTTTTTAAGAATTAATTAGAAATTGATTTTTGAAAAATAGTAAATGAATTTTAAAATTCCGAAAAATATATTTTCATTATGGGACTATATTATGCTAAATCCCAGAAAAGAAATATTTTTGGGACTAATTTGGTATTTTTCATGAAAATAGTTTAGTTACTGAACATATGAGTTAAATATGTTATGTGAAGTAACAAAGTTGAAAATAGGATTTTATGGCTAGAGAATCCTATATAGAGTATATGCATATTTTTTTGATGAGGATTTGATAATTGGTGATGATATCTTATGAGTATGGCATTTTGAATGATTAAATGCATTATATGGTAAAAGCGTAAACAATTGAGATAAATTGTTTATAAATTTAAGAAGTGATTAAAATATTGTTATAATATTAATGATATTAGATTATAAGATTATTAAGTGATTGATAACATGGGGATATTCTTGAATCTGGATAAATTATATTATAAATGTTTAATATTTATCCTTTATCTCATTTGATTGATTCTTTATATCATTATCCTCATGTTTATATTATGTTGAAAAGTCATCGTGGCGTCTGTAGTGCGTAGATGGACTTGATTCTGGTATGATTATGACCGAGATTGTTGGTATAATCATAACCGTAATTGAAAACACGATTATCTTTGGTAGTAGTGCATGGATAATTTGTGGTCATGATACTAATGAATACCACGATTATCTTTGGTAGTAGTGTGGATAATTTATGGTCGTGATACTAATGAATACGATTATCTTTGGTAGTAGTGCATGGATAATTTGTGGTCGTAATACTAATGAATACACGATTATCTTTGGTAGTAGTGCATGGATAATTTATTGGTGCGTGATACTAATGAATACGATTATCTTTGGTGCGTAGTGCATGGATAATTTGTGGTCGTGAAACTAATGAATACACGATTATCTTTGGTAGTAGTGCATGGATAATTTGTGGTCGTGATACTAATGAATACACGATTATCTTTGGTAGTAGTGCATGGATAATTTGTGGACGTGATACTAATGAATACGATTATCTTTGGTAGTAGTAGTGCATGGATAATTTGTGGTCGTGATATCTAATGAATACGATTATCTTTGGTAGTAGTGCATGGATAATTCGTGGTCGTGATCTTAATGAATATCCTTGGCACGTAGTGCGGGGATGATTCGATGATATGGATTAATTATTGAAATGAGTCTCGTGATGAAATATTAATTCATGGATGTGGTAAAAGTCATCTTTGGTAGTAGTGCATTGATAGACTTGGTATGATTATGACCAAGGATTATTCGGTATAATCATGGCCAGTAATTAAAAACACGAATATCCTTGGCGATGGTGCATGGATAATTCGTGGTCGTGATCTTATTAAGTGAGTTTCAAAGATTATTGGTTTCTAAGTTGTATATCTTTGGCTGTAGTGCAAAGATGAATTGTTAATGAATATCTTTGGTAGGATTGCAAAGATGAATTTAATGTTTTCAACGATAAAAGGTATTCAAGGTATCCTCATCTCTTATCATACCGGTATGTACCCTAATTTCGAGGCAAAATTCCATAAGGAGGAGATTGTGAGACCCCGTTTTTTATCAATAAAGATTTAAATTTTGTCGAAATAATTTTTAATATTATGGTGTGAATTTGAAATAATATTATAGTTGTGGGTAGTATTTATAAATTTTGCAAAGTATCAAGTGGTTATATTATATTCGATTGGTGGGGAATATTCGGTTTAGCGGGGAATATTACGTACAATGGCTCAATCATTGGTGGACCCAGCGAAATTATTGTCGGATTGAAAAACGACAAAAATATTTTATTGAAATAACGGCGAAAGTTTTCTGGTTGATCTTGTTGAACTACTTTCGGTAGTAAAAGAATGCGATGTCGTGTGGTTGCATAGTAACCTGCGGTATTGATTATTGATGCTTATGTGAGAAGTCACTCAGGTTTGATTCCATTATTGTAGATTAATAATATGAATTATTATAGCGATAATGATGTTTTGTTTTATTAAATATTATTAACGTAATAAAACGAAACATCTTTTATATAAAATGAATACTTTATTAAAGTTATTACATAAATAGAATATATTATATTTTATTATGCATAGTGTTGCATAGTGTTTTTGCATAGTGTTTTTGCGTAGTGTTGCATAGTGTTTGCATAGTAAAATATTTTTATATAAATAGAATATATGATATTTTATTTAAAAGATTTTGTTTTAAATATGAAACCATCGATTAAAAGTAAATCAATCTGGACCGTTCATGGATTAATTACTATGCATTCTATTTTCCTATAAATAGAAGCTCATTCCTTCATTATTTTCTTACGAATTCAACTGAAACTCTAGAGAGAGAAATTATAGAGAAAAGCTATAGAGAAAAATCTATAGAGAGAAGAAGAAAGAGTATTACGGTACTTCACTACTTTGATATCCGAGTGTCTTTTACGGTAGGGGATATTATTTGTTGTACCGTAAGGGGTGTTATTCTTTCTTATTCATGAAGAGAACATCCATTATTCCATTCATTATTATTACATTGGAATAACTTTTGTAAAAGTGGTATACCCTATACATAACTTTGTATATGCTGGCATACCCTATACTTGATGAAATCCTTATGTTATTCCATTCTTATTTATTACATTGGAATAACTTTTGTATCTGTGGAATCCCCTATACTTGGTGATCTTCTTACATTATTCCATTCTTTATTATTACATTGGAATATCCTCATGCGTGTGTTTTACACAGGGACTGGTTCCATTGTTTATTATTCCGTATTTATTATTACATTTGGAATATCACATGCATGTGTTTTTACACGGACACAGTTCCATTGTTTATTATTATTATTTATTATTACATTGGATCATCACATCGTTGTGAATTTCACGACTGGTTCCGTTATTATTATTCATTGGAATAACTTTGTCTATCTGATACTGCATGCATGGTGATTTCTTTTGTTATTCCATTCTTTATTATACCGGTTGGTTAAAACTTTGACTTCTATACTCCATGAAATTAG
Organism: Panax quinquefolius; assembly: GCA_020205615.1. Lineage (NCBI taxonomy): Eukaryota > Viridiplantae > Streptophyta > Magnoliopsida > Apiales > Araliaceae > Panax > Panax quinquefolius. The sequence continues at coordinate 31,237,241 of CM035170.1, forward strand.
TAGAATATTCTTGATATTTGCGTTTCATCCAGTATCTTTTCATGGAAATATTCTTCTGATCATTCTTGAATTTTACTCTACAAAATAGTATCTTGTTGACAATTTGGGCGTTACTAATTCACTGGATAAAATAATTCTTGAACTTGTTTTATTGAATTATTATGTCATTGTCATCATCCTCATGTTATATTATGTTATCTTTGGCTTACGTGCATAGATGAACTTAGTATGATTATGACCAGGGATCATTCGGTATAATCATGACTTGTTATAAATGATGTGATAAAAGTCCTCGGTGGCCTGTAATGCAGTGATGGATAGTTTTTGGTATGATTATGACCAGGGGTGATTCGGTATAGTCATGACCATTGATAATTTGATGAAAATCCTTGACCAGTGAATACGGGGATGATTAGATATTGTGGTTTATTCATTAAACCTGAGTCTTAGTGATAAAATTTATGAAAACCTTTTAAAACCTAAAAGATAGTAGACTTTATTTTCTACTTGACTCTTTTAATGGAGTCGTATTCATTGCAGATTAAACTGGTTGTCTATTGTATTTTATCGGTTTAACATTGTTGAAGGCTAATGATAATTTATTCTGCATTATCTTAGTCATAATATTTCTTCTTTGGGCTAGTTGGGCTCACCTTTTCTTTCACTTTATTCTCTTGAAAAATGAGAACATAGGCGGGACGAGTCGGGAAGCGGAGTAATGGTCCGAGAGGATAGCATTAGTAGTCCTCACTATTACGTGAAATAGTGTGATAATAGTTGTAATGAGGACTCCTTTTGAGTTTGTATAATATCTAGTAGACAATATTTGTATTCAAACTCACAGTTTATGTCGTATTGTACACGACAGTTATATTAGTAAGTTGTATTTGAATTTATGTACCATGTAAGTGGCGACCCAAGATGGGTGATGTATACCTAATTTTGGGGGCGTCACAGTAGGGGTCAGTATAGTAGGGGTTTGGCTGTGGTGGATAGTATGTTTGGTGCGGCGGTGGGGCGGCGTAAGGGTATGTAGTGCCAGTGGCGGTGGTGTTGTCGTTTGAGACGGTGTTCAGTTAGGCCGGGTAGCCGGTTACGGGTCTTAAATGATCGTCCATTGTAAGAGCATTTGAGGAGTGAAGGGATCAGAAGATACGGAGAAAAGGTTTGGACTCCCAGAACAGTGTAGAGAGTGCGTGTAGACTACTAGGATGTAGAAATGTAAAGGCGAAACCAGACTATTTCATCATTGTATTAATTCGAATTGCTTTTATTTGTCGGTTTATAATTTTAAAGAATTGGTTACTGTGTAATTTGATGAAAATTTGGGGAAGATGAAGATTTTGATAAAAGGGAAGATTTTGGGAAGATGAAAATTTTGATTTTGATTTTGTATATTTATATTTGGGTTGTATGTTCATCTGTTTTGGTTAGATCTGGTTTGATGAAGAATAAAAAGAATCAAATAAAGAAGATGGTTAGATCTATTTTGCAAAAAAATATTTTGATTTTTTTTGTTTTTATTTTCAAGTTTTTTTTGCCACATAAGCAATATTTTTTTTTTTATGATGTCTTTTATTTTTCATGTTATTTTCTTTTCTTTTTTCCTTTTTTTACGTTCACGTCAGCGCCACATAGATAAAAAATTAACGTCTGTCAACTTTTTTTAACGGAATAACCCAATTTGAAAATAAAAATTAGTTCAGTAAGTTAATTTGAAAAATTAAAAGTTCAATCAGTTATTCAATAAAACGTGTCAACTTCTGTGGCTAAATCATTAATTTTGCCAATAAATAAATAAGCCCCATAAAAAGATGACGAAAATAAGGAATATAAAGACAAAAACTAATAACAAAACACAAATTCATAAATAATGTTTCTAATTTATAGTATTCATAAGTGTATTCACAGACTAAATTATTCATATTAATTATATATTTGATTATTATTAAATTGTCTATGTTAAAATGATTTTATATTAGTGAACCGAGTGATAATAACTAGTATTTCCTCTACATTTTATTACAAAAAGGTTTAATTGTAATAATACTGAGAATAAATGAAGGAAGGGAAAAGGGGAAGTGAGGGGTAAGGGTGTTCAAAAATTGATTTTTTTCGGTTTTTTTTATCGAATCGGTTGAAACCTAGAATGCAAGCATTCTTTTTTTTTGATTCGATTTTTTTTGCTGGAATTTTCGGTTTTTTATACTTTTCGATGCAGGTAGCGGTAATGAAAATTTTGAATTGAATACCTAAAAAGCGAAAAAAAAGAACCGAAAACCATACAAATAATATATTAACAAATAATTGGCCCATAACATTATGCAATAATTGGCCCATAACATTATACAATAAATTTTGTACTCAATTATTATTTGTACCAATTATTGGCCCATAACATTATGCAATAATTGGCCCATAACATTATCTGATACAATAGAATTTTGTACCAATTATTTGTTAATATATTATTGCCCATAACATTATGCAATAATTGGCCCATAACATTATACAATCAATAGAATTTTGTACCAATTATTTGTTAATATATTATTGTAAATCAAAGAAGAAATTTGTTTTATATTAAATTTGTTAATATAAAAAAATATTTAATTATTGCGATATAGCAAAACCGAACCCGAAAAAAAAGCAGACTTAGATTTTATAGATAGAACCTGAGATCAAAGCAGGTTATTCTAAGATGCAATCTTAGGTTCTTGATTTTCCTAATTTTTCTTGTTCGATCTGGTTCGGTTTTTTTCTTGCATTCGATTTTTTTTGCATTCTGGTTTGGTTTTTTTATCTGGATGAAGCACCCCTACTAGTGAGGGGGACTTGGGGGCATTTAAACCCGTAGTGAGGGTATGAAGTAGAGGAAAGATGGTTGGTAGAAAGTGAGGTGCTTCAATGTGTTGGGAAAAGAAAAGGAAAGGTAGTCGCGGTTTGCAATGATATTTTTATAAATAAAAGAAAAATAAGTGAAATTATTATTATTTTAATATTATTTTATTTAAAAAAATATTTAAAATAACGTAATTTTAATAAAAGTATATTATTTAAGAGATGTATGTTATTTAATAAATATATATATATATATATATATATATATATATATATATATATAGGAACAAGATCCTATCCTGACGTCCTGATTTAATCTAATGTCCGAAATTTATTTATTTATTTATTTTTGTTTTTTTTTAAACAACTAAAAAAATTAATAATTTATGGAACTAGAATTTTTACATAATACAGTATTTTGGGTGTGCTTTGGATACATATAACAAAATATGTATGTACAGACTGTATTGATGCAGATGTCTGTGCATTTGCTGCTTTTGTTATATGTATCCAAAACACTGTATTATGTAAAAATTCAAGTTCCATAATTTTATTTTTTTTATGTGTTTTAAAAATAAGAAAAAAATAAAAATAAAAAAGGACCGAATTTTAAACCTGTCCAGGAGTTCGGACAGTATCCGATTCCTATATATATATATATATATATATATATATATATATATATATATATATATATAAACTATTCCATAACATGTGTTAGTTGTAAGCACTATTCCAACAAATCTTAATCCAGAGATTCAATGACCCAAAAAGAAAAAAAAATACTGACCGTACCTCTTACTTGCGGCAAGAGAATTTTTTTTTGGCTGACCACGGGTAAAAGGTACGACTAGAAGAAAAGTCTAAAACGCCCTCACTTTAGTTAAATTTAAATAGTTTCAATGTATAAAATGTTTATAAGGTAATTGTTTAAATTTTAAATAATCAAATTATCACAATAATTGATAATATTAAATTATAGTATTACATAAGAAATTATTTATACAAATATTTTATAAAATAAATATATTAAATATAGTTGACAATGTTAAACATCAAGTATATAATAGGTACCTGAGTATATATTATGTGAAAATGTAAGAGACTCATTTAACTGACTATCATTAAAAACAGTAAATGAACAAAATAGATTCGTGTTCGATTCAACTGCATTTCACTAAAAGTTCGATTCGAGTTCGACTCGAAATATAAATGAGTCAAATATGAGTAAATTTTAAAGTTCGATAAATTACTCGAACCTCCTCAAATTGTAATTTTCTATTGATACTCAGATCATATTCGTTCAAAAAGTTCAAACCCGTTGAGGCTCGACTTTAATCGTGTTTCTACTTTGTGAGCTAAATGAGACTCAATCAAACTTTATTTTATACTCGGTAAATTTTGTGAATCAAATCTGAGCAACTCAATACTCGATTCGACTCGATTCGTTTACACCCTTAACTATCATGCTAACTTGTGTGTTAGTAGACTACAGTCTTGTAGTTAGTGGATGAAAGGTCTTCTCACAGACAGAAATTTAATTTCTCCCTAAATTCCACTTTTTCCATTTTATTTTTTTCTCTATTTTAAAACTAACAAACACAACGTACATGTTTCCAATCAATTTTCTAATAAAATAAAGGGAGACATAGACTCATGGAAATATCACTATCATATAATGGTGGCTGTTTTAAATATGTATAGCTGAGGTTGTTGAAGTTCAAAGGGTGACTAAATTTAGGGACTGAATTAATTAATAGGCAAGATCAGAGGGCGTTGTGAGCTTTTAAAGTTTCCTGTTCTTTGAGTGACTCAATCGTGGAAGTTGGAGTTATGATATCCCATTAAATACATATCCAAAGGCATTCAACTCCTCTTTTCAACTGTATATGCAGATTTCCCCTAGTATTTTACAAACAAAGGAAACTGATAATCCACATCTTTTTTAATATTTTCACACGTATAGCCTATATATTAATTAATACTTTCTCCATTTTTAAATAAGTGTCGTTTAAAGTTTTTACACATAAATTAAAAAAGTAATTTAATACTATCATTTAATAGTTGAAATATGTGTAAAATTCCATCACTACCCCTTTATGGGAAGTTGAAAACTATTAATACTAAGGGTGATAATTTCTTGGGATAATGAGAGAAGGTAAGGGTGATATAGGAAAGTAAATACTCCCTCCGTCCCATAGTTATAGGCTAATTTTTCATTTTAGGATGTCCCAATATATAAGCTACTTACTATTTATAAAATTTAGTTGGTTCATTGTTTTACTTTTATGCCCTTATAATAAATATTCAACCATTACTTTTTTTTGAAGAAACAACATTCAATGTCATTATTATTATCATCACATTTAATGTTGTTGTATTCTCAATAAAAGAATTCAACTTTTTAGGCTCAATAAATGAATTTGGAATAACAAACGTTTTGTGATTGATTGAAAGTTTATGTAGATTAAAATTATCAATTAAGTTGAGAGTTTCAATGTGATAAGTAAGGAGTAATTAATTTATTCATTAATTCCATATTAAGGGATATATGTGAAAAAATTTTGTTAAAATTGCCACTTAAACTTATTTTCTTAAACTATGTGCTAAAAGAAATCAGTCTATAACTATGGGATGGAGGAAGTAATTTATTCTCTTAGAAAGTTGTAAATGTGACGCCCCCAAAATTAAGTATACATCACCCATCTTGGGTCGTCAAATACATGGTACAAAATTCAAATACAACTTACTAATACAACTGTCGTGTATAATACGATAAAACATAACTGTGAGTTTGAATATAATTATTGTCTACTAGAGATTATACAAACTCAAAAGGAGTCCTCATTACAATTATTAACACACAATTTCATAGAATAGTGAGGACTACTAATGCTATCCTCTGGACCGTCACTCCGTTCCCCGGCTAATCCCTGCTATGTTCTCATTTCCTGAAGAGAACAGTGAAAGAAAGGGTGAGATCAAGTAGCCCAGTAAAAAATATTATGACTAAGATAATGTAGAATAAATTATCGTTAGCCTTCAACAGTGTTAAACTGATAAAATATAACAACATCAAGTTTAACTGCAGTAGAACAAGCAATCCATTAAAAGAGTCAAGTAGAGAATAAAATCTACTATCTTTTATGATTTAAAAGGTTTTTCATAACTTTTATCATTTGGGACTCAAATTAATAAATAATCCACATCATCGAATCACCCATGACTACTCTGCCAAGGATATTCTCTAGTATCACGACCACAAATTATCCATGCACTACTGACCAAGGACATTCGTGTATTCATTAATGGTCATGATCATGCCAACAATCATCCATCAATGCACTACTACTGAAACCAATGATAACTTTTATCACATCATTTGTAATATTACTACTCACGATTACACCGAATAATCCTCGATCATAATCATACCAAGTCCATCTACGCACTACAGGTCATGATGACTTTCAAAAAAATATAAATATGAGGATGATGACAATGATATAAGAATTCAATAAAACAAGTTCAAGAATTAATTTGTCCAAGAACTAATAATGTCCAAATTGTCAACACGACATCGCTTTGTAGAGTAAAATTCAAGAATGATCGTAAGAATATTTTCATGAAAACATATCTTTGGATGAAGCGCAAATATCAAGGATATTCTACTAATTTCATGGAGTGTAGAAGTCAAAACTTTAACCAACCGAGTATAATAAAGAATGGAATAACAAAAGAAATCACCATGCATGCGGTAGATTGCGCATGACAAGTTATTCCAACAGAATAATAATAACGGAACCAAAGTCGAGCAAAATTTGCACCCAGCAGGATGTTCCAACAGAATAATAAAGACGAACCCGGATCCGGTGTAAAACACATGCATGTGATGTTCCGAATCAATAATAATAAAGATTTTAACCAGTCCTGTAAAACACATGACATGTGATGTTCCAATGTAATAATAATAAAGATTTAAACCAGTCCTGTAAAAACACACGCATGTGATGTTCCAATGTAATAATAATAAAAAAGCGGAACCAAGTCCTGGTGTAAAACACACAAAACATGATGTTCCAACAGTTAATAGAAGAATGTCACCAAGTATAGGTAAACCACAGATATCAAAGTTATTCCAATGAATAATAAGCGATGGAATAACAATGCTTCTTCTTCATGAATAAGAAAGAATAACACCCCTTACATTAGTAGATTGCGAGAGTGTAGTAATGAATACTCTTCTTCTTTCTCTTATTATTCTCTATATACTTTCTCTCTATATAAGCTTGAATGAATTAAGTGAAAAATAATGAAGCACTAGGCCTCTATTTATAGAAGATTTCTAGCTTAGCACTTGAAATGTGAAAAGGCAAGTGGCTTGACGACCGGTGATGTGAAAAGAAAAGTGGTTTGGCGCTTTGTAATGTGAAACGACAATTGGTTCGACTCGCCGTAATATGAAACGGCAAGTGGTTTGACGTCTGGTAAAGGTAGTTACTATCGACGAAGGTAATTACTATCGAGGAAGGTAATTACTATCGACGAAGGTAATTACTATCGATTTAAGAGACTCTTAGATGATGACATATGGCCCCCATAAAATAACTAAACTTACCACAAACGTCTCATAATAGACTCTTTATATACATCAAGGATTAAATAAATATTACCACAAATCATTTTATTTTTAATCAACACACATTTAATCTTTCAACAATTATTAATCATTTATAACTTGTCGTCTCAATTATTGATTTAATAATATAACATATTATATAGATGATAATCGTGACAATAATTGAATCAATAATATAAGAGATATGATGCAAAGAATTATCGTAGCAATAATTGAGTATAACCGAGTGACTTCTCACGTAAACATCAATAATCAATATCGCGCTACTACGCAACCAACGCCAGACATCGCATTACTTTTACTACCGGGTAGTTCAACAGTTTTAACGGTAACACCTCCGCCGTTATTTTCATAAAGTATTTTTGTCGTTTTCTCAATCCGATAATAATTTCGTTGTGGGGTCCACCAATGATTGTGTCGTCATACGAATATTCCCCGATAAAAAGAATATTCCCCGACCAAACGAATATTTTATAACAACTTGCTTACTTTGCAAAATTTATAAATATTACCCACAACTATAACATTATATCAAATTTACTCCATAATATTCAAAAATAATATTTATAGAAAATTCATCTTTATTTATAAAAGTTGGGGTCTTACAACCTCCTCTTCTTATGAAATTTCGCCTCGAAATTAGAGGCATACGTACTGGTATGTCGAAGAGGTAAGGATACCTTGATTTCATTTCGATTCTAACTCCCAAGTCATTTCTCAACATCGTGGTTTCTCCACCAAATTTTGACTTGAGGTATAACCTTGGAGCGTAGAATATGTTCCTTCTTATCCAAGATTTGAACAGGAACCTCTTCATACGTCAAATCTTCCGCTATTTCGTCCGGTTCTAACTCAATAATGTGGTTCGGTCATTCACATATTTACGTAATATGGATATGTGAAAAACGTTATGAACACGAGACATACTTAAGCAGAAAGCGAGTCTATAGCCCACAGTTCCTACTCGATCGAGGATTAAAAATGGGCCGATAAATCGAGGATTGAGTTTTTCTCTCTTTCCAAATCTCGTAACTCTTTTCCATGGAGCAACACGCAACAACACATGATCTCCTATATTGAATTCCACGTCCTTTCGATGAAGATCAGCATAACTCTTTTGTCGATCTTGTGAGATTTTTATACGTTGTCGGATCGTTTGAATCTTTCCGTAGTCATACGTACCAACTCCGGTCCCAACAACGTTGCTTCACCCACCTCATCCCAGCATACTGGAGAACGACACTTTCTTCCATACAATGCTTCGAATGGAGCCATGCCAATACTTGCTTGATAACTGTTGTTGTAGGAAAACTCCACAAATGATAAGAACTTGTCCCAACTTCTCTTGAAATCAAGGACACAGAGTCTTAATAGATCTTCAAGAGTTTGAATAGTCTTCTCCAATCGTCCGTCTGGATCGAGGATGATATGCCGAGCTAAATCGTAAGTCTGTGCCCATAGCTTTTTGCAAACTAACCCAAAATCGTGAAGTGAATCTTGGGTCTCGATCAGAAACTATAGATACTGGCATACCATGCAGTCTTACAATCTCGTTTATGTACATACAAGCAAGATGTTCAAGTGTATAAGTTTCTCGTATCGGTAAGAAATGAGCAGACTTGGTCAATCTATCAACAATGACCCAAATCGCATCTATGCCTTGAGAAACCTTAGGAAGACCGGTAACGAAATCCATGGTAATGTGCTCCCACTTCCATTCTAGAATTTCAAGTGGTTGCAATGGACCTTTTGGTACTTGATGTTCCGCTTTAACTCGTTGACAAGTTAGACACCTTGAGATAAACAACGCTATCTCTCTCTTCATATTGCTCCACCAAAAATATATGACGAATATCATGATACATTTTGGTACTCCTGATGGATTGCAAACGGTGTGTTGTGCGCCCATCATGATTTTATACTTTAAATCGTGGTCGTTAGGAACACAAAGTCCGGAGTTGACTCAAGTATTCCTTCTTCAACGATTCTTGCTTCCTTCGCGATAGCACCTTCTTGCACTTTCTTCCTCATACGCATCACTCCGTGTCCAGAACTTGAAAGCGACTTTAACTTTATCGATTAAAGTCGGTTCTACTCAGATATTCGCCATCATCACATGGGTCCCCGAGTCTTTAACTCTATCTCCATCCTTTTCAAGTCACACAAAATGGGTCTTTGCGTTGACAATATCGCACTTCAGTACTTGCATATGATCTTCTACTCAATGCGTCGCCTACCACGTTCGCTTTTCCAGATGGTATTGGATGGTATGATCATAATCTTTCAATGATTCAAGCCAACGTCGTTGTCGCATGTTGAGTTCCTTTTGAGTAAAGAATTATTTGAGGCTTTTATAATCCGTAAAGATCTCCACCTTCTCTCCCATACAAGTAATGCCTCCAAATCTTTAGTCTGCGAAGATAATAGCTTGCTAACTCTAGATCATGAGTAGGATAATTCCTCTCATATTCTTTGAGTTGTCTTGAGGCATTAGCTATAACTTTTCCATGTCGCATGAGAACACATCCCAACCCTTTGCCCAAGCATCACTTCAGATGACAAATCCTTCCGAGCCGATGGTATTGTCGTAACAGTCTTGAAACGAGTCTCCTCTTGAGTTCTTGAAAACTCTTCTCACATTCTTCGCTCCAACCGAACTTTGTATCTTTCCGAGTCACCGAGTCGATGGAGTAGCGATTCGAGAAAATCCTTCCACAAATCTCCGATAATAACCAAATTAAACCAAGAAAGCTACGTGCTTTCTATTATCGATTTAGGTTGCTCCCGACTTTGAATTGCTTCATCTTTCTTTGGGTCAATGATATTCCATGACTTGATACTTCGTGCCCAAGGAATGCTACTTCCTCGCCGTAATTCGCATTTCTTCAACTTGGCATAAAGCTTGTATTCACGAAGCTTTTGGAGTGTCGACTTCAAGTGTTGCTCATGATCTTCACGGCTTTTGGAATAAATAAGGATGTCATCAATAAAGACGACCACAAAGTGATCCAAATATTCCTTGAATACTTTGGTTCATCATATTCATGAAGGCAAAGGAGCATTAGTCAATCCAAAGGACACGACTAGGAATTTATAATGCCCGTCTCGGGAGTTCGAAAGCCGTCTTTGGAATGTCATCTGGTTCTAATCTTCAATTGGTGATATCCTAACGAAGATCAATCTTTGAAAAGAATTTGGCTCTCAGAATCGGGTCAAACAGGTCATCAATACGTGGCAATGGATACCTATTTTTGATACCTATTTTTGATGGTGACATGATTCAACTCCCGATAATCAATACAAAGTCGCATACTCCCATCTTTCTTCTTCACGAATAGAACAGGAGCACCCCAAGGAGAAGTACTAGGACAAATAAAGCCAATGTCTAACAATTCCTAAAGTTGGGTCTTTAACTCTTGAAGTTCAATAGGAGCCATTCGATATGGGGCTTTGGAAATGGGTTTTTTACCGGGTTCAAGGTCGATATAAAATTCAATTTCACGCTCAGGGGGTAGGTCAGGAAGTTCTTCGGGGAATACGTCAGGAAATTTATTAACAATAGAAATATCGTTCAAAACTGACGTATTTTTGTTTAAATCTGTGACATGAGCTAAGAAAGCTTGACATCCGTTTTTCAATAAACGAATAGCTTTATGGCTTGAGATGACCGTGATTGATTTTAATAGTTTGGTCGCTTGAATTCGCATAATAGGTTGATTAGGAATATGAAAGCTAACAACCTTACTAAAAACAATCAATTTTGTAATGATGAGTAGTTAACCAATTAATCCCTAGAATCACGCCAAATACAAGTATTTTCAATGAAATAAGATCTACAGGTGTAATGTGAGGGTACCGATTTGAACCAAACAAGACTTATAAACAAAGGATGTAATGAAGGTTTCTCCCAACGGAGTTTCCACAGATAAGTCAAAGTCTAATTTCTCCTGAGTCAAATTTAATCGATGAGCGCAAGTAGGAGAAATAAAAGAATGGGTAGAACCCAGATCAAATAAAGTATAGATTTCATTCGAGTTTATGATAAGCTTACCCGTGATGACCTCATTCGGGTTCCTTGCTTTCAGGAGGTCACAACAAACACTCTCCTCAGACTACCGGCTTTGACTTTTCCGGGACGACCTTTGGTGCCTCCATCCTAGTCAAATTTGTTCTTGGTGAACAACAAAATTGGGCTAAGTGACCTTCTCTTCCACAATTATAACATGTTTTGACTAAGACATCGCTGCAGCTTTGGACCGATGTGCCCCTCCCTCCGCATTTGAAACATATACGATAGGTGGTCGTTCTCTTTCCTTAACGACAGTCTTTGGTTCGACGTATTTCCATCATTGTTGAATCTCTTCTTCTTGAAATGTCCATTCTTATTGTTTTGGCCTTGATTACCACCGGCGGTTACCATTTCGCCCGTTGATTCCTCCACGCTTGTTGTCACCGCTTGACGATGATCGCTCTCATTGGTATTATCATTTTGCTTTGCTTCTCTTTTTAGTTATACGACTCGTTATCGCGCTTCCACTAATCGAGCCCTATTTACAACATCTGAATATAAACACAGTTTATGAGAAATAAGATGTTGACGTATCTCCGGCTTCAAACCTCTTAAAAACATCCGTGTCATTCTCTCTTCATTATCCACCAAGTGGGACGAAACCAGGGATAACTCCGCAAATTTAGCCTCGTATTGCGACACGGTCATATTGTTTTGTTCCAACTTTATAAACTCCACCTCCTTCATGTGACGAATACTTTCGGAAAGTATTTGTCGTTGAATGTTCTTGAACTTCTCCCAAGACATCTTCAATCTGGCGAGTTGAGTACGCTTTCTGATTCCCACCAATGTCTGCCTCTCGCCTTGACATAAAGGCGTGAAAGGGAACCTTTTGTTCCTCGGAGCATCCCAAGACATCAAATATCTTGGTGATCTGCTTTATCCATGCTTCCGCCATAAGTGATTTTGGCTCTCCCTTAAACTTCGATGGTCCCAGCTCCTTGAATCTGCTTAGCAGAATCGCCTCGAGAGTTTCCAAGTGTTTCCACCGCATTTTGGACAGAGCCGCTCTCTTTCATTGTTGCATGAATTGCATAAAGCCCCTGAACATTTGATTATTCATCATTTGCTCAGTGTTGTTGTTTATATGAGGATTGTCGCCTTCCTGATGCACATTATCCTAATTATTGATATGTGGTGAATCAACGGTCGCCTGTGCTCCATTGCTATTCTCAACATTCTCGGATGTCATTTTCAGATACTGCCACAAAACAAAGGTTAATTGACATGTAACATATTATCCCTAAATTCTGACCGACCAATTAAATACCACATAAACTTAGGTAGGTCATACTAGCGAAGGAATTCTCCGTCTCTCCCCTCCTAGTACTATTCTCACATCTTAGCCAGGGATCATATCCCTAAGCTTTGATACCAACTGTGACGCCCCCAAAATTAGGTATACATCACCCATCTTGGGTCGCCAGATACATGGTACAAAATTCAAATACAACTTACTAATACAACTGTCGTGTATAATACGACAAAACATAACTGTGAGTTTGAATACAATTATTGTCTACTAGAGATTATACAAACTCAAAAGGAGTCTTCATTACAATTATTAACACACTATTTCACAGAATAGTGAGGACTACTAATGCTATCCTTCCTGACCGCCACTCGCTCCCCGATTAGTCCCCTCGCCTCGCTTCTCATTTCAAGAAGAGAACAATGAAAGAAAGGGTGAGCTCAAGTAGCCCAATAAGAAATATTATGACTAAGATAATGTAGAATAAATTATCGTTAGCCTTCAAACAATGTTAAACCGATAAAATATAACATCAAGTTTAATCTGCGTGAACAAGCAATCCATTAAAAGAGTCAGTAGAGAATAAAAAATCTACTATCTTTTATGATTTAAAAGGTTTTCATGACTTTTATCATTTGGGACTCAACAATAAATAATCCACATCATCGAATCACCCACGCACTACTACCAAGGATATTCTCTAAGTATCACGGCCACAAATTATCCATGCACTACAGCCAAGGACATTCGTGTATTCATTAATGGTCATGATCATGCCAACAACTGTCCATCAATGCACTACGGGCCAATGATAACTTTTACCACATCATTTGTAATATTACGGTCATAATTACACCGAATAATCCCTGGTCATAATCATACCAAGTCCATCTATGCACTACAGGCCACAGATGACTTTCAAAAAAAATATAAATATGAGGATGATAACAATGATATAAGAATTCAATAAAACAAGTTCAAGAATTAATTTGTCCAAGAACTAATAATGTCCAAATTGTCAAAATGATAATACTTTGTAGAGTAAAATTCAAGAATGATCAGAAGAATATTTCCATGAAAAGATACTGGATGAAGCGCAAATATCAAGGATATTCTACTAATTTCATGGAGTATAAAAGTCAAAACTTTAACCAACTAAGTATAATAAAGAATGGAATAACAAAAGAAATCACCACGCGCAAGGTGCTTGCATGTGACAAAGTTATTCCAATGAGAATAATAACGGAACCAGTCGTCGCAAAAATTTATGCAAGCGATGTTCCAACAGAATAATAAAGACGGAACCAGTCCTGTAAAACATACTGATGTGATGTTCAATTAGAATAATAATAAAGATGAGAACTCAGTCCGTGTAAAACACACGCATGTGATGTTCCAACAGAATAATAATAAAGATTTTAACCAGTCCTGTAAAACACACGCATGTGATGTTCCAATGTATAATAGAAGAATGTCACCATGTATAGGGTAAACCACAGATACAAAGTTATTCCAATGTAGAATAATAAGCGATGGAATAACAATGTTTCTTCATGAATAAGAAAGAATAACACCCTTACATTAGTAAATTGAATATCGCAGATAGTGTAGTAATGAATACTCTTCTTCTTTCTCTCTTATTCTCTATACTTTCTCTCTATAAACTTGAATGAATTAAATGAAAAATAATGAAGCACTAGGCCTCTATTTATAGAAGATTTCTAGCTTAGCACTTGAAATGTGAAAAGGCAAGTGGCTTGACGACTGGTGATGTGAAAAGAAAAGTGGTTTGACGCCTGTAATGTGAAACGACAATTTGTTCGACGCCTGTAATATGAAACGGCAAGTGGTTTGACGTCTGGTAAAGGTAGTTACTATTGACGAAGGTAATTACTATTGAGGAAGGTAATTACTATTGACGAAGATAATTACTATTGACGAAAGGACTCTTAAATGATGACAAAGGGGCCCCCCATAAAATAACCAAACTTACCACAAACGTCTCATAATAGACTCTTTATATACATCAAGGATTGAATAAATATTACCACAAATTATTTTATTTTTAATCAACACACATTTAATCTTTCAACAATTATTAATCATTTATAACTTGTCGTCTCAATTATTGATTTACTAATATAACATATTATATAGATGATACTGTGACAATAATTGAATCAATAATATAAGAGATATGATCGCAAAGAATTATCGTAGAGAATAATTGAGTATAATGAGTGACTTCTCACGTAAGCATCAATAATCAATACTGCGTGCTACTATGCAACCACGCCAGACATCGTACTTTTACTACTACCGTAGTTCAACAGTTTTAACGGTAACACCTCCGTAGTTATTTTCATAAAAAAGTATTATTTTCGTTTTTTCAATCCGACAAATAATTCCGCCAGGGGTCCAATTAATGATTGATTGTCTTGGTCGTCATTTAATATTCTCCGATAAAAAAAAGAATATTCCCCACCAAACGAATATTTTATAACAACTTGCTTACTTTGCAAAATTTATAAATATTACCCACAACTATAACATTATATCAAATTTACTCCATAATATTCAAAAATAATATTTATAGAAAATTCATCTTTATTTATAAAAGTTGGGGTCTTACAGTAAACGACATATAATTTGAAACAAATTTTTTCTTCTAAAACGTCACTTATTTAGGAATGGAAGGAGTAAAATTTTGATAAATCTACTACTCCCTCCGTTCCTTAATATAAATCGTTTTAGAAAAATATTTTTGTTCCTTAATATAAGCCGTTTGAGAATTTCAAGTAAGCATTAATTGCTTAGTTTCCAATATTACTCCAAGTATTAAATGTAACTGTGGTTCTCTCACTATTTTTTGTCCAATAAATAACAATCTCTTATTCCAATGCAAGGGTAATATAGACAATTGATATTATAGTTAATGTTATACAATTATCACCTTAATACTTGTGCACAACTCTAAAACGACTTATATTAAAAAACGGATGGAGTAATATGTGAGCCCTACGTGTGAAAATATCAAAAAATAATGTATAAATATCAATTTCCAATAACAAATCCCACCTCCTAACGTCACCTTTCAAAACCTAAGTCTGTTTGGGATAGTAACCAATTTACTGATGATAAAATTTACTTGCTATCCCTAATATCTAAAGGAAGCGAAAATTTTCACGTTACTTTTTAATATTTCAACATAATGAAAATAGTCGCTATAGGATCTATAGCATCGGTAAAAATCGTTGTTGTACATTTATAACGACACTTTTCATGTAAAAATAACAAAATTCATGTAAAAATATCAATTTCATATCTAAAATATAAGGTTTTCTGCCAAATACACTCGTGGAGACTGGAGAGTATCTTAAAAAGTTAAAATTGAGAAAGCAAGCCAGTATCAATTCCATATCAGTATCCCAAACTATCGATGTAGAATAATAAGGTAGTTCTCTCCTATATAGCCATTTCCGCTCGATGTCCACAAATCGCACTACTCTTAAAAGTTATAAAATAAACAAACAATTCGGATTCGATTCGTACTAGCTCGACAAAAAGTTCGATTCGAGGTCGACTCGAAATATAAATGATTCAAATATAAGCAAATTTTAAAATTAAATAAATTACTTGAACTCCTCAAATTACAATTTGCTATTGATACTCGGATTATATTCGTTCCTCAATTCGAGATCGTGTTCGATTCGATTGCTAAACGAGTCTGAATCAAACTTTATTTTATATTTGATAAATTTTGTGAACCAAATTTGAACAACTCAATACTCAATTCGATTCGGTTCATTTACACCCTTAACTATACTATTAAATACAACATATAGCCCTTTCCGCTCGATGTCTAAATACAACGTAAATAATCCTGAGAGAGCTCATCCTAAAAAAAAACCTAGTTAAAGAGGGATAATCTAAAGTTGTGTTAACCCCACAGAAGTACATATGCATACTACCGATGTGAGATTTGCGAGGATGACACCACATTTGATTTCATAACATGCTTATATTTCCTTACAGGAATTGCTATTTCTTTTAGTGAAAATGATAATTTACATATTATTTCATTCTAATGCAAAATTCGTTTATAATTTATGGGAGGGACTATTTGAAAATATCATTTTTACTAGCTAGTGAAACTTATATTAAAACTGATATATCAACACAAAACCCAACAAAAAAACTTAACAAAATGAATACTATCTCCTCTACTCTATTTTTTAAAAAAGTATCAAGAGATAAAAAAGTACGGATAAGAGGGTTTGAGGATGTAATTTGAAGGGCTAACACGTCACGTTTTGTTAGAAAGAATTACGAGTATTAACTCTTACAAGAAAAATAATATATATTGCAAAAGATTACGTCAATTTTTTAATTGGAATTATGTAGATAAATATTAGTAATAATTTTTTTAATAAGGTCCTCTTATAATTTATACAAATCACATGTATTAATAAATTTTATAAGTG
Organism: Panax quinquefolius; assembly: GCA_020205615.1. NCBI lineage: Eukaryota > Viridiplantae > Streptophyta > Magnoliopsida > Apiales > Araliaceae > Panax > Panax quinquefolius. The sequence continues at coordinate 31,254,526 of CM035170.1, forward strand.
CAATTCAACATAAATTTATTACAATATATAACAAGACTCTTATTAGAAAGTTCACAATATATACAGTAGTTATATACATTTTGTAAATAATACAACTCTCATTTTTGAACTCCTTCACTTTGGAGGGATATTTGTTACACGTACAATGAACTTCAAAATAAACATCAAGAATCTCTCTCGGTTACATTATTTATAAACTAAACAGTCTATAAATAAGAATAAAGTCTCAATAATGAATAAATAAAATCTCACAATAAGAAGAAATAAAATCTTACAATACAAATTCACACATTTGAAAACAATCACATCTAAACTCTACAAACTCACTTATTGTATGATGATCCATTAATATCATTCGGGGTTCAAAATTCGGCAATTAGTTCAAGATCTTAAAAAGAGTTACTCTTATACTCCCTCCGTTCCTAAAATATTATCGTTTTAAAAGAAAAAATTTGTTTCAAAAAGTTTGTCGTTTACAACTTTCGAGAAGAATAAATTATTTATTTTCCTATATTACCCCTACCTTCTCTCATTGTTCCAAAAAATTCTCTTTCTTGTCTTAATAGTTTTCAATTTTCCATAGAGGGATAGTGATGTAATTTCAAACAAAATTTATTTGGTAAATGATACTTTCTTAATCCATGTGCCAAAACCTTAAACGACAATCTTTTAAGAACGGAGGTAGTACTAACTATGTTCTTAAAAGATTGTCGTTTAAAAGTTTTTGCAAGTTTTTGCACATGAATTAAGAAAGTCATTTAATACTATCATTTACTAACAATTAAAATTTGTTTGAAATTTCATTACTACCCCTTTATGGAAAGTTGAAAACTATTAATACTACAAAGAAGAATTTTTTGAGACAATAAGAGAAGGTAGGGGTGATATAGGAAAGTAAATAATTTATTCTCCTAAAAAATTGTAAACGACAAATAAATTAGAACAAATTTTTCCTTCTAAAACGAAAATCTTTTAGGAACGGAGGGAGTACCAGTCTTACGCTCTGTTTCTGAGTTTTAAAATGGACAGAAAAAAAAAAAGAGAAATGAACGGAAAATTTAAGTTTTCTTTCCAATTTTTATGTTTCTGAGTTTTTTAATAAAAGGAAAACAAAAGAAATGAATAGAAAACTTGGCCACTTTTCTCTCGCTAAAAGTTTTCCGTCCAAAATTATTTGATTTGAATGGAAAATAAATTTGAATAAGTAATATTTTTATAATTCTCATATTATCCTCAACTTTTAATATAATAAATTTTAAATTACAACTCATGTCCTCAATTTTAAATTTTCTATTCTTTTATATTAAAAACTCAAAAACAACACAAAGAAAAACTTCAAATTTTCTATTCTTTTCTTTTCTGTTCAAAACTCAGAAACAGAGCGTAAAAGTTTCAAGACAGTCCCTTGGGTATTATTTTCTTAGCTTCATGAACCAAGCAATAAGGTGATGAGTCCTTTTATTAACTTTTCATATGTTGGGTGCAACTTGAGGGTAAGAATAGGTCCGGTGTGTTCAATTAATTTGAGCAAATCAAGGTAAGGTTGGTTAGAACTTAAACATCCAAGCTTTTAAGAGTAGCATGAAGCAAGCTAGTAATTATTAACTGCAAACCCAACTTCACTTGAATAGCACGTCATGCTAGTAGGGGCCCTTTACTTCCACATTTATGGTTTTGCCCTTTTAGATTCTCCCCTGCAGTTGTATGCCTGCCTATATAACCACTCATGCTAATTTCACCATACACTCTCACCTAGAAAAGAATAGGGAGGGTAAGAGTAATCAAATAATCATCACCTTCTTTGAAATCAGCCATGGTTTCCTTTCATACACCTCTCTCACCTAGTCGGACAAAGATGATTCAAGAATTTGAAGTTGAGATTTCATCGAAAAAACAAAAATTGGAGTCACAAACTGGAGATATTCCTAAGAAGCCTATAAAACCCAAAAGCATGAAAAACATATTCGACACTGAGCTACACCTCGAGGCACCATCGCCTTTGGAGTGGCAACGATGCCTAGATATCAAGGTATAATTTTATCTAACTCATATATAAGTTAGTGTGCTTGTACGAGAGTAGTACAGTAACTAAGACTTTTCCTTTCTTTATTTCCAAACTATAGTCTGGTCAGATATATTTCTACAACACAAGGACTCATAAGAGGGAACCAAGTGATGCAAGAATCAACGTGCCAGTGAAAATAAACAGCCTAAACACTGGTGACTTGAGCTTAGACCTCGAGCTAAATTTACCTTGTGGCTCGGTTGAGAAGAATAAGGATTGTGATCACAATAATGTCAACCATGATTCTTGTAACAAGCTACGAAGCTTTGGTGATCTATTCAATAATTCAACCAAAAATGAGAAGAATAGGAGTGGCGGTTTTCTGCATTCTCCATCTTGGCTGACATTCGAAGGAGATGAGAGAGAGATGGTAACTGCTGTTTGCAAGAAGTGTCACATGTTAGTGATGATGTGCAAGTCTTCTCCTGAATGCCCTAACTGTAAATTCGTGCATCCACCAGATCAAAGTCCTCCTAGCTTATTTGCACCAAAGGTTAAGCCTCTTATGTTAAGGAGTATCTAGCGTTGATTGTATTAATAATACAACTGCGGTGTCTAGAATTCTAGATATCCCTAGTTGGCTAACTTCTGATGGACCTATTATTATTGAAAAATAAACATTAAAAAAAACAATTCCCCATTATCCGTGTATAAAGTGTAATGCTTTATTATGTAAAAAAGGAAAGAGAGAGAAGTATGCTTTATTATGTAAACTTTTAAGTAAATATTTTTTTCAAAAAGATGATTAATGATATTGTGGAACTTTCCCGTCATCCATGTATGAAGTGTAATGCAAATGCTAACTTTCATAGGATTATGTATTTTTATCCTTCAATTTTCTTCCTCTTTGTTTTTGGATTGGTGGGTCCATAAGAAGAAAAAGATAGTAGGGTTCTTAGGTGAAGGTTAATTAACCTCCAAGGAGTGCAGTCTGCTATGGCTCTGTGGTTCCCAATCAGCCACTCAAAACAAGAGTCTCATTTACTCCCTCCGTCCCTAATTATTTGACGTTTTAGAGATGGAAACAAGAATTAAGATAATGTCCCTAATTATTTGACGTTTTAGAGATGGAAACAAGAATTAAGATAATGATTGAAAAACATTAAATATAGTACTCAATTGTCTATAATACCTTTAAATCTTTTGTTCGGATAAGAAGAGTTTTGTTGGGATAAGGAGAAAAAGAGTTTAAAATATCAAAAAAAAATAGGTAGAGTAATAAGGGGTAATTTTGGAAAAATTGTCATTAATTCTCCTAGATTTGAATAACGTCAAATAATTAGAGACAAATGAAAAATTCTAAAACGTCAAATAATTAGGGACGGAGGGAGTACTTTTATGAAATATTCTCTCTCTCAAAACGAAGGTTTATTTGGCTTTCTCAAATGAAACCAAACGGAGTGAAATATGTTCGGCAAACTTTCAATAAAGGAATCAACACGATTCACCTTTTACCTAGAATTGAGTAGTTACTAGTTACATCAGACAGGTTCAGACACTAGCTTATGTGATTACTCAACCATATAGTGGTCACAAGACTAATTTTTGGAACGACCAAGACATTACTTGGCTTAACTAGTGCTGGTCCTTTTGCTTCTTTGGGGGATAACCATTAAATCCTTATTTATGCCCTATCAATCAGACTTGAGTCTGATTGAACTAAATTTTTCCCTGGTGCAATTTACTTCTACATTCATTATAAGATAGCCAAACAACAGTGTCAAAACTCATACACTAAAGTCTTAACATATTAGCACAGCTTCAGAACATAAAACATGAAAAGGAGAGAAATTCATAATAATGCAGCTGCCTCGAGCAAATACTACATCATGATAATCATGCCAGGAAATATGAATATCAAGTTTCCTATATCACAATCACAAATATCATCTTAACTAATAAGGCTAGTATTAACACCAAACAGTAAATAATTAAAAAGAAAGAAGTTATTAAATTGCCACATCAAAGTTTTTCATCCAAATATCAAATTTGAGAATCCATGAGACAAAGTAAAGCATGTTAAGACACAATAATAGCTTCTAAGCACATTTTCTAACTACTATAGAATTTAGATATTTGCAACAAGTCTGCTAAAATATCATAATACCGAGTTAAAAAAATACTAGATTAATATCAATCAAGCGTCAGCATAATCCCTTTTTTAATCATTCCAAAAGTCTTTCATTTCCCAAGCCTTTCTTTGGGACATTTAATGTTGTGGTGATGCTATGATACGAAGAAAGGTGCATACCTGTAAACAGAACCAAGAACCATGTGAATCTCTCTAGGAAGTAGGATGCATCTAGTGTAATGCTTTAAGCCCTAGTGCTCGACGAGGTAGATGCCAGACTGCTTTAGTAAAGTAGTTCATGTAGATCCTGAAAATTGATCACCTGAAATAGAACAATATTAGAGTATCATGATTTGGCCTGTAAGAACTGCTTTACTTACTCCCTAAAGCATTTCTAGCAACATAAAAAGTCCATTAAACCCAAAAAAAAATTGCTGAGGAATGTACGTTACATTTGATATGAATATAGCATGGTACAACTTCTCCGTATATAATCTCAAATATTTATTTTGGAAGGACAATTTTATTTGTTGTTTTAGCTATAGTTGCATGAATATCAATAATTAGTATTGAATCATGACATTTCATGCTTCTTTTTTCCTCCAGGGATTCCTTGGTCGTTAAATTAAGGGTAGGTTTCTGCCGACTTTTCTTGGGAAAACAATAACCATGAAGGAGCTTAGGAAGTACATGGTAGTGATGATAAGAACTCGTACCCATATGAAAGCATAATAGAGAATTAGAGATCAATGCCTCTCATTGAAAAGATTGTCCATCAATGTAAAAGTAATAGCTAAAGAGAAAGCTTAAGGACTTAATAGAACATATCCAAAGATATGTTTTTGAATAACATATCAATTTTGATAATCTGAGCCTATCAGGATTCCAATATCACTTTAGACGGCAACTGTGAGAGACTAGCACATTTGACCCTCAAATACTCTTAGTTAAAGAGATTGTCAGCAGTATTATTCCAAAATGTTTTTTATGTAAGCCATTTATATATATTACATCTCAGGCCATGGTGATGGAGATGCTCAAACCAATTGACAAAAAACCGTTCATATAGTTTAGTACTTTGGTAAACAGAATAAATAGCATTGTTATTTATCATAAGAGCTAGACTAGAATTAATTACAAGCACCTCTAATCAAAAGCATAAGGATCATCTGCATATGGATTCAAAGAACCTTCCGAGAACAAATCGCCTATATTGGAAGGCTTGGAATGACCGCCGCCTTTGCTTCCCTGCATATAATTTAATAATGGGCTTCAGAACAAGCTAGAGATGAGCTCATGGTTTTAAAATCTGTTTTAAAGATTCTTTTTCACCAAGATGTAGTTAATACAAATTATAATAATTTTACCCTGTTTGTATAATTTGAAGAGCTGTTGTGTGTATACACACACACACACACATGGAGCATAATCCACAACCAACATTGGTTGTAACCAACATCCGCCAAATAGTTGGACAGATGCGTTTTAATAGTAGCATCCGCCCAATTATTTGGCAGAGATGCCAAACAATTGGTCAGTGTCTGCCCAACTGTTTGGTAGATTTTTGGCTACAACCAACTTTGGATGTAGATCTTTTACACACACACACACACACACACACACACACACACACACACACACACATACATATATATATATATATATTACTCAATTTAATTTCCAACAAGTTGGATTTAGTAGTGTAAACGTGAACAAACCTTGAGCTACTGACGCTTTGTGGACGCTCAATAGACACAAAAAGTGTGAGTTCATGAAATGGGGACTCAGCTGGCGGAGAGAGCCTCCGCGAGGAGTACACGGAGGTGGTAGCGAAGAGTTCATTGATATTCTGCAAGCGGTGGAGTGGAACTAGCGGTGATGAAGATAATGATCGAAAATGAGAGGAAGCAACAATGGATGAAGTGTCATCAAGGAGGATGAAGGATAAGGATATTTGAGGTGAGGAGGGAAGAATGGGTGGAGCTAGGATGTTGTGGGACGAGAAGCGAAACTATGGGAGACTGGGTTGCCCATGCTTGGGAGTGAGCGATGAGGACAAGATGAACACGCTTATTTGGAAAACTGGATCAAATTATGCTCTTACCTTGAGTAAAGTGTAATCCGAGGAAAAGTAAGAAGAAAGACTTGTTTTTGTATCAATAACAGGTGGTGCCCATTATAGGACATCTTACCCTCCTCCTAGGAATAGGTCTAAAAGAGCTTCTACAGACAGTCTGTGAAAGTAAAGGATGAAGAAATTTGAAAGAGTTAAGAACCAAAAAACGATTAGCGGAGCTTAATTACCTTGACAATATTTTTGGGGGTATTGGCCTTCGGTGTATTCCTCCTTGGGTTGTTTCTTGGATCCTAATTGCAGACATGCAAGATATCAGTAAATATGGGCATCAAAACTCTGCCAACCATGGTCTTTCATACAAGGACATTATATGTGTAGCGACAATTATGTTTCTGTTCCTTTTATTTTAAATATCAAATGAGTTTACATACCTCAAAATGATTAGCGGAACTTAATTACCTTGATATCTTTGGGGGTATTAGCCTTCGGTGTATTCCTCCGCAGGTTCTTTCTTGGATCCTAATTCACACATGCAAGATATCAGTAAATATGGGCATCAAACATCTGCCAACCATGGTCTTTCATACAAGGAAATTCTGTGTATTGACAATTATGTTTTTTGTTTTGCTTCGTTTTTTTAAAACATATCAAATGAGTGTACATACCTCAAACATGACTGTACTTTTTGTTTTTCTTCTTTTTGTTATTGTCCTGCCATTTGAAGTTTCAACTTCATATTCACGTCGAGTTACCTGCCATGTTGTGGAGCAAAGGAAAGGGACGAGTCCAATTGAAACATAAGAGCATGAGATAAGTGAACTGAGCTATTGAATTAACATTACTGATAAGACGATACATTAAAGACAAATAACCCTTCCTCGTTACAACTAATTTCATTTTTCTTTCATCCTTCAAGTTTGCAATTGCAAATATACATGATCTGTCCCTGAAGGAATCAGAATTTTACATCCTCCAATTTCATACACATTATATTACATAAGATTACATATTTATTCCACTTGTTTGTCACAGAAATTAATGCAATTATATAAGTAACTAACCTACCTTCTTACTATGATTAGGAATGCTCATTACACTTCCTGCATTGCCATTCCCCATGTTTTTCAGTAAGTTAGAAACTGGCGTCTGTGTTGTTCTCCGGTAAGGTGAATTCTATGAACGACAGAGAAACACATTTACAGTCAACAGTGTAAATTATGAAGTGAAGCAAAATGATCCGTCACTTCTATATCACCTTCTCTTCATGTTCTGCTCTGACCATAGCATGCTGACCTCTTTTGCTACTATCAGAATTTCTCTTCTTGGTCGCCGAAATGGTATAGTTCTGTCACATTACAAGATCATAAAGTAATTGCCTCTTCTAAAGGTATGTAGTGTTTTAATAAGCCAGCATTGATTCAATAGGTTGCAATATAATTTCACACTTGAAATCACTTGTTTAAACCAACATTCAAAAAAAAAAGAATTTCCATATGTTGCAAAGCTTAAATTATGTAATCTGCCAAAAGTAGAAAACGACTTATATGGCTATTATACTTATGCCACCACTTGAAATTAAATTAAATTCCAAAAGTTTTACTTGTCTCTGCCAAAGAAAAACATCAAAGAATGTAAATAAAATCCTCGTAATAGGAATCACTAAAAGAAAGTACTATTCGCCAAATTGACATGTCCACTATATGTACATACAATATTGGTACCATCAAATCAAGATAAACATACTATAAATTTTCATATTAAGTAAGGGATATGAGAAGATCCTTTCACAAAGATCATTTCTATTGCCTGTGTTAAGTTATTCAAAACAATCTTGTACTACCATAATCCAAAATATAAGATCAATATTTGACCTTTTAAACTTTTGAAGTCACGTTGAGATATTTTCAAATTCAAATATTAGTCTATTAACTTTAGACAATAAAACTATGATAATTATAAACTAACTAAAAAACACTTCTAATTACAAGATTTATTATTTTTAAAAGTTAAATGAATCAATTCATTTTAAATTAGAAAATATCTCAAATCGACTTTAAAAGTCATTTGATCTTATATTTCAAAACGGAAGAAATTAGTTTTGCGTCCAAATGCAACCATAATGTTAACAAGGATCATGGAATCCATGATGGTGACATTTGATCAGCTATGTTAATATTAACTCTGTAGAAACTAGTATGTGTCATATATAACTGCTTAGCTCTAATAAATGACACGTTTAGTAATCTCATGTCAAAGAGAATCTTATTAAACTGTAAAAAGTAGCTGGATCCAGCTTACTGGCCAGTACGCGGTCTCAACAAATTCAAAGATTAATATAATTTAGTGAAGAGTCCCAAGGGGTGGAGAAAATGGCAGAGGCGATCAGGAATAATATCAAGGTCGCTGGTTTCAATCCATATATGTGGGCCAAAATTACTTACCTATCATATATAGATATAAAGGTATGCATTTATACATGTCTGTATGTGTGTGTTTGTTTAAATATACGCATTTATACATGTATGTATGTGTGTGTTTGTTTAAATATACTCCCCCAATTCTAAAATGTGAGAGGAATTTTGACTTTTGAAGTTGATACTAGACATTTCCAAATTCAAAATTGATGTGATTCATTTAAAATTTGATAACAAAAATTGGTACTTTGTAGAACTATTTAGATAGCTTATGATACTCATAACCCTATTAGCAACAAATGATCAATTCATATCAATTTTGAATTAGAAAATGTCTCAAATTGGCTCTTATATTTTGGAAAGAAAGGAACTTAATTTGCTAAAGACTAGGAGGACATCATCAATGTTTCCCACAAAACGGTGAAATAGTATCTTGAAATTACCCAAGCCAAGTAAGGTTTAAAAGAAGGAACAAATGAGAGACGATCGTCACAGATATAAAGTTACTATAAGAGTGAAGGCTCAGAGTATTGACATATTCACACATTACTCAAAAACGCACACGCAGAGAGAGGGGGAGAGGGGGTGTCTATCTATCAACATTTAAGAAGGAAACCTTTTTGGAGTCTACTTCTTGATCATCTTCTGGGTTGTCACCCATTACTTTCCATTGCAACTGTAGTAGAGCCCTCTGCCTCTCTTCCTGTCATATATCATGATCTTGTTAAGAAAGTTCAGGTGATCAATTTACAAAGACCTACAAGGACTTACTTTGGTCCTCTGAATAGCCAACTCCTCTTGAAGTTGCCTGCACTCATCTTCATGTTGATCCCTCAAAGCTCTTAACTGAGCATCATGTTCTTTCCTAACTGACATTGTTTTCTGAAGATTGATTTTAGTCAGCAATTAGAACGCTGTAGGATAGTTCACAAGCTCAACTCAGGTATCAACTCAAAGAGTCGTGTGAACCTCTATCAATTCATTTTCAGCTTTAAGTTGGACACATTTTAGCTCTTCTCTGTGATTGTATATAAGATCTGATTCCTTTTATCACGCCCCTGCTGAATACTGAGTAATCTACAAAATTGAACATACGGAGGGTTATGCAGATACCATTTGAGCAATTTTCAAAAATAGAAAATATACTAAAATACATGTAGAAAATGTGGTTCCCCAAACCAGCAACTGTTCCTCAGGACAGAGCTGTACAACACAACCTAGGAATAAAAAAAATAGTTTGACATTCTGAGTGTCATTCACTAAGATCAAATTTCGTGATACTAATAGCCTATCCAATTTACAGGTTAGTAATGCCATAAGTTAGCTGACAGAGTAAAGGAAATAAGGAGGATAACAGCACTTCAACTTTTTGTAAGAAGAGACATGACTGCAGTTAAGATGTTATTAGATTTGGAAGGAACTCTGCAACTTATCTCAATGTTTAAGTTAAATGTCGTAAAGTACCCAAAAATTGGCCACAAACTGCACACCTTTCACTACATAATTGTCACATCATCAATCATACAATTTTAAGCTGGACCTTTGTTTGATACATACCAAAGCAGCTTGTTCTTCCTGTATCCGCATCAGATACTGTTTTGATTCCTCCTTACATTCTGCAAGCTTTTGGTCACATTTTCTTTCCATTTCTTCAATAGCTTTACCTGCCTGAGAGTTCAAACAGGTGAGATACATTTTGTGAATCCAATTAACCACAGAAAGGTAATGAGAAACCTTTTCTTTCTCAAGCTTAATACTCTCCAGCTTCTCCACTTCATACTTCCTCCGGATGTCATTAATGGCCTGATCAATCAATTCTCAGTGTTGTCAGTTGAAAGAAAAGACCAAAAATCTTAAAGACCTTTATATAATAATAAATGACAGAACCTGATCATTTTTCTGAGATATCTCCTTTAAATGTCTTGATAGTTCTAACTGTTTATTTTCTAACAACTGATCATGCTGCTTCTTAGCTTCTGCAAGGTTACTTTCAGCTTCAGCCAGTAACCCTTGAATCTGCAGTTACCTAGTGGTCATATAGACTATTCAAGAGTTCATGAAAGAATGTATAAATTAATAATTTTAGTTGTTTGAAGAACCTCAGATTTTTGATCTCCCAGCTGTTTCTCTCTGTCCTCGTATTGCAGAATGAGTCTGTCCTTCTCCTCTGATATATTCTGAAACTTATTTATGTGTTTCTCCTGTGACTCTACATTCTGTTCATGTTTCTCTATCTCCTTTCGGAGAACATCAATTTCTTCTTCTCTCTTCTGTATCTCTGCTTGAAGTTTTTCAGCATTATCTTTATTCCCAATTTCTAATTCTGATATTTTCAACAATAATTCTTGCTGCAAGGTAGAAGTAATAACAGATTAAACATATCAGCATAACATATCTCCAAGATGGTCTGTTGGGACTCACCTTCGTTTTCTCCGATAATTGAGCATTTTCGGATGTAATGTGAATTTTCTCCTCCAATGTGGTGATCAATGTTTCCATTTCATTCTTCCTGGAAAGAAGACTTTCAGCTTTAGATTCTACTATCCGAATTCTCTCTTCTGCCAAGCGGCATTCTTCTGCATGTTGTACCATTGCAAATTCCTGGTCTTTCTTGATCTCATTGACCTTATTTGTCAAGTCCTGATTGACCAATTCTAATGCATCTCTTTCTGATGTAGCATGTATGAACCGATCATGAAGCTGGTCATACTGTTGTTGAGCATGCTTAGTACTAAGGTTCCTTTCCTCCTGGACCAACTTAAAGCAAGAATCTGAAAAGTTGTTAAGCTGCATGACCTTGTCTGAAATGGTCAGACTTTGATTATCCAATTCAGTCAAGTTCGCAGCCAGCAAATTAACAAATTCTTCAAGATTCTTTATCTCCAGCAGTACCATATCTAATTCTTTGGCAATCCTTTGGTTGCAAGACAGAAGACCAGTCCTTTCATTCACCAAGTTCTCCTTGGAATTGCTCAAGCGTTTGCAGTCATCTTCCTTTAGTCTCAACTCAAATTGCAATCCTTCAAGCTTAGAAGTCAAACTCTCCACAGTCAATCCTCTAGATGTTATAGTTTCTTCAAGCTTTTTAATCATGGTATCTACACAAGAAAACGCTAATAAAGTTGGAGCAATATTTGTATATAATGGAAGCAGTTTCATACAGACCATCTTTGTACCACCAGAGGTTTACTTTACTCTCATGTCAAAAGTGAAAAATTAAAGGTGGTGGTCTGCAGAGTCAAGTGAAACAAACCCCTTAAATGAGCAGAAGAAAAATTTAGAAACTAATATCTCATCTAACTGATATTACTCCTTCCTCCCCACAAAGAATTACAGACTTAGTTTTATTGTGTCCCATACTGATAGTTACTCGTTCAAAAGTCAAAGGAATGTTAGTGAGGACAGAGTATTTTAAGTGTGACAAAAGATTTGGAGTGGAGCCCTTAGTAGCACAAGTATTTATGTCTATGTTATCTTGAGAGTATTGTTCGCTATTTTGCTTTATAAAGTTGGAAATTGGTAAAACAAAATTTGACCTCCTTAATCTGGCTGCAATTACTGATTGTGCCGTTATCTGGGGAAACGTAGGGAGTATTTATTGATATCACCAAATTGCTATTTCATAATTTCATCAATTTCACAACTATTATTAAATTATATACAGTATGAGTTGCATTTCCTATTGCACACCCTTGATCTGGAATAATATTACTCTCATAAGTGGAATAATTGTTTAACAAACTACACTCTAAAGTCTAAACATGAGTGAAGGGTATATTGACATGAATATCATAGAATGATATTGAATTGAAGTCCATCCTCTATCTCTACCTCTCCCCTTCCTGCTCGTGGGCCCTCTTAGAATTCTAGCCAAAGAAGAGCCCTGGAGTTAGGTGGGGCATTAGCAGAGCTCCTGGTTATAAACCTAAGTTTTATGACTTCATCTTTTGGTACTAGACAATAGTTGACCTGACAAATTAGGAAACTTACTGTACGGCTGGACCTTGGAATTAATTCTTGCAAAAAATCCCTCGCATAATTTTACCAAACCAGAACACATGGATATTATGAACCAGTTTCCCTTGATCTGACTGGGACAGAGAGTTTCCTAATAAAAAGAGAACTTCAAGTGCCTTGGATGAAGCATGAATTTTTAAATAAAAAATTGCTACTTTTTAATAAAGCGTGTAGAATGAGCACAACTGAAAAGGCCATGGTATATACAAAACTAGAGCCAATTAAATCAAAAGGCCTCGAAATCCTCATTATCTGGAACTAGCAACTATGCTGATTATGGTACAAAACTGTACACATAATCATCAAAGTCCAAGTATATTATGTCCATCCAGTTTGTGGTCACCTCTACGAGGTGAACTTCACTTTCTCAAAAACAAGGAAAGAATGTGTCTCAAATCTCAAACACTTTCCTTGCAATTTAGGCATGACACCAGCCACAATGGAGCTAAAACATTAGTTGGTTTTCTTGAGCCATTTACCAATCAAAACTATGAAATCTACCAGTCTGCATGAGGGTATTTTACTACCTCAATTATAAAACATATTCTCCAGTTAATAAATTCAATAAAGAAACTATGCAACTAATTCTACTGCGCTGTCAGAATACAAGTCCACAGAGAAGATCATCCAGCTAAACAATTTATTGAAAGTTACTAATTAGCGGATTTTACAATCCAGTAACTGAATAATTACCTTTTTGTTCATTGAGACTGGCAAATCTGCATCGTTCATCACTGAAAGATTTCTCCCTTTCCTCTTTCTCAATGCTTAGTTCCTGCAGCTCCTTTTTACCTGCATTTGAATATGAATCTTTATGTCTAATTAACAGCAGATTGAAGTATAGCTAGAACCAAAATTAATTATAGAAATAGAAGAAAAAAAGTGTTAGAAAGGACAAATCCTTACTCCTAAGGACCAAGTGTGCTTATACCTAAAAAAATCCAATATCAATATGGGAATGCAATAACTTACAGTGTCTAATAGTGTCATCTGACGATTCCAAGCTCAAAGATAGAATCTTCATCTGGTCGTGCAAATTATCAAGAGAAACCACCGATGCAGACAACTTGCTTTCAATTTTTTTTTTGTCTTTCTCAGCTGTGGATGCATGCCTAAGCAATTATTACCATGAAACACATCCAAAATGCATAAATCAATTTGTAATCGTATGAAAGGATACTTACCATCCTGAACCTGGCAAGCTAAATGTTGCAATGTTTCAGTGAGTTGATCAGACAAAGCATTTGTCGAAGAAAATTTTGATTCCAATCCTTTCCAAAGTTTCTCATCTTCTTTTTCTGTTTCATTGCATTTTCTTAAATGCTTCTCTGTACATTGTGCTCTGTTAATTGCTTCAGTTTAGAGTTCTGCATTTATAAAAATGCTTAATCAGATTAAACTTCACACACAAACAACATAATTCATCAACATCATTAAAAATGATTCAAAGCTCCAAAGTTGTTTAAATTCTAACCTTTATTCTGCCTGAAAATGCTTTGGCCATGCGCTTCCTTTTCATAAAGGCAAGTTTGCTGGCTCTAGAAAAGCTGCCTACACTTCCACCTACAAATGTATATACACATACACCACCCTTTAGGGCTATGAGTTTCATTAAGAATCTAAACGATTCATCCTTTCACAATTTGTCATAAACACCACATGCACACAAGAAGGGATATAAATAATCAGAGTGCTATAATTAAGTAATTACGCGACTTGTTGTTACCCATCAACCCAATTCATGGGATCTCCAATCATACGGGTTGGGTTTCCATCACAGACACTTACTCAAGATATTTACCCATCCCTCCTCGACTCTCTTTTAATTAATCCCTTTGAATCGATCCGCTTTCTTTTCGCATCTTTCAAATTATGGAAATAACACCTCAAACTAATACGCCTCTGCTTTCCATTATACACACGTTCATTACTCTTCCAATAAGGTCTTCTTTCTGAGACTAATGAAAACAAACCATGCATTTTTATTAATTCTCATGCCAAGAATTTTTCAGCATTTGCATTTTCATTAAATGCATTCTGCAACTTCTCTTCCAGTACATGAATGTGCTCTGTTAATTGCTTCAGTTTAGAGTTCTGCATTTATAAAATGCTTAATCAGATTAAACTTCACACACAAACAACACTAATTCATCAACATCTTGCATAAATATGTTACTATTCTGCCTGAAATTAGCTTCCTCAAAGCTAAAAGTACACAACAGACAAGGTCATGTTTCGTGGAAGCTTGCAATATGTTTTACTGCTCGATAGAGATTTTATAATTATACCGCCAAGTCAAGGTCAGTTTTCGTGGAAGCTTGCTCTTTGACCAATTTCTCTGCAAATGATTAAATCAATGCCGTATTTCATCATATACGTGGAACATTTTGTAAACCCTAATCAATAATCGAAAATAATCAGAGAAAAACCTGCAGTGAGCTTCAAATTCATGAAACTTCCTAAAGAAACTGAATCAGAAGATGGCCGAGAACCGATCGAAAACGTTTTCGCAGATCCCGAACCAGACGCTCCTGATAACGATTTGAACTTTTCCAGGCTCTTCAGTCCTGATAATCCTACCAGCTTATTCATTTCGAAATCACAAAAGATAATTCGAACGAGAACAGTTCGATTTAGTTATCTCTCTATCAATTTCTTCGAATCTCTCAGTCGAAATTCAATCAGTAAACACTAGGAATCAACTTTTGAAGCCTTTAGAATTAACGAATTTGAAATTCTAGGGTTTTGAACTGAGAAATTGTAAACGATGCAGGAATCCCTAGAAATATGCTCTCGAAGAGCTCACTCTCGAAATGTTGGAAATGAATTGAGCGCGAAGATGAAAGCAATTTATATCGTCTCATTTTTGCCGGTTCGGCGGTTATGTGGGTGGGCTATCTTCTGTGGATCGGACCATTGCAGTTACATGGAAACAACCAATTAGCTGTCCGATTAGAATAAAGTTTATTTTTTTGGTACAAATTCGCCTGATTGGCTGCTCTCCGGTTTATTTTTTCTTTATTTACCTAAGATTTTTTATATTAGTTATTTGCTCCATTTTTCTTTATTTTTCAAGATTTTTATATATTTTAGAATTAATTTAATACTCCTATCAAACTTAACTTTTCAAAATTAATTTAAAATGTTTTTAAATTTAAAATTAATTTAATTTATTTAAATTAATTTGAGATATTTTCATTAGACAGCATAACAATTGTCAATTATGAAGGACGATGCCTCGACTCTAATATTTTTTGTATTTTGATTAGTTTATTAATAAAAATTAGGCTTAAATATAATTTAGTACCTTAAACTATAGGTCATATTTTACTTCAGTGATTCATCTTTTAATTTTGTCAATTAGATGATTGAACTATTAATTTTTTCAATTGCATCAAATTGAGTCTGCCACGTCAGAAATTGCTGACGTGACTATATAGGTGGGGCATTAATCAGCTGAGTTGTAATGAAAAATAGCATTTTATTTATTGATTAAACAATTTAAATATAATGAAGGGTAAAATTATCACAACATTCTTTAAACTAATTAAACAAATCAAAAGCTTTAAAAACAAAACCTTAACTGCAAGTCTCTGAAACTATGAATTGGAACTGCAAGTTATCATCTCCTTAAAAGTATGTTGTAGGATATGTTCGGGTATTATAAAGTATACATGGAGGTAGATGAATGATCAACAAATGATCTACCACTTCCAGTAAAGGGAGATAATCTCATTGTCGCCGCCACCGTCGCGTACGCTACCACTAGACCACATATTTTCATTAAACGAAACCCTAACTTCCTTAAGCGAAACCTGCACTCGATTTAGACTTTCCACAAACCTCGAAAGGGTTGAACATTGAGAAACAGGGGATTTGGGGTTGTTTTCGTTCTGATTTTGGATTTAGTTTTGGTTCAGAATTGGAAGCCACGAGTCTTCAAAAATGGTCAGGCTTATCGGTGGTGAAGCCGCCAAAAAAGAGGAGGTTCGGCACGAAAACAGAGTATTTTCCTGAAAAGGCTATGACTTGAGAAAGCCATGTGAAGATTCCATCAGCAACAAAACCTTGAAGAAACACCACAGCAGGCTTAACTTTTTTGGGTTTGGATTTTTTTGACGATTTCAGTTGGAACCCAGATCTTGATTACGGTTCCGGGCTCAATCTCCACTAATTGGGGCGTAATCCCATAGAATTTCATTAGAATACGCACCGGTGGCTTCACTACTGCAAAAACTTTCACCCTTTTTTTTGCTCTGTGGATGTAATGAACGAAAGGTGTTCGTGAAAATGCTCAAAAATGCTTTCAAGTTTTATTAAAAATGGTGGATTGGTGAGGGGTCCTGTGACCTGGAACTTGGCTATTGCTTTACATTATTTAATTTGTTGTATGATTATTGGAAGCTTTTGTTTTAATATGTTAAATTGTGACATGGTCAACAATAGTAGCTTTTCTTTTTAACATTGACCGCTTCTGAAGACTCGTGACTTCCAATTTTAGAAGAAATTTTCCCGGCAGCTTGCTTGAGGGTTTATGCTCCATAGTATTCAATAGGGACGACTGACCACCTCGGCCATTAGATCTGTACTTTGTTGATTCTTTTCCTGCTGTAATAAGATTTGTGCTTTTGATTGATTGTTATTATTTTTGAAGCTTTGATTTGTTTAATTAGTTGAAAGAATGATGTCCCAATTTTACCCTCCATTATATCTAAATTGTTTAATCAATAAATAAAATATTATTTTTTCATTACAACTCAGCTGACTAATGCCCCACCGGATAGCCACGTCAGCAATTTCTGATGTGATAGGCTCAATTTATTCTAATTAAAAAAATTTAATAGTTTAATCATCTAATTGAAAAAATTGAAAGGTGAATCACTGAAGTGGAATATGGTCTATAACTTATGGTACTAAATTACATTTAAGCCTAAAAATTAGTCTCTATTTTTATTCAAGGTTTTTTTTTAAAAAAAAAAAATTATAAACTTTCAAAAATTAACATCTCATAAATACATACTCATTCTTTTATTAAGATTTCCTCCATTACAATTTACACATATCTTTCAATTTTTTACAATACACATTTAGAGACACAAATATTATATTTAACGACATTTTCAGCAATACAATTGTTTGTTATAATTTTTTTTGTCATTAATTATTTATGATGAATTTTATTTTGTCGTTAATCATCATATTTGTATAACTAAATATGTATTTAAGAGAAATTGAAGAATATTTGTAATTGAGGGATCTTAATCCCTGTTTCATGGAAGGATAGCACAAATAGTCAAATCATATACTATGTTATTCCATCTTTATGTCAGGATACTTTACTTCTTTTTTTTGTATACATATATATATATATATAAAGATTTTAGTGTTGTACAACAAGCCTGTTTGATCTGGTTCGGGTTGGGCCTGTCAGACTTTGGTCGTTGACCAGGGCAGGTCAGGCCAAGCCAAACCAAAACTATACCACCAAACTATGATTTGATAAGGCTTGTTGTAACACTCCCTTCCCAAAAAGGAAAGGGAGGTCACGCGAAAAGCACAATAAACCTCAAAATTAGTAAATAGATCACTGATAACTTCAAAATATTAATAATGATATCCATCAATGAAGTACTAATTATAATTCTCCAACTAGAGTCAAAATAATAAAAACCAAAAATCGAAACAACCTAGATGGTCAAAGGTAACACTCTCATCACACTAGTCCTGAATCACCCCTGCAAACCTGCCGGAAGAAAAACACAGCACGAGCCAATTGCCCAGTATGAATACAGATATACAAAAACAACTAAGACAAAATACTGAACAAAGCCTCAAGTGTAAATACGGATGAAAATATACTCTCTAAAGATCTGAATGGAATATACCTGAATCAATAAAATTGACGAAACCAATAGAAAAATAAAGAAATAACGAACTAAAGTAACTAACTCAATGAATTGAACTGAACAAAAATAAACAAAACTAATACAATGAAATAATAAGCTGAATTAAATGGTTGGGTGTTATTTCATACCGAGTGAGCTCAGAAATATACATTGTCACACAGTCAAATCAAAATAATGCCACACAGCCAAGTCAAAATAATGCCACATAAGCAAGTTAAATGATGGAGGTCACGCGAAAAGCACAATAAACCTCAAAATTAGTAAATAGATCACTGATAACTTCAAAATATTAATAATGATATCCATTAATGAAGTACTAATTATAATTCTCCAACTAGAGTCAAAATAATAAAAACCAAAAATTGAAACAACCTAGATGGTCAAAGGTAACACTCTCATCACACTAGTCCTGAATCACCCCTCCAAACCTGCCGGAAGAAAAACACAGCATGAGCCAATTGCCCAGTACGAATACAGATATACAAAAACAACTAAGACAAAATACTGAACAAAGCCTCAAGTGTAAATACGGACGAAAATATACTCTCTAAAGATCTGAAACCAAAATAACGTCACACAGACAAATCATACATTGGACCGTGAATCCAAATGTATGCAAATCAGATAGGTGCGTTTTGCACAACATCACAAATTCACAAAACAGAAAATTAGGATTAACTCATACGCCTCCCACAATAAAACACCAAACGGATTACTTCCTCCGGAGCCCAAAATGGAGACGCCGTGGACTAATCACACTGCCACGGAAAGTGTCATGCCTGTCGTGCAAAGACGACATGCCTGTGGTACCCCCACATGTGGTTACAGCTCAGGTATACCCTACGGTATATTCTAACAAAAATACCATGTCACAACACATGCGACATAATACCAACAAAAGGGTTATAATGTACATGTTGAACCATATCAAATCATTGTAAGACCCCAACTTATTATAAATAAAATTGAATTTCCTCTAATTATTATTGTGAATAATAAGGTGTTAAATTGATATAATATTTTGGTTATGGGTGAAATGTGCAAATTTTGCAAAATAAGCAAGTGGTTATAAAATAATCATTGTTGCCGGGGAATATTCGTTTGGTCGTGGAATATTCTTGTTGTCGGGGAATATTCGTATTTATGGGCCCATAATGTAATAACCGCTTGGATGAAGAAAATGACAAGTTTGAGTTGTTATAAATAACGACGTAGTTATTACTGCTAACACCGCTGGAATACCCGTTGGTTAAAATACGAATCTGGCGTGGATGCACGAGATTGATGAATTATTGATCCTTACGTAAGAAGGCACTACTCAATAATTATTACAAATAATTATTGCTCAATATTTTATTTTATTGGTTCAATAATTGTCACTGCGTTGATATTTTATATTATTGTTGTTTCAATAATTGTCACCGCACAAGATTTCCCATTATCGGATCAATAATTCATATTATTTGAATAATATTATTAGATAGCATTATTGGCAATGTCTAGAAAGTTACATCAAGGAGAGGTTTGGTCACCTAATTGCGCTGCCAAGAAGAGAGAAATTCTTATTGAAAGCCCCTCTTCCTGGAACTACTGGTTGTCATAAATGTGATTCTCGTAATATTATTTGTGAATAATTAATTATTGATTCATATGATAAGGAAATATTTATTTTATGTGGATATAAATGTTGGATATATTTATTGTGGTTAAAAATGAAGGAGTTAATGTTGAGGTGTTTTATCAAGATTTTTTCGGAATGAATGTATTAAAAATTAAACCAAAGGTTTTTGAGATATATTATGTGAGTTATAATTTTTAATCCGACCGTTGGATCGTTGTGATTTTTGGATATGTTATACATATATAAGTTGAGTATATGTCCACAAATTTTAAACCGTTAAAAATGAACGTATGATTTGTTATGAATTTTAAGAGGTGACTGATTCAGAAATTAGGTTTATAAATGATTTTGGTGGAAAATTCTAGAATTGAGTGGGCCCCACTTGTGGTTGGTGAAGAAATGTGCTGAATTTTATTTCAAATGTGGTGGGTGGCAATAGTAGCGTAAAAGCATCGTGTTTCGGTGTCAAGTCCGCTTTGACGCTTTTAACACTTTCCTATAAATAGAGGGCTAAGTTAGAATTGAAAATCACACCGTAAACATAAGTTTTCTCTTTCTCTCTATATATCGAGCGTTATTTTGTGAGTATTTAGATACTTTGTGAGTTTATATTTTTCAAAGATAAGTTTCACAAAGACTATATCCCAAATTCAATCGAAGTACGGTTATTTTGAGGTAAGGGATGTTATTTTCTTCATATATGATATTATTTCTTCAACATCATTATGCCGAAGTATTGATCTCGAACTTTTATCAAATTTAGAACTTTTGTGTCGAGATTACTATTCACGATATCTGCACTATTCACGTATCTGAGACTATTCACTTAATACAACACTATTCACCAAAAAAAATAAAATTTTCCCTTTTTGTCCAAGATGTTTATTATGGTTACTATCTTTGATTGTATCCATGTTTTGATCTTTATTCTTGATTTTTGCTTCAAAATTAGTTATTATGGAGTATTATTGATCTTGGATAAACTGTTATACGAATCCCTACTATTTGTCCTTCTGTCTCACTGGATTCGTTTTCTTTAAAATATTTTTCATCATCCTCACCCCAAAATGATGATATTACTAAATATCTTTGGCCCGTAAGTGCAAAGATAAATGATTAATCGATGAATATATTTGGCCCAGTAGTGCAAAAGATGAACAGTGTTGAGATGAACATGACCAACTGGTGATACAAATGAATATCTTTGGCCATGTAATGCAAAGATGAATATTTGATTCAAGATGTATATTAATTGATGTTCTGAGGATAAAATATTGATGATGGACTTTTAAATCTTAGAAGATAGTGGAATTCTTTCTCTACTTGACTCTTCTAATGGATTGTTTAAGCTCATTGCAGCTTGTTGATCTAAAACTTGTTGTCTATTATATTTTATCGATTTTTTTTCTCAAGAAGACTAATGATAATTTGTTGTATATTATCTTAGTCATAATATTCTTTATCAAGTTAGTTGAGCTCACCCTTTTCCTTTTTGTTCCATTTTTCTTCTCGTGAGGTGAGAACATAAAGCAGGATCTAGTCTGGGTATGGAGTGATGGTTCTAGAAAGAAGTTTTAGCAGATCCTCACTATTTCGTAAAATAGTGTTTGAATAATTGTAATGAGGATTTATTTGAGTATGGATATTGTCTAGAAGACAATATTTGTATTTAAACTCACAGTATGTGTTGTCGTATTTTGCACGATAATTGTATTATTGAAGTTGTAGTTTGCTTTCTATACCATGTATTTGGCGACTCAGAATGGGCGTTGTATACCTATTTTGGGGGCGTCACAATCATAATGTCTCCAAAAGAAGGTAACAACATATATCGCTCTCCAAATATCAAAATAGATACTAGACACGATAACTTAATTCAAAGAGTACAAGTACGAGTCCAATGTGTCAACTCCAAAGTGAAACAAATATATTAATTTCATAAGAAACAATTATGTGAAATTATAACAGAATTTGAAATGAGGAACAAAACGAACAAATCAAATTTAATAAAGTATCGCTGAAAGAGTACGAAATCCGTACCTAGAATCGATAATGCAATACCCAAATTTATATTCCAAATATACTTCTTAAATTCCTTCCGTCCGATCAAATAAAATAAAATTATATATATATATATATAAATAATAGTATATATATTATAATTTTATCATTAGAATTAACTAATTTGTATATAAAATTTTCAATTTAATTTATAAAAAAACATAGGTTGGTAATATAATATAAATAATATAATATATATACTATTAATAACATATCACATATACATATGCTGCTTAACAGCTCACGGATCTAACAAATCATGACAAAGCCCAAATTGTACTAAATTAATTTACCCATCACTTATTAATATTTAGTAGCCCACATAATTTAAATAACTAGTTTGGCCCAAATAAATGACAAAGTCCAATTAATATGTTTTAAAATAAAATAATTTTTTTTATTTAATATTTTTTTCCGGGTATTATATCACCTACCCCTTAAAAAGGATTCCGTCCCCGAAATCGTAGGAGTAACAAAGATTTACCTGACATTAACGAGGTGATGATACTCTTGTCGAATAGTCTTTTACGCCTCCCAAGTAGCTACGCGCTCTGGATAATTTTAGGAAAAATAAAATTTATATTTAATTATTAACAAAAATCTGGATTATTACACTTGTAGGTCAGGCCAGGCCTTGGGCCAAAGCTGGTCTTGCATGTGACAACTCAAAAAATTGGATTGTTCAGAAATTTAGTTTCAAAAATTAGTTATTAATAAAATGAATATTTATTATTTTATTAATAATATTCTGTAGGGTTTCATAAGAATGTAAGAAAATGTAGAAAACGTGAGTCGTGGAGTCAAAACGGAAGAACGAGCGAAGAACCTTAATAACGTAAAACGAACGAATAATGAAATTTAAGTCAATCGAATGGCATGTTAATGGATTCAGAATAAAATTCTGTCTAGTGGAAGCTAAAGTACGTAAGATAATGAAGAAAATGGCTTTAGAATGAATCCATTTTGAATTATAACAAAGAAGTTATAAGATTTCAAAGTAAGCGTCTCAACTATGTTAGAACACTTCAAGAAAAAAAATGAGTTTTTGAACTGGCGCTGCAACGCTAGTTTGAACTAGAAATGGGCGTCATGGTAACTTGGTAGAAAGCCGTGTACTTCTAACTCGCGCTTCTGACACCACCAATAATAGGGGGAACCGTACTGCAGTACACGGCAGTAGAAAAACCCAGAGAAGAGCTTATAACTGCTCAACTCTTGGGAGAAGTGTAAGGAAAGATAATGAACATATAGTTCACATAATGTAACACTTAAACAACTGATTTAAACCTTTAATAAAGGTTGAATGGGATTAAAAGACAAAGAATGTAAACCCAAATTACATAAATGGTTTTCATAAATCGTATCCACGTTAAACGAACGTTCTAAGTATACATTGGTTTAGACGATGATGAATGTTAAGTATGATAATCAAGAATTGATTGAAGATTGTAAAATATAAGCGCAAAGTGCGTACTTGGAATGCAGGATCCCATATTCGGGAATACGGTAGACTGTATTCAAGTAAAATGAACGCTTAAGATTACATGAAATGTAATTACTTAAACGTTGAATAAAGATGCCGACTTATAACATTTAAATGTTATAAAGTTGTAACGAAACAGTAATGGAGTTAACTAAGGTTCCTAACTTAGATCGAACAAAGAATATAACAAAAAACGTAAGCGTTAAAACATGTAAACCAACAAAAGCGGTTCGTGTACGCGTAAGTTAAACGTGATAAGCATACACATTTATGTATGGTTTAAACGTAAGGTAATGAAGACTAATGATTAAACTTGTGAACGATGAAGAAATTGAGTTAATGTCAATGACGTATAACATTAAGAAGCCGAGTTAATGATTATAACTTGGATAACGTTCCGAGTCGAATGAACTGGACGTTTAAAGATATGAATAAGGTAATGTAAAATGTTTAACGCTATGAACGCATAGTATTAACATTGAATAATTGTTCTGAGTATACAAAATATTGTATGACTTAGACGGTATTGAATAATCCTAAGGTATGACATTTAATTGTCAGAAAGTCATAAGGAAAGAAAATTAACTTAACGAATATTATAGATGTGACAACCGGAAAATTTAGAAGATCTTGAATGATTAAATTAAAGGATAAAGAATAAAACCTAGATTGGAAATAGAGGATTAATTAAAAAATTTAAAGAACCTATACAGTTTAATTTAAAATTTTAAGCAATGTAAGGGAATTAAAAGACAATGGTAGAAATATTGAATAGTAAGGAATGAGAAGATAAAGAATAGATGTGAGAAATATGGGTTTCGAAAAATTCAAATCCCTAGAATGGATTTATATGTGTATTTGAAGTATGTATGTGATTAAATAAATAAATATATTTAGTATATATATTTATTTATTATATAAAAAAAATTAAATAGAAAGTTGCATAACCTAATTATAAATTAGGTATTATAATTAAATAACCTAAAATATTATCTTTATTTAGTGATCCTAGTATTTAATTATATACTAATTGTCGACGTCGGGATTTTTATTTGTTCCTTTCTGTTCTTTATCTAATTTGGTGTTCTCATGTTAGGTGAGATTTGTTTGAAAAAATAAGTTTGAAAAGGTCCGACATGTATATGTCGACGATTTGACTCTAAGAGTCGCCAGTTGGTATTTTTAAATGGTTGCACCAACTCAACCGAGAAAAGGTTTGCACAAAGACCTAGTGATGTGACACTGTTTAACTGGTCTGTGAAACCGAGATTCGTTAGGGTCCGAGGGATTGATTTAACGGAGGGAAGGTGTTAGGCACCCCACTACTTCCGTGGTGACACAATTACCGACACTTTTTAATTTAAACTTTTATCTGAATGTGTGTGTATGTAGGTCAATGTGCAATTGTTTGGAAGTAGTGCTATGCCTCATTTGCACCTATATACAAAGGGTTTGAATTTTGTATAAAAAGTTCAATTTTAACGAGATATGGCAGTGACGTTTTGTAAAACAGATTTTTCAAACTCATGTGCTCAATAGTAATTGAGGCCTATGATACTTCCATTTATTATGTGTTCGACTGGATTGCTTTTATTATTTTCGAGATGTGAGACATATTCAAGAAAATAAGATACATAGCAGTGCCGAACTCCTTGTGGGCATGAAGGCCTACTAAGGAAATTCAGACACTGTGAATAATTTACAAGCTGGCTTTAGCTAAAAATGTCCATCACGGGAACCGAATCTAGATTCAAGAACTGAATCTGTGATCACATTATTCCTAGGCTCACATGATGATGTAGTATGTACAAAAGCTGTAAACAGTTATATATATATATATATATATATACACACTATTACATAGATAGCTTCAACTATGCATTTTAGCCTTTCCCTTATCTTTATCGGATCCTTGATCATTTCGATTAACTTGCCTAGCTGCATTCATATGGTTCAAGTAAGAGTGAGCATAACTAGCTCAGCAAGTACAACAATTACAACTAAATAGCATGCTTGAAACATAGGAATCGTATATCTTTAATAAATGAACAATAATTACAAAGTACTATCGATAATTCAAAATAACACTTCTCTTTTCCTTCAAAACGTTTTACAATGACAATATTCAGTAAAACATCAATTCCAGTCCAAGACCATGAGCATTTCATACTTTCTTTGAAAAGGACAACCCGACACTAAGTCCGTAAGTCCGACATATCTTACGAGCACGTCTAGGTGATCAGCCTATAGTACTCTATGTTGATCAACACTACATTCTTTAAACGTATGTACGTTTAAGTTGTGGCAACCTCACGTACCTGTCGATTGATGACAAAACATTTTAGCATACTCAGTGTTCATTTGAAAACCACACCAACATTGTTTGGTAAAACATCGACAATACTTTGATGGATTATAAGAAATCCAACATATCGTAAATCTAGCCGAAAGAATTGGCTTTGACTTCATCATACATCAATTCATGCGTAAGAATACATGAATCACAAAGCTTGTCCAGATTGAACTGAAACAAGGGTTAGAACACTTGCCTTGATTCTCGCTATCAAGTATTACACGCTCACTTTAAGTCTTTAAGGTCTCTACAGTATATAATCACATAACGTAACACATTAGGTCATGAATAAACATACATGGTTCCTAATGAATCTTACCCTTCTTCTCAATCAATCATGACTTAGACTGTTTATTATTGGTTCTGGCTTATCACATTACATTGTCATTACGTTCATGTTCGATTGGTTATCTCCAACCTTTAGTTATCATACGTAAGGTTTAACAATGTCTTAAATAATGTTACATTACGTTGTAGTTCATTACTAATCAGTTTTACTTTATTTCTTTACTTATAAACTTTCCTTACTATGCATCCCTATATCGAGTGGTATATGCCACTTTTCTTTTTCTTTATGTTGTATCATGCTTGCTTCACATCGATAAGTAGGTTTTATATCTACTTATCCGGTATCTATTACTTGAATTAGTTGCTTAAAACTATATTTCTTAGTTACTTTTCATACATTTTATGTTATTTTGTAGGCTATGACATAACATTGGCATGAAGAAGTAAGGAAAAGCAATTCAAACATCTTTTGGACAAAAATATGTAAGCAAATGCAAGAAGGGAAGATTGAAGGACTTTTAACACCAAGTTGGATGCATATTCTTGGCTTGTTACTTGGAATTTATTGTAGATCTACTTCTTAGCTTTCCAAAACATCTTGAATCATCACAATTGGAGTTCGGATGCGAGAGTTATGGCCTTTTTATCAACACAAATCAAAGTTAAGAGTTGTTATGCTTGCCATTTACATAGCATCTACTTCAAGCTCTATTTTCACCTTCCTCCATCCCAAATATGTCAATTGTTAAAGAACAAAAGTTGTAGATCTCGTCATTATCTTCGATTTGATAGGTGGCAGGCCCTGTAACTCAAATGGGATCAAAAGTTATGCCTATTTTACCAAAGGACGTCGCA
This sequence comes from Panax quinquefolius, assembly GCA_020205615.1. NCBI lineage: Eukaryota > Viridiplantae > Streptophyta > Magnoliopsida > Apiales > Araliaceae > Panax > Panax quinquefolius. Next base: position 31,281,737 of record CM035170.1, read on the forward strand.
TTAGGAAAAAGAGTAGCGCGTACCGCGCCATACACAGCGCGGGGCGCGCTATGCCACCAGAAAGTAGTGCGGGGCGCGCTCTAAATGACCTAGGGATAGCGTGGGCCGCACTGATCAGCGGGGGGACAACTTATTTGGGTTATTTGATGTCCAATTTGAGTTAGAATAGGATTCTTAATTGCATAACTTGCTAGGGTATCCATTAGAACTATAAATACATGATGAGAGGCATAAAAGAGAGGATAGATAGGCTAGTTTTGGAGGATTCCATTAGATTAGATTAGAGTAAATTAGATCAAAACACTAGTTCTTGTTAGATTTGAAGATTGAAGCAACTTGGAGACCATTGAAGATTCAAAGTAGGAGTAAGGAAGGAGCTTCAAATCTATAGACAATAGATTCTATCTTCTCATCTTCTTCTATCTTTGTCTTTTAATGATTATTCAATTGTGGATCCTTAGTTTTAATTCAATAATTATGAACTAATTCTTTGTTTGAGATTACAATGGATCTTATTGTGTAGTTTATTTTAATATGTTTCGCTACCAATTATTATGTTCTATTATGAGGATTGTCTATTGTGATTTGGACTTAATTGCTTAATTGCCTAGCTATCAATTACCGTGATAATCTATATGAACTTGAGAGATGAAGTATTGATTTAGATCTTATCATGATAACATGTGTTTGTGATTTCTGCATAGATGGAATTCATGAATCGTGTTTAGGATAGAGATATGCCTTTACGCCATATGTAATCTTATAGAGAACTTGTGCTTTAAATCCTTTTTAATTGTAATTCATATAGAGATATAGTGGATTAGTTAATTAGGGTGTCTTGCTTAATTCTATCATCTGTGGATTTAAGTGAGTATGAGTATTATGCATCGAGAGGTGGTTTTATCTGCTTTAGTGTTCTTGATTAACAATTCAGGATAGAGAATAATTGATGAGAAGTGTGTTACCTTAAATGAAGCAATAAGTGAAGTTGTGATCTTAAATCTCTGTAATCTTAATTTAACTAGTAGAATTTAATAGTAGTTTAATTATTAATTGAAATTCATTCGTTTAAATAAGATTTAGTTGGTTACGTGTTAGTACTTGGTGATTTTTATTAAACAATTCCTCGTGGGAACTGTGACAACCCCAAAATAGGTCCATTCCATCCAACCCATTCCGAGTCGCCAAATACATGGTACAGAAAACAACTACAACTTTATTACAACAATTGTTGTGCAAAATACAACAACACATATGCTGTGAGTTTGGATTCAAATATATACCAACTGTGACTCTCATCCCAACCTTGGATAGCACGTCACAATGACACCTTACATAAAGGTATAGTCAAAAACTGTTTTAGAAATTAGAATCTTTGGGAAGTGCTCAAGGAAACCTTCATACATGGGAGGCCATGCGTCTAGGTTATGATAGATATCATATGGCCATAGAATTATCCTTGGTTGACCCAATAGACCCTAAAGAAAAATGAAAAGATTACTATCATATTCTTTCCAATGGTGAGGGATGTAATATTAAAGGGCATAACAAACCTAGAGGAGATGAGTATTAGCCAAGAGCTGTCAACCCAACATTTTAATAATTGGATGGAACAACTAGTCACTACCTCAACCAATGGTCCTCAATACATGGCTTCCGAGACTGAAATAGAAAATTCAAGGCTGGGAGAATTATTGTCCAAGTTCATAGCAGATGAGGAGAAGATGAGTAATCAAGCGAACCCAAATCAAAATCTTACGGATCAGACATAGTAAATGACCAAAGCCGTAAGCAACCTTCCTCCAAACACTTGGCCTTATGACATGGATGACGAAATTGACGGAGAACCCGAACCAAATCTGCGACTGGATGAGCCACAAGATATCAAAAGTGTGGAGACAATTGGGGATAATGAAATAGAGGTCAACGAAGATCTAAATGGGTCTCCACCAACGATCAAAGAGTCAGTCAGATTTACAAAATCATGCCCACTTGGTAGTCATGTCGTCGGTGAAGCTCTTGATGACATAAGAGCGAGTACAATTTTGAATCCATGGTGGGACGAGAAAAAGAAGATAGACAAAGAGCCCATTGTGTGTGACAAGCTTCCATGCCCCAAAGTGATCACATACACAATGAAGAAAACACCTAGCTGTGGGACGTTCTTGATTAAGAGCATACCAAATCAAAGCATGCTAGGTAACTTTGATGCATTGGCCATCACAAATGGGAACTTACCAAAAGCTATATTATTTCCGATGGATGGAGGATTCCTCAACTTTCGAAGAGGAATTGGATTGCGTTGACCAGACAAAGTCTGGCTGAAGGACTATAAATCAAGAGCTTATTGGGACGCAACCCAAGCTCTAAACCTTTTCTTCCTTATTTATTCTTTATATTTTAGTTTATAGTCTAGCTCAAATATTTAGTTTTCAAAGAATAATGACTCCATAATGGTATGCTCGCAGGTAAGACAAGAAAAAGAGAGTCACCAAGCTATCGACCCCTAGCGGCGGCACACGCCTAATCTGCAGACACACGGCACGTATGCATACTACCCCTGCAGACACTTAATGACATGCTAGCGCGGGCCAGGCTACCCAATACACAGACACAACATGGGGCGCGACGATCACGCCAAAGAACTCCCCGACCTCCTAGCGTGGGCCATTATCTCATGATATCCACGGCCATGAGCCACTACCGCTTGGAAATCCTAGGTGTTAAAAGTATTTTAATTGCAATGTTATTCAAGTCCAACTCAAGTGTGGTTCTTTGATTTATTCCAATGTGTCCGCCTATTCTTCGCACTTAGCGCATAAGTAGAAAAAAATGCAAGATTTTCGTGGAAGTCCTCTCTTTTAATTTTTCCTATCTTAGCCATTGAGGACAATGTCTATTTTAAGTTTGGGAGCATTTTAGTATCGTATTACATATAGTTAGTTATTTACATTGTAGTTCATATGTTACATTTAATTTTTGCATTCACTTTGTTGAAATAAAAAAATTGAAAAATTAAAAAATTAGTAGTTAGTTTACTATGTTTATATAACATTTAGTACATCTGGCATGAGTCCAGCTGTTTGATATTTACAGTTTATTTCGGCCAATGATGAAATTGGAATTGGGTAGACAAGTATGGTACTGACTATTAGAGCTTTGATGTGATTTCCTGTTAGGAATTGAGTCTTTTTCTGTTTGAAACTGGTATAACAAGGATAACACAGTAATAACAACTTGTTGATTGATTGAGTTTAAATTGATACATAATGGGACTCTAAAGGATAATGCTAGTTTAAATAAGAGAATGACAAGGATAGGCAGTGAAGGCGAAGAATTAGGTAAGAACCTAAGTTTGTGGGAAAAAGTGGGGTATATAAGCTTCTAAGAAAAAAAAGAAGAAAAGATATTGAGTTGAATAAATTGAGTCCTGTGATGGGTCGAGAAGAAGCGTGAAATGCACACCCTATAAACACAGGCGTGAGATGGAGCGTAAAACGCACTCACTATAAAAAAAAGAAAAAGGAAAAAAATGAATAAAACGGGAAATAAGAGCAAAAAGCCCCCATAGATGAAAAATGAAGCACAAGTATCCCATGTTGACCCTCGATATTGTTAATTGTTTAATTTTAGTTGAAGCACAAGTATCCAATCGGAGTTAGGATGCGAGAGTTATGGCCTTTTTATCAACATAGATCATAGTTAAGAGTTGTCATGCTTGCCATTTACATAACATCTACTTCAAGCTCAATTTTCGCCTTGATCCAGCCTGAATCTGTCAATTATTAAAGAATGAAAGTTGTAGATCTCGTCATTATCTTCGATTTAATAGGTGGAAGGCCCTGTAACTCAAATGGGATCAAAAGTTATGCCTGTTTTACCAAAGGACGTTGCAGCAGGAAAAAGAGTAGCGCGAACCACGCCATACACAGCGCGGGGCGCGCTAGGCCACCAGAAAGTAGCGCGGGGCGTGCTCTAAATGACCTAGGGACAACGTGGGGTGCGTCGATCGGCGGGGACAGCTTATTTAGGTTATTTGATGTCCAATTTGAGCTAGAATAGGATTCTTAGTTGCCTAACTTGCTAAGGTATCCATTAGAACTATAAATACATGATGAGAGGCATAAAAGAAGAGAGATCTAGATTAGTTTTGGAGGATTCCATTAGATTAGAGTAAATTAGATCAAAACACTAATTCTTGTTAGATTTGGAGATTGAAGCAACTTGGAGACCATTGAAGATTCAAAGTAGGAGCAAGGAAGGAGCTTCAAATCTACATACATTAGATTCTATCTTCTTATCTTCTTCTATCTTTGTCTTTTAATGATTATTCAATTGTGGATTCTTAGTTTTAATTCAATAATCATGAACTAATTCTTTTTTTGAGATTACAATGGATCTTATTGTGTAGTTTATTTTAATATGCTTCGCTACCAATTATTATGTTCTATTATGAGGATCGTCTATTGTGATTTGAACTTAATTGCTTAATTGCCTAGCTATCAATTACCGTGATAATCTATATGAACTTGAGAGATGAAGTATTGATTTAGATCTTATCATGATAGCATGTGTTTGTGATTTCTGCATAGATGGAATTCATGATTCGTGTTTAGGATAGAAATATGCCTTTACGCCATATATAATCTTATAGAGAACTTGTGCTTTAAATCCTTTTTAATTGTAATTCACATAGAGATATAGTGGATTAGTTAATTAGGGTGTCTTGATTAATTCTATCATCTGTGGATTTAAGTGAGTATGGGTATTATGCATCGAGAGGTGGTTTTATCTGCTTTAGTGTTCTTGATTAATAATTCAGGATAGAGAATAATTGATGAGAAGTGTGTTAACATAAATGAAGCAATAAGTGAAGTTGTGATCTTAAATCTCTGTAATCTTAATTTAACTAGTGGAATTTAATAGTAGTTTAATTATTAATTGAAATTCATTCGTTTAAATAAGATTTAGTTGGTTACGGGTTAGTACTTGGTGATTTTTATTAAACAATTCCTCACTGGGAACGATACTTTACTTTCACTTTATTACTTGTTGACCACGTATACTTGCGTGTTGTGCATAATTAGATTTTACCCAACATACATTTCAATTGGTCGAGGACCTGACTCGACAACATGGCACATGAGTCCCTAGCGTTACGATGCCACCCTACACGTGCCAAAACTCCAAAGAGGTGATGGCTTTCTACAATGACATGGCACCACCCATTTGGCCTTGGGCTGGCGCCTAAGTGCCAACTTTGTGCACCAGAAAATTTTTACAAACTTTTTCTTATGTGAGATTCCCGGGCTCATAACTTCTTCGTTATAAGTCCGAATTGGCTCATTCAAAAGCTATTAGTTCACAAATCACATACTTTACGTGTTCATGCAAGAATTTTACATTTTTGACTTCGTTAACTCAAAATTCACTTATGAGTTCATTTTTAACAAAAACGATAAACGTTCGTAAACGTTCAACGCTCGTTTCTTCGTTCTAAGTCGGAATTCGGTTATTTTCTAGTCCATAACTCTATAATGCCAAATAAGACTTGTTCCCATTGAAAACCAACGTTTCCAAGCTTAATATCAAAATTCAACTTCTAATCCGAGAATTTCACGAATTCGACGATTATCGTCCAGTCGTGAGAATTCCTGCATAACTTCTTTACTTAGGATTTGTTCATCGTTTCAAATTAATTCAATCCATCATATTGACATCTTAACCTACTCATTTCATTAACTTATTTTTATGATAATTTATTACTTGTTCTTCATGAGCTTATAACTTATTAAAGTATAAACTATATATAATTTCATTTCTCATGACTTATGATAGTTTAAGTCATTTAACCAACATTTTTACATCTTATTAACATACTAACTTCATTCATGTGAATATGTTACAAGTCTTACAAGTTATTCCTTAGTTCATAGCTTATCTATGAATAAAGTGCTTATTCACGGCTTATTAAGACTTAAGTCCTTAGATTATTCATTCTTATCATTTCTTATCATACATGACTATTAATCCACACTTCTCTTATCAACCTACAATGGTAGAGATGGAAGATTTATGACATAGGAGGCTTACCCTTGATGATCAAGCTTGTTCTTCTTTTCTAACAAATGAAAGTCTAACTTATACTTGCTTATTCTCTCTACCAAATAAGTTGAAAGTGTTGGATGACAGTTAACAATCAACAAATGAAATTCAAACTCTTTTATTTATAGGAAAACCAAGGTTAGGGCATATTAGTCAATATACCAATCCCACCTCCTTACTATTCATTACCTATGCACTAAGTAAACTTGCTCCCTACTTCTTTTGCTTGGCCATTACATAAAGTTCATGGTCACCAAGATTAACCATTTTACCATGGGTTGCCCCATGCATGTGTCACCCTAACCCATTAGATCAATAACTTGGGCTTAGGATTAATTACTTAACTTAAGCTTGTGGGCTTGTATTAATCCATTTTGGACTTTACATTAACAACCACTTGGGCTCTAACATTACTCACACATGGGCTTGCACATTAACTTCTATTGGACTTTACAATTTGCTACACAATCCTACAAGTCCATTACATTTGGCTTATAACCTTATCACTTATACTCTATGTATTATTCCCATATTCTCACTCGTATACTTATTCAACATATACTACATATCATCATTCATACATACTCATATAATACTTTGTATTATACTCGTATTCATTACTTCGGATAATACTTACGTGCCATACGATCATTACATTAGCTTCTAATGGTTTATTTTCCTTAACGTTCTCAAATTAAGTCCGCATGCGAAAAATTACGTTTTTCATACTTGAATTATTATTACAGAATCCATCTCACTTCGATATTCTATCGTTACGTATTTTTCGGAAGTTCAAAAATAATTTCCGAGCGAAAATCAATGAATAGTGTTTTTTAAAAAATTTCTTAGAAAGCTTTTATTTTCGTCTTGGAAATTCAAACACTTTAATTCCGTCACGTAACCAAAATACTACGACTTTCTGATGTTTCTAGGTTATAGAACGACATTCATCTTACTAACACATAATAATAACAACAAATAATATAATTTTATTCATTATTTAATTAAATAAAATTATTTTACAAAAGATCTGAATTTCTCGGTCGTTACATTCTTCCCCCTTATAAAGATTCTATCCCCAGAATCTCATCTCACATTACGCAAACAAATGAGGGTAATCCTTCCTTATCTTTTCTTCCAATTCCTACGTTACTTCTTCTGCATCGTGGTTCTTCCATAACACCTTCACGGAAGGTATAACTTTGTTTCACAGAACTTGCTCTTTTCTATCGATGATTTGAATCGGCATTTCTTTATACGTTAAGTCCTTCTTGATATGAATAGGTGCATACTCTATTACGTGCTTATAATCTGGCTTATAAGGACGTAACACCGATACGTGAAACACTTTATGTATTCGTTCTAGGTCTGGAGGTAATGCTACCATATAAGCTACCTCGCCTACCCATTTTAACACTTAAAAAGGTCTTATAAACCTTGGACTTAACTTCCCATTATTTCCAAAACGTATCTTTCCTTTCCACGGAGATACCTTTAGAAATACATACAAGTCCACCTTAAACTCCCTATTCACTCGATACGAGTCTGCACACTTCTTCTGTCTGTCTTGAGCTGCTATGAGACGTATCCGTATCAACTTCACTACATCCGCTGTTTGTTGCACCAATTCTGGTCTAAGCATTCAGCGTTCTCCTACTTCGTCCCAACACAGTGGTGTTCTGCACTTCCTTCCATATAAGGATTCGTAAGGCGATATACCTATGCTTGCATGATAACTGTTGTTATACGCAAACTCTACTAATGGTAGATGATCATCCCAACTACCCTTGAAATCCATGATGCAAGATCTCAACATATCTTCTAACGTCTGAATTGTTCTCTCGCTCTGTCCATCGGTTTGTGGATGATAAGTTGTATTCAACTTCAACTGCGTTCCCAACTGCTCTTGCAGACTTCTCCAAAATTTCGATGTGAATCGTGGGTCACGATCTGACACAATCGAAACTGGTACTCCATGTCTGGAAATAACTTCCTTAACATAAAGTTTAGCTAACTGGTCTAAGTTATACTTAACCCTAATTGGCAAAAAGTGAGCCAACTTCGTCAACCGATCCACTATTACCCAAATTGCATCATACCCTTTCTGAGTAATCGGAAGTCCCACCACAAAGTCCATCGTGGTATGCTCCCACTTCCACTCCGGAATTTCCAATGATTGTAACAAGCCACTTGGTCTTTGATGTTCGGCCTTAACTTTCTGACAAGTCAAGCACCTACTCGCATACTCGGCTATTTCTCTCTTCATGTTCGCCCACCAAAAACTATGTCAAAGGTCTTGATACATCTTAGTGCTACTAGGATGAATCGAGTACCTCAAACTATGAGCCTCTTGTAATACTTGCTCCTTTAATTCTGTCTCATTCGAAACCCAAATTCATCCTTAAAATCTTAATAATCCCTCATTATCAAGACTATACTTTATATCTTTTTCATTGGTTAACCGCTTCTTCATCTTGTCACACTCATCAATTTTGAGCTGCACCTCCTTGACTCTCTCTACAATGATAGATTGAATCTCCGTTGCAAACAGTCTCTGTCTCGATTCACTCGGCAACTTCACCTCTATTTCCATTTTAGCCATCTCTGTTATTAACTCAGTTTGAGCCGTTAACATGGACAACTTCTCTCGACCCTTTCTACTTAAGGCATCGACAACTACATTGACTTTTCTAGGGTGATACAGGATTTCATAGTCGTAATCCTTTATCAACTCCAACCATCTCCTCTGTCTCATATTCAACTCTGTTAGTTTCCGGAGGCACAATAGTTATCTAGAAGGGGGGGGGGGGGGTTTGAATAGATATTTTAAAAAATCTTTTCGATTTATCTTGTTAGGTTATAATGATTAAAACTCAGAGGAATTAATATTTGTTTTAATCTCCCTTAAGATAGTGAGTTAATGAGAGCGAGGCAGTTATAGCAGTTATGGCAGATATGGCAGTTATAGCAAGAATGTAATAGTACAATCGTTTAAGTGGTTCGTAGCAATTAAAGCTCCTAGTCCACTCTTCTACTCCTCGAGTAGTAAATCCACTAAGGATGTCTTATACACTTTCTGAATCACACAGATTCCTTCTAGACCAGCATTCTAGGAACTTCTTAGTTCACTCTTGAACTCTTCAAGTCCAGCAGACTTGGCTCTTCATAGTTCACTTAGAACTCTTCAAGTCTTTCTGACTTGGAACTTCTTACTTCAGTTGATTGGTAGTTGTTGAGTTCTTGATTGTTGCTACTCAGTTGCTGCTAAGCACTTGTTCGAAAGAACTGAGTAGCTGAGAAAGCTTTCTCTTTTTCTCAGATCGTAGAGTTGAGCGTTGAGAGTTCTTGTGTGTTTTTGTTCAATGCTTTCTTTTTTCTCTCATTTGCATTTGTTCTCTATATATGTGATCGTTGAAATCTATCCGTTGAAGCCTTTTGGTAAAGCATTAAATGCGTTTGACATTTCTGAACTTTGATGGAGACTTTTCTTTATATCTTCTTAATTGCATTCTGGCCCACTGACACAGCAGACTAATTTCTCACCTAACACCTGAAAAGGTGTTTTCCTCTGTCCTATGGTCCTTTCCTTAGCTTCTTGAATACGTTCCTTTTGTTATATACTAAGGATATCTTTTGTGCCGTTGGGATTGGTGAGGACTTCAATATTTAAACCCTATTCCTTATTTGTTGGAATTTATCTTCAAACAAAAGGTTGTGCTCGATGCTTCTAACACAATGCAGATGATACTCTACGATTCAGATCGTGGTGCCTTGTCACCTTGGTGCTTGGTCTGATGCTATTAAACAAGAGCACTACGATTTCTCTTAAAAGTCTTGCACACTGCGGTCTTCACTTAGTTGTTATTACAAGCTCTACGTTTCTGAGAGCACACTACAATCTCTGAGTTGGTTCGGCAAATGTTGGGACCACTCTACGATTTCTGAAGAGGTCCTTCAAGGCAGGCATACTATGATCCTTGATGCTCTATGTTTCTGCTTTGACTTCTGTAATCTTGATCAGCTTGATACACAACGATCTCTTCGATGCCTATCTATTTCACTTCAAGATGTAGATAAACCTAACAAATTTGATCTATCACTAAGTCCTTGTACATATATTTCTCTAAGGACTTTACATATAATCATGAGTATTTACTTTAAACATCAAATCAAAATATGCACTCTCCCAACAATCTCCCCCTATTTGATCCCTATTTGATGTTGACATAACCAAGGAGATTTGTTGTCATGATTATTAGTTTCTAGATGCATTTACAGGAAAGTAAACGTGACTTAGTATTTTAGTGAGCAGCTAAAATTTCTAGAGAACAAGCATGAATTTATTGATGTTCGTAGAATATTACAATTTAGTTTTACATCAATAATAATTTAAATTTTCACTTATCTCTATTTCTTTGATCTTTTGCGAGGAGGATTGGCATACTCCTCAGCCCTTCTTTTCCTGCTTGCTTTATCCCACCTGGCTAGATCTTCTAGCTCACTTTGGCTTAGCCTATGATTTTGATCATGCCTATTCATGAATGCAGGATCTCCAGTTGGCATTCTAAGGCCTGTGGTGGTCACATTTTATGAGCTGGTGGCTGGCCCTAGACTCTTTATTGGCTGAGCCATTAAGATTTCCTGCTGATCAGATCGTTGAGTCTGATGGCCGGATCGTGGAGTCTGTTGGTGAGTTTGTCTTGTAAGAGGACTCCTTGAAGCTTGAGTTTGGAATTGTCCTTTGCCTCTGCCCTGGCCTCCTTGAACTCCTCTGCCTCTGCCCTCGCCTCCTTTCCCTTTATTCTCCCCCTTTATGTCAGTATCAAGGGTTCGAATGTCTTCAGATAGTCGAGTCACTCCTTGGACGAGCTCGTTGAGTTAGCTTTTAGTTTGAGCAATGTCCTCTCAATTTTCCTTTATCAGAGTGTCAAATCGAACTTCTCTATTTTGGAGGACGGTTAGAACATTGTCAGTCTGCTGTCCTTGGTTGACGTAGAATTGTTGGAATTCTTTGATGGCCGTTTCAAATTGATGATATTCTCTAACATAAGCTTATTCTGGGCTTCTTGAGTGTTCTGTAATGCAAGAACAACATCTCTGTATCTTTTGGCTGCTAGGAAGTGAATATCATCCCTATCCTTTATGCTTTTAATCATTTCCTTGATGATCTCCCTCAGTTTATTTGTAAGCTCAGCGTTTAGGGTGCCTGGGAGATTGTTTGCAGCAGTGATCATTTTTTTCAGTCTGAGATGAATGAATTCTGAGTGAGTTTCAAGGTTCTCATCGATGTCCTTGATCACTTTCTTGGACACTTCGTTTAACTCAGCTTTGGTGGGCAGATCTAAAAGTAGTTTACTGAGTTGTGGATTGTTTAAAGGAGGGGATGTTTTCTTGTATTGATCTTGTAAGGAGTAGAGGGGAAGATCAAGGTTGAAGTATTCATTGGTGGATGAAGAGGGAATATCTGATGGAGGGGACTTTGTTTGTGTGTTTGACGAAGGTGGCTCTACGATTTGAGCTTGGGACTCTACGATCAGGCTAGAGTCAGTAATCGTAGGGATGATGGGAGTTGGGATCAATATGAAGTTTGACACGTTTGGGGATTGACTTGGTGGGTTTAGAACCACTTCCAACCAGCTTGGAAATTCATAAAATTAGATGGAAAAAGACAGTGGATAGTGATTCACTCTAAAAAGTATTGGGATAATTAATACCTCATGCACCATTCTTGAGGAGGGACCATTTGTGATCAGCTTTTTGGCAAAATTGAAGTTGCCTGGATATCCATGAGCTAGCACAGAGATGGCTGGATATTTTTTGAAGCTCCAAAACATGCAACTCCAGGAGTTTAGAATTTGAGCTTGATGATAGGGCATCATGGGGAGATAGGAGAACATCTGATTGTAAAGATAACTCCTATACCCATCACGGCCCACGCTTGTGATCTCAAGTTCATCATCATCTTTGTCTTCCTCTTCTTCTCCATCTCCTCTTGAGGATTCCACTATGTCAATGACTTCCTTTTGACTTTCTTGCTCAGGCTCTCCCTCATTTTCTGCAGGAGCAACTTCTTCTGTAATGGGGATATCACGAGGCTCCCCCTCAACATGATCATCTATCTGCAGGACTAATAGCTCCCCCTCAGCTGGAGCATTTTCTATCATGAGAACTTCAGGTGTCTCCCCCTCAGCTTGAGCTATGTCCTTTTGGCTTTCTTTGGATAGTTCCTTTTTAGCAGCCATCCTCTTGTCTTCCTCCTTGAACACTCCTTCATTGACAAGGATATACTTCTTAACCAATTTTTATCTTGGTTTTCTAGGCTGAGCCACAACCTCAGGACTTCCTTGGGCTTCAGCTCTGTCCTGTTGATTAGTCAGAACATCTGGTGCAGCAGCTTCCTTGCTAGAGGTGTTCGGTCTGTTCTCTACGATCGGTAGAGACTCTACGATCGAAGAGACAGATGGCCTCTTGGACTTGTGACTGAGTTTGTTCTTCAGCAGCAGCTGTGATATGGTGGCTCTGTCTTCATTTGCCTCAGCCAGCTGTTCTTTTCTCCTTAGGATCCTCAGTCTCAATATTAGAGGACTCTATAGGTATATCAGTCGTAGACCCTTGAGGTTCTTCTACCATCCTAGACTTTAGCTTTCTCTTGCCCTTGCTTTTTCTGATAAGGGCAGTGGGTTCTACTTTTTTGACATCTTCTTCTTCTTCAGTCTCTTTGACGACTGACATGTTTCCTGGAATCCCTGATTCCTTTAGATCACCAGTTCTATGTTAGGTTTATAATATTCAAGAATGCAATCAAATTGCATAAAAATGCGGAAACGTGTAAAATCAGAGTTTAAAAAATTTACAAACCATATACCTGGATCACCCTTTATGCACAATTATTAATTAAACGAAAAGATAAAGAATAAAATCATACCCTTGAAGATCGAGCTTCCTCGGTACAAGTTCACCTCCAAATCCTTTCGTTCAACTTGAATCCACCGGTTTTTGTTCCTTCCTTTGATCAACGTTAGCCACCCATATGTTTGGCCTCTGAGGTGATCCACCAAGGAAAATAAAGATTCAAGAAGATGGGTGGTCAAATAAACCCTAGTTTTTCTATCTCTATAGAAAAGGAGCGTACTCTCCCAACAATTGGAATTACGTATGTTGTAAAAGTCAACAACCACATCACCCATAATAAGACTCCTCTTATTTATAGATGTGGGCAACCCACCTTAACAATTAAGGAATTGGGATTTATTTAATTAATTAAATTCTTTTAATTAATTAAGCTCCCTAATCTTATTAGGGATAATTAATTAAACTCCTTTAACTAATTTTCCTTCCTAATCCAATTAGGAATAAATGAGAGTACTTATATTAAATTAATTCCTAAACTCTTTTAGAAATTAAAATAATAATAATTGTAATAATATTAATAAGACTCCTCTTATTAATTTATATTTAATATTTCTAAAATATTAAATAATAAATATTAAGCTATTTAATTTATTCTATCACCATAGATTAAATTAAATATACTTAACATATTATTACGATTATGGCATTAACTTCTTAAATAATTATTCTTCCTTTTATGGTGTGTGACCCTTTAGGTTCTCCATATTAATCCGGTTGTGAATAAATCAATTAGAACAATTCTAATCTTATTTAAATAAATAAATTAAATAATTAATTTATTTAAATAAATAATATTTATTCTACAATAGGATAAGTCTCCCCTAGCGATCAACGACTTTCCAAATAATATAGATTTCAACATTAATCATTAAAGAACCTTTGAGTAAATAGTTACTGTACAATTCAATCCTTCCACCATACATGTCCCAATTAAATATAAGACATGGAATTACCACAAGTCTTATTTTATTTAATTATATGTATTTCGATCCTTAAATGCATGAACTCCAAATAATGCAAATTAGAAACTCCTTTCTAATTTCATTCCGCCTTGCCAAGGACTACTTTGGGTTGTCATTTATCGAATCACATAGACATTTCTCTTCTTTTAATAGAAGTGGTAGATTCTTTATTGATCATACATTATCTCCATGTACAACTTATTATACCCAAGCATACCCTTTGATATACCCTAAGGGTCTTAAGGAATAAGTCAAAGTATAACTCATCATACACAAGATACAATGATGATCTCAAGTCCAAGGATCACTTGTACTACTATCACTACAGGAATTCCTATTGACAGGCAAGTAAAACTCCATTAGGTATTCCTTAGCGAGCCACGCTCAAAGAACTTATTCTCTAATAAGCACCTACATACTTGCTTTAGTGTCTCCACACAAATGATCATGAGATCAATCATCCTCATCCAATGAGCAAGCAACGTATGTACCAATCTATCCGGATTCACTAATCCCCAATTTAGTAATCCAATGATTGGGAACTATTTTAGTTTTAAGCTTTCTAAGAATTTAGATCTCATTAGAATGATCATCATCATTATTCTAAAAGCATTGCTTAAAACTATGGGTTTATCACATATTATAAAACAAAGATCATGTAGATAATTAAAAGCCTTTAATAAATTAATACTTTTTATTAATAAATGAATAAGATTGTTACAAAGTATATGCTTTATCATCAAACATGATTGGCTTGTGTGCATACTACTTTCATTCTTCCACTGGACTTAGACAACATATGAACATTTTCTGTTGGATTCCTTTTCCAATTTTAAATCAATTGTTGGGTCATCCATCTGTTTGGGTTGATGGACTCTCCTTCATTGCCACCAATTTTGTCACCTAGAGCAGACTGTAGGATGATTCTTATAAAGCGCCCATAGAGCATCTTTTAAGAGCTCTTTGTCTTCTTCGAGCTTAGGATCCATTTTCCTATCCACTCAAGCAGTAGAGCTCCATAGTTGAGCTGTATGCCACAACTTATGGCAGTCATGAGTTTTAGCTGTACCTCATTTACAGAATCGTGGCTGGAGCTTTTACAGCATATACATTTCCCAATAATATCAGCCAAAAATTCATACCTCTGAGGAAACTCCTTCTTCTTGTATCCTTTGACATTGGGGAATTTCTTGTGATGCATCTTCTTAAGCCCTACATGGAAGTTGATGCCATCTAAAAACCAAAAGCCTTCGGATTTGAAGCCTAGGGCTAGGTTGATGTTCTCAGCCTTTAGCTTGATTTCCACGTCCTTGACTCTCGTCGTGAGGACTTCATTTTTTAATGCCCCATTTCTGTAAAACTCCTTTATTAACTTTGGTTAGATCCAGGTGCTCGTACCCAGAGTGTCTTCGAGACCAACCTTCTTTATCAATGTTAGAGTCTTGTAAAATTTGGGTTCAGCGGTTTTGAATTCATCGAAGCATAGTCTGTAGTCGGAGACGACGTTGGAGGCTGCCATTGATTTCCTTGCAGGGAGTGTGGATGTCTGAACTTTCTTAAGGGTTAGGGTTTCTGCTTGTAGAGAGAGAGAAAAGAGATGAGCCTTTTGAACTTCTGATTTCAAAAAGGCATTTTCAAACTGTACTTGAAAACTTCCCTCTCTCCATTTTTGTTTAGTGGGGCAGGTGTTAAATTCTACTTGGCTCTACGAATTTGACTGAGGAGGATTGTACTGATTTGTCATTAGCTCTTTTTGAGCTAATGCGTCCTTAGTGAGGACTACGATCGTTGAGGTAGCCTTTGCGATCGTTGAGTCTGCTCAACATTCGTTGTGTCTGTTCAGCAATCATCGTGTCTGAACTACGATCGTCGAGTATGTCCAACAATCATCGTGTCTGAACTACGATCGTCGAGTCTGTTCAGCAGTCGTTGTGTCTGAACTACGATCGTCGAGTCTGTCCAGCAATCGTCGTGTCTGAACTACGATCGCCGAGTCTGTCTAACAGTTATTGTGTCTGAACTACGATAGTCGAGTCTGTCCGGATCCTTGTGATGAGTTTTTAACTTAGCATTATTTTAAGGTAACTCAGGAAGGGCCAACCTCATAGAGTGAATCAAGGGTTAGGTTTGTTCCTGAGGTGCTTATCAGAGAGGTTGCTTTGTTTTGAACTTTCTCATCACAGGATGCTCCTTTGTTTTGTTGACGGGGCTCTACCATCGTTGAGTCTGTGCTACGATCATTGAGTCTGTGTTACTCCAGCTCTGCGATCGTGGACTTCCCTTGGCCATGTCTACGATTTCAACCATAGCCTTTATATCTGTATGGTTAGCACACACTAGAGCATATATTTCATGGTTGTAAATTAAGCATTCCTAGCTCACTTATTAACTTGTTAAATCTGGATTCATCTAAAGGCTTTGTAAAGACATCAGCAAGTTGATTTTTAGTGGGGATATATTGTAAAGATATAGTTCTATTTTGCACATGATCCCTAATAAAGTGATACCTTATTTCTATATGCTTAGTCTTAGAATGGATGACAAGATTATGAGTTATTGCTATGGCACTTGTGTTATCATAGTGAATAGGTATGGATATGAATTCAAACCCATAATCTGCTAGCTAATTTTTCATCCATAGGATCTCGAGTAAATAAAGAAATTGCCGGTAAAGAATGTATTTAGCTTCGTAATCGAGGTAGATCTTTGAGTTTTGCTTCTTGATAAACCAGGACACAAGTCTGTTTCCTAGCAATTGACAGGTGCAACTGGTACTTTTTCTATCTATTTTGCATCCTGCAAAATCAACATTTGTGTATCCTGTTAGTTCAAATGAGGATTCCTTGGGATACCAAAGTTCCAAGTAAGGTGTACCCTTGAGATACCTGAAAATCCTCTTTACAGTAGTTAAATGTGATTTTTTAGGATTAGCCCAAAATCTAACACATATGCATGTTGTAAACATTATGTCTGGTCTACTGGCAGTTAGATATAAAAGAGAACCTATCATACCTCTGTATTGAGTTATATCAATACTTTTACCTTTCTCATCTTTTTCAAGCTTGGTTGTAGGAGCAATTGGGGTTTTCATGGGAGCTGATTCCATGCCATACTTCTTAAGTAAATCTTTGATGTACTTGGCTTGGTTTATGAATATTCCTTCATCAGTCTGCTTTACTTGCAGTCTAAGGAAGAAGTTCAGCTCACCCATCATGCTAATTTCAAACTTGCTTTGCATAAGCTTGGAAAATCTCTTACATAGCTTTTCATCAGTAGAACCAAAAATAATATCATAAACATATATTTGAACCAATAAGACTTTGTATTTATGCTTTCTAAGAAATAATGTGGTATCTACTTTACCTCTAGTGAATCCATTTTCAATAAGAAAGTTAGTTAGTGTTTCATACCATGCTCTAGGTGCTTGTTTAAGACCATATAAGGCTTTGTCTAATCTATAAACATAATTAGAAAGAGATGGATTAATGAAACTTGGAGGTTGCTCTACATAGACTTCTTCTTGAAGTTCACTATTCAGGAATGCACTTTTGACATCCATCTGAAAGACCTTGAATTTCATGTGAGCAGAAAAGGCAAGGAAGATTCTGATGGCTTCTAATCTGGCAACAGGTGCAAATGTCTCATCGTAGTCAATGCCTTCTTCTTGAGAGTAGCCCTTGGCCACTAGTCTTGCCTTATTCCTAGTTATTACTCCATCTTCATCCATCTTGTTCCTGAAGACCCACTTGGTTCCAATGACAGGATGACTCTTTGGTCTTGGTACCAATCTCCATACTTTGCTTCTTTCAAATTGGTTAAGTTCTTCCTGCATGGCTTCTATCCAGCTGGAGTCTTCCATAGCATCCTCTATCTTCTTAGGTTCCATTTGTGACAAGAAGCTTAGATAAAAACATTCATTCTGGGTGGCAGCCCTTGTTTTTACTCTTGCACTCGGATCTCCAATGATTAGATCTTTAGTGTGATCTCTTGCTCATCTGTTTCCTGTAGGGACATCTGTCCTGATGCCTTCTTATCTTAGGCCTTCAAGATCTATTTTTTCTTCCTGGTGTGGAGGTTCGTTGTCTGGCATAGGCCTCTCTACGATTTCATTTCCTTGCTCAACGATTTCACTATCTGGTACTACGATCGTAGTGTTGAGCTCGACGACCTCGTTCGTAGTGTCTGAACTGTCGGTCATAGTGTCTTGACGCACTATTTTGTCCAAGTCTGTTTCATCAAAAATGATGTGAATCGAGACTTCAACACTCAGTGTCTTCTTGTTGAACACTCTGTAGGCTTTACTGTCAGTGGCATATCCAAGAAAGATTCCTTCGTCTGACTTGGGTTGAAACTTTGTCAAGTACTGCTTTCCATTGTTGAGAATGTAGCATGTATAGTCGAATACATAAAAGTAGCTGACACTTGGCTTTCTTCCTTTCCACAGTTCATAGGGAGTCTTCTTGATCGTAGAGTGTATGAGTGATCTGTTTTGAGTGTAGCATACAGTGTTGACAGCTTTTGCCCAAAAGTATTCAGGCAGATGGGCTGCTGCTAGTAGAGTTCTTCCAGCCTCTATCAAAGTTCTGTTCTTTCTATCAACTACTCGAGTTCGTGGAGCTGAGAAGTTATGACTGATGCTATTGTCTGTGCAGAACTGGTCCATTTCTGAGAAGTCGAATTCTCTACCATGATCACTCCTTATAGCCTTGATTTTCTCTCCTTTATCGTTCATCACTAGCCTGAACATCTTGATCAGTTGGGAGCTTATTTCATCCTTTGAGATTAGAAAGAACACCTATGTGAACCTGGTGTAGTCGTCGACTATGACCAGTGAGTATCTTTTCCCTCCGAGACTTGTCATTGGAATTGGACCAAAAAGATCCATGTGGAGCAGCTGCAGGGGCTTGTCGATTGAGTTGGCAGTTTTGCTCTTGAATAAGCTTCTAGTTTGCTTTCCAAGCTGACAGGCATTGCATGGCCTTTCTTTGACGAAGTTGAACTTGGGTAGGCCTACAACAAGATCTTTTGAGGCCAGCTTGGACATGCTTTTGAAGTTTAAATGAGACAATCGTCTATGCCATAGCCAGCTCATTTCTTCAGATGCTTTAGCCAGAAAGCATATTGTTTCATCTGAGCTTAGCTGTCCAAGATTCACTGTGTAGACATTTCTTTCTCTTGTTCTGGTTAACTTTACAACAGATGTCTTCAAATCTCTAACTTGACACTTATTGTTGAGGAATGTTACTTGATGACCCTTGTCACAGAGTTGGCTAATGCTTTGAAGATTGTGTTGTAGTCCTTCCATATAGACCACTCTACTGAAGGACACTGCTCCATTTCCAACTGAGCCATATCTTCTTGTCTTGCCAGAGCCGTTGTCTCCAAAGATGACTGAGGGACCTTCCTTTTCTATGTAGTTAGACAAAAGGGCTTTGTTCCCAATCATGTGCCTTGAGCATCCATTGTCCATATACCAGGTCGTGATCGTGGAGCCTTTTTCCTGTGGTAACATTAAACCTTCATTTTTGTACCCATATTTGCATGGGTCCTATTTTGTTAGTACCCTTGGGGACCTAAATCTGTTTGATCTTGGGTCTCACATGCATTGAATTATAATAACACTTTGCAGCCTTGTGACCAATTTTGTAGCACACAAAACATTTAATATGATGCTAGCTTGTGTGTGTGTGAGAATTCATTCTCCATTTGGACTTTTGTGGTTCTTTAGTCATCCTTCTATTAAACTAATTTTCCATCTTCCATATGTCCTTGGGTTTCATGAATTGTGAGGAGTGTACCTTACCTCTACTGTACCTTTCCTGTTGATTCGTAGAGTTAGTTTTACTTGACTCTACGATCCGTCGAGGTTGGTGAGTGGAGGATGAGTTACTCTTCTCTTTTCTAAAACCCAAGCCAGCATGAGATCCTTTACTCCCTGGAGTATGGATTGAATCAGTAGAACAGGGTTGGGCTGGTTCTTCCTTCTGTGAGGATTTCACAAATGTAATGCCTCTACTAAAACTTGAAGCATTACTAGTGCTAGTTTCCTTTATCTTTTCCACACATGGCTCTGAGGTGGACCCCCCAAAGCCTAGGCCTGTTCTGTCAGATGCACTTCTCTAACTAGAGAATAGCGAGTCCATGGATGATGAGGATTTATTCCATGTAGAGATAGTATTTCTAGTTCCTCAATTTTAGAGGTTAGATTGGACTCTCTTTGTGCATTGAGCTCATTGGTCTATTTTAAGATCTCATTCTTAGCCTCAAGCTTGGAGAGAAAGTTAGTACTTAGAAGAGTTATTTCTAGTTCTTCTTGAACTTTCTTTTTCTCCTCTTGAAGAAGTGGATAATCCTTCAACAGAACTCTGAACCACTTCATGTATTGATATCCATGCAGTGCAGTTCATAAATCATTAATGTCTATATCAGGAGAGTTGAAGTCAAATACCTCATCGATACTTACTTCATGTATGTTGGAGTTCAGTTTGTCCTATGCATGTTTGGCCATTAGGCACAGATTAGCCATTTGGGGATCTTCAACATCTCCAGATTTGGGAGTTGAGTCATTATCTGAATCACTCCACGATCCTCCAGCTACAAGGCCTTTGTCTCTCTTTTGAGGCCTTTTGTTGCCTTTGTATTCCTTCTTCGAATGTGATTTCTTCTTTAGCTCTTCTCTGAGAGGTTTATTGCAGTTGGCAATGAAATGGCCAGGCTTCTTACAGTTGTAGCATATATCATTCATTTGCTCCTGACTGCTGTAGTTGTTGATCTTCTTTGGTTTGATGGTTTTGCCTTGACGCATGAACCTTCTGAGTCTTTTTACCAGCATTGCAATATCTTCATCATAGTAAGAGTCAATTTCAGTGTTGACCTTGGATGTACTTTCAGTTGCTTTGAGAGCAACACCCTTATCCTTCTTTCTTCCTTCTGATAGAGTTTCTGCTCGTTGAGTCAGCTCCAGTTCGTATGTAAGAAGGTTTCCATATAGCTGTTGAACAGTCATCTCGTGAAGATTTTTTGACTCTCTAATAGCAGTGGTTTTGGCATCCCACCTGCTTGGTAAGGCTCCCATGAACTTTATGATTAGATCTTTGTTTGGATAGATCTTTCTATAGGCTCGTAGAGAGTTGAGCAGAACGTTGAATCTCTCGTAGGTGGCAGTGACGTTCTCTCTTTGAACGTGTGAGAACATTTCATATTGCTGTGTTAGGAGAGATTGTTTATTTTCTCTTACTTCTTCCGTTCCTTCATGCATGATGAGTAGTGCTTCCCAAACCTCCTTTGCTGTTTTGCTGGTGACCACATTTTTGAATAGATCATCTTCTAATGATTGAAATAAAATGTTCTTAGCCTTTTTGTCGAGTTGAACAACTCTCTTCTCGTTGTCTGTCCACTCCTCTTTGACTTTGATTTGTATTACGCTTGGATCGTCTCAGAGTTGGTGCAAGCTTTGTTGGAATATAGGGCCCATTCTCAATAGTCTCAAATAGATCTTCATCTATTGAGTCCATGTATGCTTGCATCCTAACTTTCCAGTTTTGAATTTAATCTTTGTGCACATTGGTGGCTTTGCGCCTCCTCCAGGTCCTTGATTCACTTGGTAAGTGTGCCATTAGATCTACTTAAGCTTTGTAGGCTGTATAATAGAACCTGCTCTGATACCAATTGTTAGTTCCCGGAGGCACAATAGTTATCTAGAAGGGGGGGGGGGGGTTGAATAGATATTTTTAAAAATCTTTTCGATTTAACTTGTTAATTGATAATGATTAAAACTCAGCGGGATTATTATTTGTTTTAATCTCCCTTAAGATAGTGAGTTAATGAGAGCGAGGCAGTTATAGCAGTTATGGCAGATATGGCAGTTATAGCAAGAATGTAATAGGCACAATCGTTTTAAGTGGTTCAGAGCAATTAAAGCTCCTAGTCCACTCTTCTACTCCTCGAGTAGTAAATCCACTAAGGATGTCTTATACACTTTCTAAATCACACAGATTCCTTCTAGACCAGCAGTCTAGGAACTTCTTAGTTCACTCTTGAACTCTTCAAGTCCAGCAGACTTGGCTCTTCATAGTTCACTTAGAACTCTTCAAGTCTTTCTGACTTGGAACTTCTTACTTCAGTTGATTGGTAGTTGTTGAGTTCTTGATTGTTGCTACTCAGTTGCTGCTAAGCACTTGTTCGAAAGAACTGAGTAGCTGAGAAAGCTTTCTCTTTTTCTCAGATCGTAGAGTTGAGCATTGAGAGTTCTTGTGCGTTTTTGTTCAATACTTGATTGTTTCTCTCATTTTCATTTTTTCTCCATATATGTGATCCTTGAAATCTATCCGTTGAAGCCTTTTGGTGAAGCATTAAATGCGTTTGACATTTCTGAACTTTGATGGAGGCTTTTTTACACATCTTCCTAATCGCATTCGCCCACCGACACGATGAGAGATCTTTCTCACCTAACACCTGAAAAGGTATTTTCCTCTATCCTATGGTCCTTTCCTTAGCTTCTTGAATACGTTCCTTTTGTTATATACTAAGGATATCTTTTGTGCTGTTGGGACTGGTGAGGACTTAAACGTTTAAACGCCATTCCTTATTTGTTGGAACTTGTCTTGAAACAAAAGGTGGGGCTCGATGCTTCTAACACAATTCAGATGATACTCTACGATTCAGATCGTGGTGCCTTGTCACCTTGGTGCTTGGTCTGATGCTATCAAACAAGAGCACTACGATTTCTTTTAAAAGACTTGCACACTGCGGTCTTCACTTGCTTGTTATTGCAAGCTCTACGTTTACGAGAGCACACTACGATCTCTGAGTTGGTTCGGCAAATGTTGGGACCACTCTACGATTTCCGAAGAGGTCTTTCTAGGCAGGCACACTACGATCCTTGATGCTCTACGTTTCTGCCTTGATTTCTGTAATCTTGATCAGCTTAATACACTACGATATCTTCGAAGCCTATCTATTTCACTTCAAGATGTAGATCAACCTAACAAATTTGATCTATCACTAAGTCCTTGTATATATATTTCTCTAAGGACTTTACATATAATCATGAGTATTTACTTTAAACATCAAATCAAAATATGTACTCTCCCAACAAACTCCTTTTGTGTGAAGATATATTTTAGACTCTTATGGTCCGTGTATATCTCACATTTTTTTTCGTAAAGATAATGTCTCCATATCTTTAAGGCAAAAACTACCGCGGCTAGTTCCAGATCATGAGTAGGGTAAACTTTTTCATAATTCTTCAACTGCCGTGATGCATACGCAATGACCTTACCATGCTGCATGAGCACGCAACCAAGTCCTCTATGCGAAGCATCGCTATAAACTACAAAATTTCTCGTGTCATCGGGTAATGACAAAATAGGTGCTTCACTTAACATCTTCTTCAGTTCTTGAAAACTGTCCTCACATTTCTAAGTCCACGCGTATTTCACCGTCTTCCTTGTAAAGTTAGCCAACGGAGTAGCTATCTTCGAAAAATCCTGGATGAATCTCCGATAGTATCTCGCTAACCCTAGGAAACTCTGCACCTCAATCGGCGTTTTCGGTTGTTCCCAATTCATCACGACTTCCACCTTTGTTGGATCTACTAAAATCTCTTCATGGTCAATGAAATGGCCTAAAAACTGTACCCTCTCTAGCCAAAATTCACACTTAGTGAACTTCACATATAACTTCTCTTTCCTCAATGTCTCTAATACTATTTTTAGGTGTTCAGCATGATCTTCTGACGTCTTAGAATAGACTAGAATATCATCGATAAACACCACAACGAACTTGTCCAAATATTGTTTTAACACTTTGTTCATCATATCCATAAATGCAGCTGGTGCATTTGTCAACCCAAATAACATCACCAGAAACTCGTAATGACCGTAACGAGTTCTGAATGCTGTCTTTGGTACGTCCTCCTTCCTAACCTTCAACTGGTGATACCCCGTTTGCAAATCTATTTTAGAAAAATACCTTGCCCCTTTTAACTGATCAAAAAGATCATCGATCCTGGGCAATGGGTAGTGGTGCACAACAGGCCGGCCTGGCCTGGTCCGGCCTAAGCATTCCAGGCCTTAGCCGTTGACCATGCCAGGTCAGGCCTTGACTTTTTGACTACAGGCTAGGCCAGGCCAAGCCAGGTTTAGAACAAAAAAGTGTGACTTGTTTAGGCCTACAGGCCCGGCCGAGCCAGGCCTCATTAGGCCCAACTGTTTTTTACTTAAAAAATTAACTCAACTTCTCCTCTGTTTATTAAAAACATGCGGATTTTTTTTACTAGACTATGTGGGACTATGCAAGGCTTAAGCAAACCTCCATTTATTAAAGAAAGGCAGGGATAAAAACATTTTATTAGACTATGTGGGACTATGCATTGCTTAGCCAAACCCAACACAAGCTTAAGTGCATTGTACTTCAAAATTTTGGACTTGACCTCTCCTCTATTCATAGAAGAAAAGTAGGGACAAGAGATATTAAACTAGACTATGTGGGACTTTGAAACAAAAATGAAATTGAACTAAATGCCTCTCATTCTTATAGTTTGCTATTAAATTTGTGTTTCTTGAGGTGCTGATGTGGGACAAAACACAAAAGTAAAACCGGTCAAGTTGGCTGGGTGAATTGGTTTGTGTTGAACGTGGAAGAGATGTATGGATTACGTTATCTAGCAATAGTTTAAGAATTAATTTCTGTATGCAAGTTACAAAATCTCATATTTTGCAAACAAATTAAGTTTTAAGCTAAACAACATTCTAGAGAAAGAAAGAGAGATAGTAGTTGATAGAGTAGAAATGCATCTTTAATTTAATATTTGAAACTTTTACACATAGGATTCTTTTTTATGGAAGGTAGTTCAATAACTTTTTTGCCAGACTTTAGCACAAGCTAGCTGAGGTTTGGGTTTAATGGAATATAGCCAACCATTTAAGCTTAGTCACGTGTGTAGTAATTTTTAACTTTTTGGAAGTCCAATTTCTAACTTTTGGACTTTGGTGTTACCTTTATTAGATTGACTATGAAGTTCTTTTGATCTTGATCTTTTCTGTTTTGTTTGATTAGTTGGGAATGTCGTGTGCGATGGATACATTTTCTGGCCAGTCCTATGGAGCAAAACAATACGCCAATACCATATGCTAGGCATACATATGCAGAGAGCTGTGATTATTCTTTCGCTAGTAAGCATACCCCTTGCAGTCATCTGGACAAACATCGACATCATTCTCAAAACTTGGTAAAGAGTTCAAAACTTGGACAGTCTCTTAATGGTGGAGGTGGATGTTTGCTGGAGATGGATGAGGGTCGGTGATGTTGAGGAGGTGCGGTGGTGGTAGTTGAGGTGGGCATTGGTAACACTTGGTAAAGAGTCCAATACTTCATGAGATGGATTAAAGAAATCCCACCCAAGTTGATTTCATTCATTGTTTCTACATTCACAATAGTGGCCCATAGTCTATAATCTCAAAGTCCCACATTGAATTGAACTTGAATTGAACATAAGACTTCACTCTATAATAGCAATCCTAAAGTCCAATGTTTATCTTTTAAATGTTTAGTCCCACATTGAAAGTGGGATGCAAGTATAAGGAGGATTTCCTTATAAATGGACTTGCTAGTATGACCCAAACTAAAGATTTTGGGTTGTATTTGGTCGCAGACCGGATTAGGTGGCAGGCCGGTCCAGGCTATAAACCAGGCCGTAGGCCAGGCTAGTCCATGCTTTTTTGAAGGCCAGGCCAGGTCGGATACGAGCCATTAATTCATGGTCTGTTCTTGGTCTAGTAGGTCGGGCCTGACCGGTCCAGGCTTTGACCAGGCCGAGCTTTGACCAGGTCAGGCTCAGGTCGGATCAAGGCCAGGCTCCAGGCCGCGGCCCTTTTGTGCACCTCTAACAATGGGTATTTATTATTTATCGTTAATTTATTCAACTCTCGGTAGTCGATACAAAGTCTTAACGATCCCTCCTTCTTCTTTACAAATAGTACCGGTGCTCCCCACGACGAAACACTCGGTTGTATGTACTTTATGTCCAACAGTTCTTGTAACTGTACCATTAACTCCTTCATCTCCACTGGTGCCATACGATATGGTGCCCTGAAAACTGGTGCCACTCCTGGCACAATATCTATTAGGAACTCGGTCTCCCTATCCGGTGGAAGACCCGACAATTCACTTAGAAATACATCCGTGAATTCTTTAACTACAGGTATTTGTTCCATGGTCGCTGTCACTCTCTGGGTATCAACAACATGACACAGATAACCTACACACCCCTTCCTCAACAATTTCCTAGTTTGTGACATCGTAAGACAACACGAACGCCCTGGAGATCTATTACCGTAAAATATTACATGAGGTTGTCTCAACGTTCTAATATTCACACATTTCTTTTGATAATCTATAATTGCCCCATGGTTAAACAACCAATCCATTCCGAGAATTACATCGAATTCTCCTAACTTTATCGGTATCAAATCTACCGATAATTTATAATCCCGTATGTCTACGCAACTAACTCCTATTAATATCTTCAACAGGAATTATCTCTTCGTTTGCTATCTTAATATTTAAAGGTATAGGCAACTTTTCGGGAAATAATCCTAATCGTCTAGCAAAATCACATGCTATAAACGAACAAGTAGCACCCAAATCAAACAGCACGTAAGCATTTATGTTGTTGATTGAAATAATACCTGCAACTACATCCACTGATGCCATCGCATCTTGGACCGTCATGTTAAAGGTACGGGCCATCGGCCTACCCGGCTACGCTAGACCACCAATAGCTAACTTACCGCTATTAGCGCCTTTATTCTCGTTCGTCCCCTTTTTCGGGCAGTTCTTTGCTATGTGGTCAGTTGACCCACATACAAAGCATCCGTGGTTCTTCTTCGGACTTGGATAGTTAGGCAAAATGTGCCCCTCTTATCCACAGTTGTAGCATATGGCCTTCCCCTTGAGACAGACTCCTAAGTGAGTCTTCCCACAGGTCTTGCAGGCCTCCATCCTTCTTTTCGGATCTCCTTACTTTACTCCGATATTCCCAGAGTTAAACCCTTTCCATTTTTGTCCTTCGCCACTCCCGTTGGCTCCTTCTATCTTCACCCCCCCTTCAACTTTTCCCTTATTCTTCTTGTCTTTGTGGTACTGGCTTAAAGCCTCGCTCCCATCTTCGGTGATTATCGCCTTCTATAGTATGGTCCCAAAGGAAGTACTCTGGAATACAGATATCCTGTTATAGAGCCAGGGTTTCAAGCCTTGCTCGAACCATCGAGCTTTCCTAACCTCGGTGTCCACTTAGTGTGGAATAAACCTCGCAAGTTCGTTAAACTTAGCAGCGTATTGGGAACCATCATTTCCCCTTGTTTCAAATTAAGAAACCGCATTTCCATCCTCCACTGCATACTCGTGGGAAAGTAGTTCTCGAAGAAAATCTCCTTGAACCTTACCCAAGTTATATTCTCTGTACCAGCTCTAGCTTGGTTGGCCTCCCACCAAAAGTTGACCTCTCCCTTTATCACGTAGGTTGAAAAACCAACCTTCTGACCCTCATCGACATTTGCTATGATAAATGCCTTCTCGATTTCTTTTACCCATGTTTGGGTTTCTATAGGGTCCGTAGTTCCTTTGAATTCCGACAGACCGACACTCTTAAAATCTTTAAAAGTAGTAGCTCGTACTACTCAAGGATTTATGGGGATATTAGCCCCATTTCTATTAAACGCTGCTGTTAATAAGTTAACAAATTCCTGCATTGGGTTTACCGGACCTCCCTCCGGTTGATTTTCATTAGCTTCTTGATTACGTTGTCTCCTTCTTGGTAGCATTTTGCTGTTACAATAAACAACACATTTCGTTATTATTCACTTCCTATTAGTTAATTATTATTCAAGATTAAACAATAACTTCAACATTCATTACTCAATATGTTCCGAAAAAGGCTTATATTGATTCATTCCTTGTAGTATAATACTACATTGTTTACATTACATAACCTAAGCTGATTATATTACTATCCCGCAATTGCTTTCCAAAAATTGGGATTTACAAAAGACTACCCTTTGATATACAAAAGAGGGTTTTACGTCACTACTAGATACACAATATTTACATATCTAAAACCACTCTAGCTACTACTAGATTACATCTGCCTCAAGGCATTATTAAAATCCGCAGTGGCAAGATCGGTGATAACATCACGGCTGATCGTATGCCGAGTCTGCCCAACCTCTATTGGATACCCAGCTACCTGCTACTGGAAATCCTTATGAAAACTCCTATGTATATAGAACATCCTCCCTATCTTTTGTTTCTTGGTCTTTAGCTCCTGCCTAAGCTCAAAGACCTCTTGTTTTAGCTCATGGACCTTATCCTTGGCTAAAACTCTCTCGTCATGTTTATGCTCCCACATCGACTCCACATCTGTCTTATCTTCCAAGACAGCATGAAGTCCTTCTTTCAGCTCCTTCACTTCCTTACAATACTGGATGTTTCTATCCAATACTTCCATGAACAGTGCTTTTATTGACTCCCCCGGAGTCATCTCTTCCTCAGGTGCTATGGGGTTAAAAGACACCACCTCTACCTCCTCTTCAGAAATGCCATAAGGTCATAAGGTCTAGGCTCTCTGAGTCTCCAGACTCAACTATCACCACTTCAGGCTCTATTGCTATAGGATTCGGTATAATCTCTACTTGATTCACTGACCCTTCACTGACTACATGTATATCCCTATACATTTCATTTCCTCCTGACATCTATAATAAAACAAATAGTTTGATTAGTACACGTTAGTAGAATAATAAAAACACATAACAAATATAATGCATTTTTATAGGGTTAATTTCCATCTTTTATTTATTTGACTTTTCTTAAGGTTATGACTTAAGGTTCTAATCCCCCCCTTAAGTTTTATAACCTAATGCTTTGATACCAACCTGTGATGCCCCCAAATCTGGGTATCTTCTAACCTGGTATATGGTGCTACACGGTGCTACAGTTCACACATACATTCAATTGAAATGCCTCAAAAGAACGAATATGTCTTATATATATATATATATATTCCAAAACAATATTCCCTTCCCATGTTCTTTATAACCAATACATAAGTTCTTTGTCATAATATCAAATACATTACAACATTAAACCTATACTATTACATGTATAGCTCAATCTGGCCTCTTTTTAGCCTTTCCTTTATCTTTACCGGATCCTTCGGTCCGTTAGGTCTTAGCTGCATTCATATGGTTCAAGCAAGAGTGAGCATAACTAGCTCAGCAAGTACAAAAATTACAACTAAATAGCATGCTTGAAACATAGGAATCGTACATCTTCAATAACTGAACAATAGTTATGAAGTACTATCGATAATTCAAAATAGCAATTCTCTTTTCCTTCAAAACGTTTTACAATGACAATTTCAGTAAAACATCAATTCCGGTCCAAGACCATGAGCATTTCATACTTTCTTTGAAAAGGACAACCTAACACTAAGTCCGTAAGTCCGTCATATCTTACGAGCATGTCTAGGTGATCAACCTATAGTACTCTATGTTGATCAACACTACATTCGTTAAACGTATGTACGTTTAAGTTGTGGCAACCTCACGTGCCTGTCGTTTAACGACAAAACATTTTAGCATACTAAGTCTTCATTTGAAAACCACACCAACATAGTTTGGTAAAACATCGACAATACTTTGATAGATTTTAAGAAATCCAATATATCGTAAGTCTAGCCGAAAGAATTGGCTTTGACTTCATCATACATCAATTCATGTGTAAGATTACATGAATCACAAAGCTTGTCCAGATTGAACTGAAACAAGGGTTAGAACACTTGCCTTCAGCTCTGCTACTGTTATTACACGTTCACTTTAAGTCTTTAAGGTCTCTAAAGTATATAATCACATAATATAACACATTAGGTCATGAATAAACATACATGGTTCCTAATGAATCTTACCCTTCTTCTCAATCAATCATGACTTAGACTATTTATTATTGGTTATAGCTTATCACATTACATTGTCATTACGTTCATGTTCGATTTGTTATCTCCAACCTTTAGTTATCATACGTAAGGTTTAACAATGTCTTAAATAATGTTACATTAAGTTATATTTCATTATTAATCAGTTTTACTTTCTTTCTTTACTTATAAACTTTCCTTACTATGCAATCCTTAAAAGGTGTGTTTGCGCGTGAAACTCCAATGAGTGATGGCTTTCTACATATGCAAGGCGGTACCCACCTTCTGCACACCGTAAATTTTTATAGACTTTTTCTAATGTGAGATTCTCGGGCTCATAACTTCTTCATATAAGTCTGAATTGGCTCATTCAAAAGCCGTTAGTTCACAAATCACATACTCTATGTGTTCATGTAAGAATTTTACATTTTCGACTTCGTTAACTCAAAATTCACTTATGAGTTCATTTTTAACAAAAACGATAAATGTTCAACGCTCGTTTCTTCTTTCTAAGTCGGAATTCGGTCATTTTCGAGTCCGCAACTCTATAATGTCAAATAAGACTTGTTCCCATTGAAAACCAACGCTTTCGAGCTTAATATCAAAATTTGACTTCTAATCCGAGAATTTCACGAATTCGACGATTATTGTCCAATCGTGAGAATTCCGTCATAACTTCTTTACTTAGGATTTGTTCATCGTTTCAAATTGATTCAATCCATCATATTGACATCTTAACCTACTCATTTCATTAACTTATGTTCATGATAATTTATTACTTGTTCTTCATGAGCTTATAACTTATCAAAGTATAAACTACATATAATTTCATTTCTCATGACTTATGATAGTTTAAGTCCTTTAACCAACATTCTTACATCTTATTAACATACTAACTTCATTCATGTAAATATGTTACAAGTCTTACAAGTTATTCCTTAGTTCATATCTTATCCATGAACAAAGTGCTTATTCATGGCTTATTAAGACTTAAGTCCTTAGATTATTCATTCTTATCATTTCTTAGCATACATGACTATTAATCCACACTTCTCTTATCAACCTACAATGGTAGAGATGGAAGATTTATGACATAGGAGGCTTACCCTTGATGATCAAGCTTGTTCTTCTTTTCTAACAAATGAAAGTCTAACTTATACTTGCTTATTCTCTCTACCAAATAAGTCAAAAGTGTTGGATGAAAGTTAACAATCAACAAATGAAAACCAAACTCTTTTATTTATAGGAAAACCAAGGTTAAGGCATATTAGTCAATATACCAATCCCACCTCCTTACTATTCATTACCTATGCACTAAGTAAACTTGCTCCTTACTTCTTTTGCTTGGCCATTACATAAAGTTCTTGGTCACCAAGATTAACCATTTAACCATGGGTTTCCCCATGGGTCACCTTAACCCATTGGATCAATAACTTGGGCTTAAGTTTAATTACTTAACTTAAGCTTGTGGGCTTGTATTAATCCATTTTGGACTTTACATTAACAACCACTTGGGTTCTAACATTACTCACACATGGGCTTGCACATTAACTTCTATTAGACTTTGCAATTCGCTACACAATCCTACAAGTCCATTACATTTGGCTTATAACCTTATCACTTATACTCTATGTATTATTCCCGTATTCTCACTCGTATACTTATTCAACATATACTACATACCATAATTCATACATACTCATATAATACTTCGTATTATACTCCTATTCATTACTTCAATAATACTTACGTGCCATACGATCATCACATTAGATTCTAACGCTTTATTTTCCCTAACGTTCTCAAATTAAGTCCGCATACGAAAAATTACATTTTTCATACTTGAATTATTATTACATAATCCATCTCACCTTGATATTCTATCGTTACATATTTTTCAGAAGTTCAAAAATAATTCCCGAGCGGAAATTGATGAATAGTGTTTTCCAAAAAATTTCTCGGAAAGCTTTTATTTTCGTCTTGGAAATTCAAACACTTTAATTCCGCCACATAGCCAAAATACTATGACTTTCCGACGTTTCTAGGTTATATAACGACATTCATCTTACTAACACATAATAATAACAATTAATATAATTTTATTCATTATTTAATTAAATAAAATTATTTTACAAAAGATCCGAATTTCTCGGTCTTTACATATCTGCTCTCAAACTTATGAAAATAATAAGCGTAACACAAAACAACTGAATAGTAGTCTTTACGTAGTTTTATCAGTTAAACAAACCAAGAGACTCAACTGTTACAAAAGGTAAAGGGTCACAAGGCCATGTTTGGCTAGACCCACAAACCCTTTTTAATTTATTTTTATAATTTTCATTACTATATGATCCATTTGCCACACCCATTAAATAATATCATACATTCTTAAATTAATTAAAGTTAAACTTAATTCATTAATAAATTAAGTCAAGCCTTATCAATATAACTATAATTTATATTCAACCATTATAATTATAACTTTATTTAACAAATTCTCAATCCTCTAATTTAACTATTTAATTAAATTAAAATATTTCCATCAACCATTTCCACCCAACTTCCATAACAATTACCATCAAATATATTTATATTAATTCACCATTTTAATTAAGTGAATTACTCTCATTATTTATGAAATTTTAACGATACCAATTTCATTGCCATAATGCATAATAATCGAATTATATTATTTCATAATATAATTTTCAACTCAATTAAATTAACTAATATTATTTAGTTAATCACCTTCCCGTAATAATCTCTCATTTAATTTCTTTAATAGTTAAATTAACTATTAAACCTTATTTTCCAAACATATACATCTCCTTTATATTCACACTTAATCTCTTCACACCAAATCACATATTTCAAGATAAATTGCAAACATATATACTTACCCACACTCAAACACATAATTCAAAATATATACATTTCATAATAAGAATTTTTAATTATTAAATTCTTATTTTAAAAATTTATAAAAATTCGGGTTGTCACAGAACAACTCCTTGAATCTTGTCCAAGTCATTACAGTTGTCCCAACTCTAGCCTGATTAGTCTCCCACCAATAGTTGGCTTCTCCCTTCATCAAGTAAGTAGCCAAAGCTATCTTTTGGTCCTCCGCCACCCTTGCAATAATAATTGCTTTCTCCATCTCCTTCACCTAGGTTTGGTGTGACACCCCCAAATCTGGGTACTTCAATTCTCATATGATTTGGTGTTCACTATACAAACATCATATATCTATCTACCCATAATAATTGAAAGCATAAATAGATAGAAATAAATCCTCTCTTTAAGGAGTTACATCAACTGAATTAAATACATAAATTCCAGGTCACACTAACCGTAAATCTCAAATGCGGAAATATAAACAAATAATAGTCTTACACAACATTAACATAAGTCTGAAACATAAATACATAATCACATAAACAATAAGTCTTCATCACTTGTTAATCTTGCCCTTGCCTTTGCTAGTAGAAGGCTCGTCCGACCTTTTGTTCTTAACTGCAATGTTATTATTACATAAGAGTGAGCATGATTGCCCACAAGTATAATAATGAAACAACAACATAATAACATGCGAGTGAATCAAAGACTTCTGGAATAAAAACTCAACTTTTGAATCAAGAATGAATAACAAGAATCAAAAGAACTTCTGAGGGTCATAAGACCTTAAACTATGTTCTAGGTTATCAAGGGTTATACTTGAAACCTTTAACAGTCATAAGACTATGGACTCTTCTACTCGTACTTAGGGGGATCAACCCTTAGTACCATACTGTGCACAATATCTTAACGCTAACGCATAAGTAATCCCCTATATAGGGTTGTTCATCTCAGTTTGACATTAGAGTCCGCACCAAAGGAAGTTTGGTTTGGATAATTCAACAAGGGTTATGAAATTTAGAACGTTCATCAACTATGGACTAGTCAAATCAATAAGGGTTCGTTAGTCTTACAATGTTCAACAATAACTGATATTTAAATTGAATAACAAACTCAAGATGTATACAATAGAATAAGTATTGTATAACAGAATCATACTTTGAAATGATTAATAACCTTTAATATAACAATTGAACTTTGTTAGTTCTAGTAGGCACAATATAGATCTAGAAGGGGGGGGGGGGTTGAATAGATCCTTTTTAATGTCAAATACTTTTTTGATTTATTTTGTATTGCTCATGAATTAGCATATGACAAACATAAGAATCTTTTCAAGCACAACGGAATAAGTAAATGATCCCCTTCATTGATATATTCATAATCGACATATACACTGCTCGTAGAGAGTTAATTCAAGAAGTAAGCGGTTAAAACATACATAGCAGTTATAGTAGTTAATGTACATAATGTAAATGACATAAAGTAAAAGACACAAGGGGTTTTAAGTGGTTCAGAGACTCAAGCTCCTTATCCACTCTTCTGCTTTCAACTTGTAGGATTTCCACTAAGGAAGGGCAGCACCCTGAATCACTAAGATTCCTTCAAGGCTAGCAGCCTTGGGACTTCAGTTCACTAAGAACTCTTCTACTTTGCCATTCTTCTGAATGTTATCTTCTTGTCCTTCTCGGTTCTTAGCTTAGATGCCAATTCAAGTGACATTCTCATCTTTGTTGGGTGAAGCTTTGATATGTTTAAGTCCTTCTTCAAAAATGTTTCACTTCAACCTTCATAGTCTCACTGTCAGTGAGACTTGTTCTATTTAAGCTCAGGTGGAACTCGTAGAGACAACGTTAGCATTCTACCAACTCAACGATTCTGTTACATAGCAATCATCAGCAACTCTTGATCTTTGAAGCTCTGTTGATTTATACTTCTTCCCAATCTTCCCGTTTGAAAGTAGCCATTGAAAGCTTCTAGATTTGCTTCACAGATCTCGAGTTATTTAGTGCAGATTACAGATGTGACATGACATATCTTTTTCTGACTTTTTGACACTACAGTCCACTATTTCACCTACCCCATCAGAGATGTCACTTTTATGCCTCGTACAGGTCGAAGACTTTATTTCCTCCTTCTGATTTCTCGATTAGAGGTTGTCCTTTTGCATCGATGCTCTCTATAAGCTCTTGTCCGAATATCAACCTTCAGATTGAACCGTTGCCAATACTTCAATCTTCAGCTGTTCGAACTTTACGATTCTGATGCATGTCTTCTTGGACCTGATCATAGTGTCTTGTTGACTGGTAGAGACAACACTACGATCTTGAAGAGTGTTGATTGGATCTTCAATATAGAACACCTCTTCCTTCTCTTGTGCAGTGCTTCAACACTTCTGTTTGCCTCAACAGCTCTCAGATACTAATGGCTTGACTTCTTTATTCTGGTCCCTTCTGAATAACAAGACACTTCAGATTTGTGGCGTGTCCAGCTCGCTTTCTCCTTGTGATCTCCCATTCACTTATCATCAATGGACTAACCCAATGCTTAATCACTTTAGCCTTATTCTTCTGAAGCTGACCAGTATCTCTGTGTACACTCCATCAGTTCTTTCTTTGTTTGGCAAACACTACGATCCTGGTTACTTCTAAGATCGTTGTCATCTTACCACTTGACAACTACTACATTTGCTGACTTTCCTTAGTCAGTTACTGAAGTCTTCTTCTGATCAACTTGTGGAAGACTTCATCTCGAATGGCTTCATAAATCAATCTAGATGCTGATTGGGTTGGTGCTTAGATCTTTTGTTAGCTTGCATGCCATTCGTTGAGTGCTCTCTGGTTTCCTTTAGGTGGGATACTGATGAGTGGAATTTATACCCGCGAATCGGATACTTTATGACTTAATTAGTTGCCAGTTCTTGTAGATTCTATATTATTCTAAATGATTATAGTGTTATTACGCTTAACTGATGTAATGCAAGGATTTCTAGGTCTTTTCCATGCTTTCAGGGACAAAATGGCCAAGTTACATATGTCCGCACCGCGACGCCAAATCCATGGCTTATGCCCGCGCTGCAGCGCCACCTTCATGTTCCTGCTGATGTCACCATGGCGTCGCAGCGCCACTGGCCCTTCTTTGGCTCGCGCTGTAGCGCGAACTCCGTGTCCTTCATATTAAAGTGGCACTGCAGCGCCAACTGCAGCTTAGTGGCCCGCGCCACAGCCCCACCTCCGGTGCCCAGGCAGAGACCAAGTGATTTTGACCTAGAAAAAGGAGGGAGGCGTATATAACATAGAGGCAGCCTCTGCATCATACAACAGACACCATATATCATATAGCTTAGCTTATTTTAGTTTTTCTCTATAATTTCTTGTTCTTTCCCTTAGTTGATGTCTATATATATAGATTAGGTAGATTTAGGGAGAAGTTTGTATTTCTTTGGAGGACAAGAGCGATGAGTGACACAGATTGGAAAGCTTGATTTGAGCGGAATGCGTGGAGATTGAAGGGCTTTGACAGAGTTTCCTCTTATCCATTTATCTTCTCTGATTTTGTAATCTATAGATGTTATCTTATTTGCTACTTGTATTTGGTTTAATAGCTATGAACTGAATATTTGCTTTAAGGTTATAATGGAACCCTTTGTTATTTAAATTGACTGTCTTGTCTCTTTGATTGGCACCATATGATTTGATTTAATATATTTATGCTTTATGATTCTCGCTAAGACATTAGTGATGATTTTGGTAATCTGCATGATATCGACAGAAGAATTATAGATTTACACCTAAATATATTAGCATGTGATTGTGGGTTTCAACTGCGTAAGTTATGCGTAGAATATACATATCTCTGTGCGCCACGTGCGATCTAATTGAGAACCTATGCTTCAATCCTTGTTATGATTAATTCGCATAGACATGTGTAGGATTGCATCTAGCTTGGACGATCTTTTCTGTTCTTTTCCCTTTGGGTGGATCTGGAGAGGATATGTTTATGCATACCTCGATA
This sequence comes from Panax quinquefolius, assembly GCA_020205615.1. Classification (NCBI taxonomy): domain Eukaryota; kingdom Viridiplantae; phylum Streptophyta; class Magnoliopsida; order Apiales; family Araliaceae; genus Panax; species Panax quinquefolius. The sequence goes on from CM035170.1 coordinate 31,318,592, forward strand.
GAGGTGCATAGGCACCTATGTGTTCTCGGTCGACAAATTGTCGTGACCATTAAAACCAAAGAGAGAAGGGTAACTAGTTTGATGAAACATAACATGCCAGGTGTTTGACAGAATGCCTGTGTGGGGTGAAGTTGTGACCTTAGCTTGAATTCCTTAGATTACCATTCGTTATCCATTTACTTGCTTTGTTAATTAGTTAACTAGATTAATCACACTTCCATTTATTGCTATTTGAATAAGACTTTAGCGATACATAATCGGTACTTGGTAAATATTAGTCATTGTTCCTCGTGGGTACGACACACTCCTTATCACTGTATTACTTGTTAGACCGCGTATAGTTGCGCGTGTTTAGTGATCGGTTTTCTGAGCAACAAGTTTTTGGCGCCGTTACCGGGGAACTATTATTCTAATATTGTCCAATATTGATTCAAATCAATTTAGTCTTACTTCGAACGTGTATATATTTATTTCTTTTATTTATTTGATCTTCCTTTCTTTTTGTTTTTAAGTTTACAGATTATGGACGATCAATGTTATCAACGGCCTTATGAGGGGACAACAAAACCAAGCTATGAAGAAGGACTCGAGAAATTGCAACTTCAAATTGCTAATGCCTTGAGGTTTTCTGACAATCTTGAGTGTCAGTCCACTCAGAATGCCTACTGTCAGGAACGAGCTGACTTTGATCCAATCTCCTATTATCCAAACTGCCAGGGTTATCCAAACTCATGGGACTACAGTGAAGAGCAATATCATGATCCGAATCATGCCTCTCAGTCTGAATATCAATCTCCTCCGCAATATGAGTTGATGTCTCAACCCAATGAGAGCTTTTCTGAGTACTCAACACAAGAAGAAGAGAATAGGCTTGAAGAGCTTCTCGCCAACTTTATTGAGAGAAATGAGGTTTATATGGCAAACAAAGAAGCCGCATTGCACATCCTTGAGAATCAATTGGGGCAACTCATCAATGCCATCACAAATCCACCGCAAGGTAATCTTCAGATCTTAATTGACCTCAACAATGAAGAAGTAGAGCATTGCACGGTGGATACGCAAGGAAAATGCAATGAGTCTCGCACAGTTGTCGAGGGAGACGTCATAATGCAAACTAGCCAACCGGTGGAGTCTGAAGTTGGTGACAAAAGGATCAACAGTGGTTGTATAGTCAATATTGATCTACAATCATAAACCATGCTTCCGACTGTGGAAATCCGTGAGGGTCCAATAGGGCACAAAGAACGTTTTCAACTTAATGAAATAGGCGAATTAGTGGATAATTCCAGTGGTGAAAGCTTCTTTGTGCCGATGGATGACTGGTTGGATGAGGAAAATGAGGATGACCAATCATCCATGCCTGCCAAGAATCCAAAGGAATTGACGAATAAGCGGTATGAAAAGGTCATTTTTGCTTATGAGCCAGATTGAACGGCATTGGTATAGTCAACCTGACAACTATAAAACAAGCGCTTGGTGGGGAGGCACCCCCATCTCGGTATAAATTTTATCTGTTTTCCTTTACCTATATCTAGTTTACTATGTAGTTAGTTATTATATTGTATGTAATAATGTATTTTTGATTCAAGTGTTTTTTATTATACTGGTCTTGGCATGTGCAGATAGCAGTTAGAAAAATTTCAAAAAATTGCATCTCGCGCCGCGGCGCCACCAATTGTACTACAAGCCACACTGCAGCACCGCTTTCATACTTCAAAGACTAAGATTCGTATACAGTCACTTTTCATTGTTTAAATGCCAAACTTCTCTCCTTCATACCCGCGAAAAGACCAACCAACATCAAGGGCGGTTTATGTCATGACACCACGAAAGTGCGTGCTCTAACCCTGTTTAACTCACGCGCCATGGTGCTAAGCAATCAAGGATAGCCCATATGGCCATTGTGAGAGTGATAGATTTTGATCTTAAGTGTAGTTTTTAGCCAGCCGTATGTGCCATACCTTTCCTTTCTCTTGACATATCTCGGCAGTAAGACCCCCTAAGGAACACGCCTACCAGCCTCTAATCAAACATCCCCACTTCTCATATATCCCCACAAGATTTCCACCCCCCCCCTCACACCTCCAATTCATTACATTTTCTGTCACCAACAAGAGAGGGGCACCAATCAAGTACAACACACAAGGATTTCTGGCACACATTTCTAACCTAGGGTTTTTCTCCCTCAAGGTAATCTTTGATTTCAGTCAAGCAGAAATTGTTTGTGGGATAGTTATTTGGACTTGCTAAGTATTTGTGTGTTTTCCTCTGTCGGAAATCTGGTTAGAGTTCTTTCAAGCAAGTTCTGTCCATAGTTGGTTTTGAGAGCGCCCACCAGGTGTTTGAGAAAATTCCTGAAAGAAAAAGTAGACTGTTTGGGCTATTTTGTCAGTGTAATTTCTTTGGGTTCATCTGCAAAAAGGTCTGGGGGTGTTTGAATTGGGTTTTCTACCAGTAGTCATACAAATCGCATCAATTTCTAAAATGGCACAAAAAAGGCAATGCCTTAGTATGGGAGGTTCTTCGTCCGCGGCACCACCAACGGCATGGGACAGAGTGAAATTTGTGAGTGAGGATGCATGGAAGCGTTACAAAAGCTCTTTTGCCACACAAATCTCATTCCTGAGCAGGGGTTGAGGCCGGATAGAAAAGACGGCTAATTGTTGGCTATGATTTTGGGGCGCCAATGGACCCATTTTACGAAACCACCCGGGTCAGCCATTATTTTTGTGGTTCAAGAATTTTATGCTAACGCCAATGCCGAAGGTGATGCGGTAGTCCAAGTTAGGGGGAAGTTAGTGGCGTTTGGAAGTGAGGCGATCAATGCACTATTTGCCACACCCAACTATGCGGGCAAGGACTATATGGAGCCGGCACTCCATAGTTATGACTTAGAGGATATTATCAGGAGGCTCTACAAGCCCGAGACTTTATGGAAAAAGAACAACTACACGGGTGAAAAGACCAGTTTCCCGTCTTCAGTGCTCAGTCGTTATGGGAAGGCGTGGTTCAGCTTCATCTGTGCTAATATGATTCCTACCCAGCACCTGAGCGATGTGACCAAAGATAGGGCGATCCTCCTATTTTCTATTGTCACGGGCCTGAACGTGGACGTCGGGGTTCTTATACACGAGTCCATCATTAAGGCAATCAAGAGAACAGTGGCTTCGGGACTTCCACACCCTTCCTTGATCACCCGGTTGTGCAAGTAAGCACGAATTCAGTGGGGGCCAGAGGAGATAGCCTTGCCTCCCATGGCAATCATCGACCACCAGACGATCTCACGCTTCATTGTGTGGGATGGGGCAGAGTCGCATGTCAGAGGCGTAGGCTACGGGCCACCTACAGCGCCGCCCCCTACTACAGAGCCAGAGCAGGCACAAAATTTAGACGCCGACCCAGCTTCACAGGGTCTACTGACGGACATCATGGCATCCCTCACCCTGTTGTATCAGAAAGAGGACACCGAGGTGCAGAGGTAGCGGAGGCACATAGCTACAGTGGCTCAGAGGCAGGAGATAGCTATGCAGTACCAGGCTGAGCTAGTGAACACCATGAAGAGCATTTACACCTACTACTGTGGCAAGAATGCTGAGTTCATGCCATACCAGTTTTGAGAGCTGCCTATCTTCCCACCATACCCCCACCATCACTGCCTGCCGAGGCTGACGAGGACGAGACTGCTGCTGAGTAGTAAACTTCAGGGAAGCGCTCACCTCAAGTTTGGGGGTGTTTTGATTATATCTGTTATTTCTCTACTGCCATGTTAGGATTGTATACTTTAGACTTTATTATATTTTATTTTCAGTATTGTGGTGCAGTCTTTTTGAACTGCGGGATTATGTTCGGATTTTTATTATTATGTCATGAACTATTTTTGGTTTTCATTTTATTAATGCTTTGATTTTTATCAGCATGATTGTGGTTTTTAGCCATCTTTTTGGGGCTTTTACATATTAGATGCTTGTGCCATATGAATGGTCTTTTTACCCTATTTTGAGCTGCTATTTAGCAAGGGTATTATAGTTATCATTAATTTTTTATTGTGGCTGATGACAATCGCCAAGTATTTATGCCTACCTCTTAGAGTCGTGTCAAGCATGTATGAGCTAGGGGTTGTTCAATCATTGACTTTAGACTGTTATTGATCCGTCCTTCTTAGCAAGCACCGACCAACTGTGTTAACTAGTTATCTTTCAAATTTAGTTCGCATGTTTATTGCTTTAAGAGTTGTTCACTTTTATAAACTTTCATTTTTACAAGGTAATAAAAGACTTAGACGTTTATACAGTTTTGGATCTTGGTTTCTGGCATGTTGACATATATATAAAAAAAATTAATGAAATGAGAATAAAAATAGAAAAGAAGAGTTTATATCAAAAGTTTTGAGGTGGGTCGAGATGGAGCGTAAAACACACTCGCCCATAAACGCAGGACCGATATCGAGATGGAGCATAAAATGCACTCTCTAAATAATCTTCGTTTTTATTGTAAAATATCTGTTGGCTTATGTTGATTATGTGGCCTTTACTGCATGAGTTATTAGATTCATAGGGGTGTTGTACACCTAGTGCCCTAAAGTCGTCTGGCTTGGGAGTCACTGATCAAAAGCTCATTCATGGGTAGTTCTGAATAGCCTAAGGTAATTAAGGACTGTCCGAGTTAGATTTTTCTGTCGTCATGCTAGAGTCTTTAGATCTTTTCCTGCACTTGCGTCTTATTCTTAATGCTTGTTGAATGTTTAAGTTGAGAAGTGTGCTTATTATTATTAACATTCAACTGTGCAAACTTGTTTGAGCTATGATTAGTTAGGACGGTTGGTCTCCACACACACACATAGAATGGATCGAATACAGTTTTATGCTTAAGATTGAATGAGCCCTTATTTATATCTGTGTTTGACCTATTCTCTGGGAGTGGCTATGATCGAGCTTTGAAGCCATGATACTATCTTATTGTTTTATTTTTCTTTCGCGGTGTTTATTTATTATTAGTGTTGTGTTAGTTAGTTTTCTCGAAAACAAGCAAAGACTTAAGTTTGGGGGTATTTGATGAGTGGAATTTATACCCGCGAATCGGATACTTTATGACTTAATTAGTTGCCAGCTCTCGTAGATTCTATACGATTCTAAATGATTATAGTGTTATTGCGCTTAACTAATGCAATGTAGGGATTTCTAGGTCTTTTCCATGTTTTTAGAGACAAAATTACCAAGTTACATATGCCCGCGCCGTGGTGCCAAAGCCATGGCTTATGCCTCATAAGTGCAGGCCTACCTTTATGTTCTGCTGATGTCACTATGGCGCCATGAAATACTTCGGCCCTTCTTTGGCTCGCATTGCAGTGCGAGCTCCATGTCCTTCATATTAAAGTGGTATTTGCAGCTACTTTCAAGCTTAATTAGTGGCTCTGCATGCCATGGCCCACCTCTGGTGCCCAGGCAGAGACCAAGTGATTTTGACCTAGAAAAAGGAGGTAGACGTATATAACACAGTGGCAGCCCCTGCATCATACAGCAGAGACCATATATCATATAACTTAGTGTTGCCTCTTTTTTAGTCTTAACAAAAGAGCTCTAACTCATGCAAGCATACATGAGTCAACAAGTAATACAGAGCAAGTAAAGTATCGATCCCACATAGAAAGTTGTTTAACTTAAACTACTATTCATTAATTAATTCACTATATTTATATACTCAAACTAATGACAAAACTTGGTTTGTTCTCAAATTGCAAATAACAACTAAAACAATAATAACGATAGAATAAATGATATTGGAACTAATGGGATCCTAACTTCATTTAATACTTCATTTAATCGCCACTATCATGCATGACTTGTTCACATATCACAAGAAAGTAGCCAAGAGCACTAAAAGATTATTAGCCATTTTTCAATGCACTAAGACCTACTTACACAACATCCACAGATGATAGACTCTATGTAATCATCAATATAACCAAAATCACTATATGTCTATGTGAAATTGCAACTATATTGATTTTAAGTTCAAGCCCTTATTCTAACTTATACGGTGAAACAATATATGTCTATCTAGTTCAAGAAATACATAAGCCATATCACACAGCCCTATATACGTATACTATCATGATTACAGTCCATATTTTCATGTTCATTGTCAATTCCATGCAAATACTGAAACGAATGATGATCAAGCATTCATACATGCAAAACAATCATGACAGACATCCCATATGATATGCAAAACAAACCAACATTTAAACATGCAATAAAGTACATATTAAAATCCGTTAGAATCCCATAATGGAGTTTAGTTCATGATTGAACCAAAAGCCATTATGGGATCAACTCTAAACATGGTCAATAAACGACAATTGAAAGATGAAAGATAAAACTATCAAACCCAATTGCTGAATATAAATCAATATTCAGATCCTCATAAGAATCCAGCAAAATTGATATTAATAATCCACTCTGGTAGAAAATCCCAAGAAGGAGTAGAAAGGTAGAGTTGTGGCCTCCTTCTACGTTGGAATCTCTCCCAGAGAGTAAAATCCTAATTCCTAAGTAAAGATACGTGAAAAACTTAATAAAATGTCAAGTGATACCCCTGACACCAGTCAGGAATCATTTTTAAATCAATTACAACCCTTAAAGTTTGGAAATAAAATAAGACAAGTCAGCAGCTTCAGGTCTCGCGCGTGGTCGCGCTCTCCTCCGGCTTGATGTGCTTGCGGCCGCGAGAGTTGCAGTAAGTTTGTATGTTTGGCTGATCTCGCAGCGGCAAGGCCTCCTCCCTAAACTTGTCCTTCTCGGCATGCAAACTTGCGATGGGTTCCAAGGTCTTCATTGGGTAATCAGCAGTAGCGGTAGCAGCTCTCAAGGCTATTCTTCCGTGCGGCCGCGCGGCTTGCAATCTGCAGATCCTGGTTCTAGTTCTGGTTCTATTATGCTACTGCTGCTGCTACTTGTTCAATCATGCTTTATCTCCTTGCTCCATCGCACCTTCATGCCATGCATATCCCACCTTTTGCCTCGTCTCAAGCATCCATTAGCCTTGTGCTCAATAACACCACCAAAATAGGCCGATTCGTGCAGTTATTCACCAAAAGGAGTTTTAAGTAAGCGAAATGCAAATTATCATGAAATGCAGCTAAAACCCACTAAAATGTACTTGAGATGGGCATAGTTCGCATGAATTGGTACTCCATAAGTAGGTGTAAATCCTACTTATCAAATACCCCCAAACTTGAACCATTGCTTGCCCTCAAGCAATGCATACTAATGAACAATAAAAATACAACTATATTACTATGAAACTAATTCTCACATTGTCCCAACCATCATAGAAATTCAGTCCAATTTGCCTCAGCGAATTTTTTTCTAGATTCGAGAATACAGATTCAAATCAAACTGCAGGCATAATGTCATATACTCATATAATTCAAAAATGCTATACAGATGCTGTGTGTGTGTGTTGTGTTTGCCCAATACTTGATTTAGGTGTAGAATGCTCATGCTATCTTGCTCAAACCAGAAAAATTATAGCTTAAATCAAGACTTATGTATATATATGCGACTCGGACTATTCCAACATCTTAAAATAAACTAAAGTTCAACAATGGGCTTAACTGCTTTATTCTACTCACGAGGGTGACTTTCGTACTTTTTCGTGGTGTTTATTGCTATTTTTTTCTTTTCTTTTCTTTTCTTCATGTCTGTGCAATGTCTTACTCCATTAGGCACACTGCTACCCCTTAGCGAGCTTTCGACCAACGACTCCCAGACCATGAAAGACCTTAGGGCACTAGGTGTAGAGACAATCCCCTCGGGCGTACTTACTCAAGTAGCCAGGGCCCCAAAATAAGACTAGCCATGTTATTTCTACTTTTCTTTCTTTTCCTTTTTTTATACACATACCCATGTTTTCCCAAAGTTTAAAAATTGATGTTTTATACAGTCTAAAAGTCACTTTTTACATATTTCTCTTTTTAACACTACATTTTCCTATCGAGCAATGCACAACGTACTTCTTATACCTACAAGTGCTTGTGAACACATTTGTGCAAACCGAGAGCATTTAAACAACATTATAAATTTCATTGTATAAAACGTTATATCTCAGCTCATGTTATCCACAATATTCAGAAACCATTTAAAAACTTCACTCTCATCATTGGCTAGACAAAAATTTCTATACGGTAAGAACTGTGAGGTATGCAATTATACATGCAACAATATGCTAACATAAAATCTAAACATGTAATAAAAATTAACTAATCATGCAATGCAATAAAAATTAACTAATCATGCAAAACTATATGCAAAACTAAAAATACTAACTACTACCCAATATCCCCAAACTTAAAATATTCAATGTCCCAATTTAATGATGGTAAAGGGTACGAAAACTCCCTTAATTATCGATGGTGCCACTCTCCTCGGGTGGTGAATCCGGTGGTGGATATGGTGCTGCAGTTCCAAACTGAGGCCATTCTTGTGTTGTTCCTTGTTGCGCAAATGCTTCGGCTAAAGCCCGTGTGAGTCCCGTCGCAAATGTGCCCAAATTATCGTATATGGCATCGACCTTGCGCTCCAACCTTCGGAGCTGGAGATTGCCATGGGTGGCACGTGCGTGCGTGGACGGGCCCGCCTCATCTGTTTGCAGGGGTTGTTGTGGTGGCTCTGGATAAATGGGCTGAAGGATGAATCCTAGTCCGCGTGGATGCGGTACACCCCCTGTCCACTCCTTGAAATTTGCAATAGTTGCATGAGTGATTGCATGATTTGGGTACTGCAGCTGCTCATTATGCTATTGGACTCCTTGTTGAGTACAGAGCATGGCTACCACCGATGCATGCAGAATAGTCCCATTTCTATTCCCACACATATAACTCAGCATATTTCTATGGATTAAAAGGCCGACATCAATGTACTTTCCTTTGATGATTCCCCACAAAATAATCGCACACTCAGTGGTTATGGCATTGTAATGAGCTAACGGAACTAGCTTGGCACAAATAAACAGGTTCTAGGCCTGGGCATATCGATTCAATGCTGATGACGGAAATGATTTTGGTTCAGTTGTTCCTGTCTTATACTTCCATTTTGTGCCCGAATACATAAATCAGTAATCACAACTGCGAGATCCGCCTCTAAATAGTCACCTTCTAACCAATTGTCAGACCTGGTGGGTGGTGCATCATATATGTTGAATACTTCTCTGATCGCAGAAGGATGTAAATTCACCTGTTCTGCTCGAACTATTGTTATGCCTCTTGTTATCAACTCCGCAGCATTAGCATAAAATTCTCTAATAATCCCCATGGGGATAGGCATAGGAGATGCAGTTAAGCCAACCCAGTCTTGTTCGCGTATCATATACTGTAGTTGGCCATCCTGCTTCATAGGTAGAAGTCCCCGTTCCTTCACAAAAGATTTGGCCACACTCCGATAATAGTCTTGCTGGGCTTCCAAACTGATAAATTTACTCTCGTCCAAGACCTCCTATTCGTGGTGATCGGAAGAAGATTCTGATGAAGAGGAGAGTGAGATTGCACGTGCTCATTTTGGGCCCATGTGGGGATGATAGAGAGACTGTGGAGGAATTTTTGATGATTGTTCCCCTACACTTAGTGCTACACAACCCAAGTAGAACCCTAAACTTATGCCAGGAACGTGATGTGTGGTTAGGAACTTTGATGACAGTTGATTAGCCTTATGAATATAGGAGATAGAATAATACGCTGCTATTATATTAGAGGAAAGACTCAATCAGACCACAACTCGGATTGTGGACATATAAAAAATTTTTCCACGTCTGCGAGAACGCACGGCCGCGCGTTCTTATAATGGAATTCAAAGCGGTAGCGCCAGAAAGTGGCTATAATGAATTCCGATCATGCGATTGTGTGGTGCGGCGGTTGTAGGGTTGTATCTTTGTGTGCTTGGCATCGGTAGCGCGATCCTTCATTCTGCACTACTGTATTTAATTATAAGTGCGACAAGATAGAAATGTGTGCTCTCCATTGCACCTACAATTCATCAATAGACATTATCAAAACTGGGTTTACTACATAGACATGAATGTCTATTGTATATCCTCATTTTATACAATGCATATACACGCTCCCCTATACTATCAGCTATTATGTTAATGTGTTAACTTAGGTTGAAATAACTTAACGAAATAAATAAAGAGTGAAAGATAGATTTTAGAGAAGAAAAATAATGGGTTGCCTCCCATCTAGCGCTAAGTTATAGTCAATTAGCTTGACTGTCTCTGATGTTCATGGTGAAGAAAGAATTGATGTGACTTTCTGTCTGTCTACCTCGCCACCAAAGTAATGTTTTAAGCGCTGTCCATTCACCTTAAAAGGCTTGTCGGGTGATGTATCGAATATTTTGATTGCACCATGCGGAAAAATAGTTTTCACTGTGAATGGTCCTGACCACCTAGATTTCAGCTTTCCAGGAAAAAGTTTAAGTCTGGAGTTATAAAGAAAAACCCTTTGTCCTGGTTCAAATGCTCTCTCAATGATTTTTTGATCATGCCATTTCTTCACTTTCTCCTTATAAAGCTTCAAATTCTCGTATGCTTGCAGTCTGAATTCATCCAACTCATTGAGTTTGTATAGGCGTTTCTCCCCGACAGCTGTTAAATCAAAATTTAGCTTTCGAATGCCCCAATATGCTTTATGCTCTAGCTCCATGGGAAGGTGGCAGGCTTTTCCATATATGAGCTGAAAAGGGGAATACCTAATGGTGTTTTATACGCTGTCCTATAAGCCCATACTGCATCATCTAACTTCAATGACCAATCCTTCCTTGTGGGATTCACAACTTTCTCCAAGATTCTCTTAACTTCTCGATTTGACACTTCAGCTTGGCCATTCGTCCGTGGGTGATATGCTGTAGCAATGCGATGTTTCACCCCATATTTAGCCAACAAAGTCAAGCCGCTTTGTTGTAAAAAGTGACTGCCTTCATCACTGATGATAGCCCTTGGAGTCCCAAACCTCGTGAAGATACTTCTATGTAAAAATCTGAGGACAACCTTGGCATCATTTGTCGGAAGAGCTACCACTTCTACCTTTTTCGAGACATAGTCTACAGCAAACAGAATGTAGAGATTTCCGCAAGAAGAAATGAAAGGCCCCATGAAGTCAACTCCCCATACATCAAAAATTTCGACTTCCTAGATTGTATTCAATGGCATTTCATTCCTTTTAGAGATGTTCCCCACTCGCTGACATCTGTCACACCGATGGACAAAATTGTACGCATCCTTGAAAATTGTTGGCCAGTAAAATCCTGCTTGTAGTATTTTCGCCGCAGTTCTTTCACCACCATAGTGTCCACCATACACAGTAGAGTGACAATCCAGCAGAATCCCCTCGGTCTCGCTATATGGAACACACCTTCATATAACTTGATCAGAACATTGTTTGAACAAATAAGGCTCATCCCATATATACCATTTGACATCATGCAAAAATTTCTTCTTTTGATAACCCACCAAATCGGAAGGTAGCATCTTACTTGCCAAATAATTTGCATAATCTGCAAACCATGGCACTTCCCCTTTCACCATAAAGAACTGTTCATCTGAAAAAGATTCATTGAATAAAACTTTGTCATCTGTTTCCCTTTCCGGATTCTCAAGTCTAGATAGGTGGTCCGCCACTTAGTTTTTAGTGCCTTTCCTGTCCTTGATTTCCAAATCAAATTCCTGCAGTAATAAAATCCATCTGATCAACCGAGGCTTTGCATCCTTTTTTGCCACTAAATGTAGAATAACAGCATGATCCGTATACACTATCACCTTTGTGCCGATCAAATATGCTCAAAATTTATCAAAGACGTACACTACTGCTAATAATTCTTTCTCCGTGGTGGTGTAATTCAAATGTGCATCTGTAAGGGTCTTGCTGGCATAGTAAATAACATCAAACATCTTCTCTCTCCTCTGTCCCAAAGCAGCACCTACGGCGTAATCACTGGCATCACACATTAGCTCAAATGGCAATTCCCAATCTGGTGCAGTAATAATTGGCGCTGATGTTAATTTCCCTTTCAGATGCTCAAATGCCGACACGCAAGCTTCATCAAAGATAAAATGCGCATCCTTCTCCAATAAACTGCATAGTGGTTTAGTTATCTTGGAGAAGTCTTTGATAAATCTGCGGTAGAAACCTGCATGGCCCAGAAAGCTGCGAACACCTTTTACTGAAGTAGGTGGTGGCAATTTCTCTATAGTTTCCAACTTTGCCCTATCTACCTCGAGTCCCTTCTTCGATACTTTGTGTCCAAGTATGATTCCTTCCTGTACTATAAAATGGCATTTTTCCCAGTTCAGTACCAGATTTGTTTCAATACATCGCTTCAAAACCATCACCAAATTCTCGAGGCATAGATCAAACGAGTCCCCAAAAACTGAGAAGTCTTCCATAAATACTTCCACATTTTGCTCTACCATATCTGAAAATATAGCCATCATGTATCTCTGAAAAGTGGCTGGAGCATTGCACAACCCAAAAGACTTCCTTCTGAAGGCAAATGTGCCGTATGGACATGTGAAAGTTATCTTTTCTTAGTCTTCTAGAGCTATCATTATTTGATTATAGCCCAAATATCCGTCCAGTAGGCAATAGTACTCATGACCTGCTAATCTGTCCAACATCTGATCAATGAATGGTAGTGGAAAATGATCTTTCCTTGTAGCTTTATTGAGCCTGCGGTAGTCCATGCAAACTCTCCACCCTGTCACTGTTCGTGTTGGAATCAACTCGTTGTTCTCATTAATCACTACTGTCATGCCACCCTTTTTCGGTACACACTGCACTTGGCTCACCCATGAGCTATCTGAGATTGGATAGATTATTCCCGCATCCAACCATTTTAGCACCTCTTTCTTAACCACTTCTTTCATTATCGGATTAAGTCTCCTTTGTTGCTTAATCGATGGTTACTTTCATCTTCCATCAGGATTTTATGCATACAAAATGAAGGGTTGATCCCTTTGATATCCGCTATGGTCCATCCAATCGCTGATTTGAACTCTCGAAGCACTCGTAGCAGTTTTTCTTCCTGAAAGGATGTTAATGTAGAAGAAATAATCACAGGTAGCTTCGAATCTGTATTTAAAAATGCGTACCTGAGATGATCTAGAAGTGGTTTTAATTCAAGTTCTGGAGGTGTCTCCAGAGATGGCATTAATTTTACGGAGGTTTCTCCTGCTTTTGTTAACGGCTCAACAGGTATCCTGAATTTCCTGACTTGTGGAGTGGTGTCCAGATATTGCATAAGTTCATCAAGTTCCTCGTCCTCCAAATCCGAATTTTCAGCAATTACACTCCTCAAAGGTTTGTCATCCACCCGACTTTGTACTTCATCATTTATGACCTGCTCCACCAAATCAACTAAGAAACATTCGTCGTCATCTGCTAGAAACTTCATAGCTTTGAAGACATTAAAGGTGATCTCTTGATCATGAACACGCATAGTGAGTTCCCCCTTCTGCACATCTATCACAGTTTTTCCTGTGGCTAAGAATGGTTTTCCCAATATGATTGGTATGTTTTTGTCTTCCTCGTAGTCAAGGATAATGAAGTCAGCTGGAAAAATAAACTTGTCCACCTTAACCAACACATCTTCAATAATTCCTCATGGATACGTGATCGATCTATCAGCAAGCTGTAATGATATGTTTGTTAGTTTTGGATTTGGCAATCCCAACTGGTTAAATACTGACAAGGGCATCAAATTTATGTTTGCCCCAAGATCACATAAACACTTACTGAAGTTCATCTTTCCAATGGTACATGAAATTGTGAAGCTGCCCGGATCCTTCAGCTTTGGAGGCAATTTTTGCTGAAGCACTGCACTGCATTCCTCTGTCAAGGCTACCATTTCAAACTCGTCTAATCTCCTCTTCCTTGACAATATACCCTTCATAAATTTTGCGTAGCTTGGCATTTGTTCCAATGCCTCGGTGAATGGTATGTTGATCTGCAACTTTTTGAATACCTCCAAGAATTTGCTGAACTGTTTGTCTTCCCTTTTTTTATTTAATCTCTGCGGATATGGAACTTGAATGTGAATTGGTGGTACTGGACTCTTAAACGTCTCCTCTGAACCTGCTTTGTCTTTCTCTTCCTACTGACCCTTAGATTTCTCCAAATTTTCTTTCTTAGTAGCTAGCTCCTCTGCCTCGCGCGGCCGCGCGCCCTCCTCAGTGCATTCTCGCGCGGGCGCACGACTTGCAGTAACTGACAAATCTTTCCCAGATCTCAATGTGATTGCTTGACATTGTTCCTTCCCTTCTCTTCTTGGATTTGTGTTCAGACATTTGGCAATGAACCCCAGGGCCTGTTAGTAAACATGTTCTAAGATCCGCCCCATTTGAGTTTCCAGATTTTTTATAGCCACCGCTTGGCTCTTAATCATAACTTCATGTTTGCCATGTATTTCATCATCATCTCCTCCACTTCGATTTCTTTTCTTCTTTGAGGTGCAAATTTGGAGTGTGATGTTCTTTGTTGTTATTGAGAAAATCCGTGAAAGGGGTGGTCTAGGATTAAACTGCTACCGTCATACTGTTGTGCCTCTGAAATTGATTATTTGGTTGAAACTGAGTCTGCTGATTCCCTTGATTATTCGACCAACTAAAATTTGGATGATTTCTGTTGTTGGGGTGGTATGTGTTCTGAAATTGCCCTTGGTCTTTTCTATAGTTGCTCACATACTGCACTGATTTAGAGCTGATAGAACATTGATCCGTCGAGTGTGACCCTGCACAAATCTCACATACGATGGCAACCGTCTTTATTTTTCCTTCTGCCAAAGTATCTATCATATTTACTATGGCTGCCATCTGTCCTGACAACTGAGTGATAGCATCAACCTCCAACAAACCTGCAACTTTGGTTTGTGGCATTCAAGATGTAGGATTCTAAAAATCATTCGATGCCATTGTCTCGATAAGGTCACAGGCTTCCTCATAGTTCTTTGCCCATAATGCCCCTCCTGCAGCTGCATCTACGATCGGTCTCGACTGCCATCCCAATCCATTATAAAACGTGTTGATTACCATCCAATCTGGAATACCGTGATGTGGGCACTTTCTCAGCATTTCTTTGTATCTCTCCCATGCTCCATATAATGACTCGCCCTGTTGTTACTCAAACTGAGAGATAACTGTCCTCATCTTAGCAGTCTTAGCCATTGGGAAAAACTTAGCTAAGAACTTCTATGCTAAGTCCTCCCATGTAGTTATAGATCCCGCTGGCAGAGAGTGAAGCCAACTTTTCGCTTTATCCCTCAATGAAAATGGGAACAACCTTAGTCTATTAGCATCCTCCGTCACACCATTGTATCTGAATGTATCACAAATTTCGATGAAACTTAATAGGTGTTCATTCGGATCATCTGTAGCAGCACCCCCAAACTGAACTGTATTCTGCACCATTTGACTAGTGCCAGTTTTTATCTCTAATGTATTTGCTGCTATCGCTGGTCTGACTATGCTAGACTGTAGTCCATTAATATTGGGCATGGAATACTTCTTCAGATCCCTATGTTCCTTTCTTTGATCTTCTCCTTGTGCCTCAGCTTCCATGTTAGCTGTCGTGTTTTCCACTTGTTCTTGTAAATTTCTACGAACACGCTGTTAGGTTTGTAATATTCATAACGCAATCAAATTGCATAAATTTAGCTGAAGCGAGTAAAAATCAGAGTTTAAAAATTTACAAACCATATACCCTGATCATCCTTTATGCATAATTATTAATTAAACGAAAAGATAAAGAATAAAATCATACCCTTGAAGATCGAGCTTCCTCGTGTACAAGTTCACCTCCAAATCCTTTCGCTCAATCTTGAATCCACTGGGTTTGGTTCCTTCCTTTGATCAACGTTAGCCACCCAAATGTTTGGCCTCTGAGGTGATCCACCAAGGAAGAAGAAAATTCAAGAAGATGGGTATTTGGCTCAAACCCTAGTTTTCTATCTCTATAGAAAAAGGGTACTCTCCAACAAATTGGAATTATTTTGTAAAAGTCAA
Source organism: Panax quinquefolius (assembly GCA_020205615.1). Taxonomy (NCBI): domain Eukaryota; kingdom Viridiplantae; phylum Streptophyta; class Magnoliopsida; order Apiales; family Araliaceae; genus Panax; species Panax quinquefolius. The sequence continues at coordinate 31,334,639 of CM035170.1, forward strand.
CAACCCATACCACCCATAATAAGACTCCTCTTATTTATAGATGTGGGCAACCCATCTTAACAATTAAGGAATTGGGTTTTATTTAATTAATTAAATTCTTTTAATTAATTAAGCTCCCTAATCTTATTAGGGATAATTAATTAAACTCCTTTAACTAATTTTCCTTCCTAATCCAATTAGGAATAAATGAGAGTACTTATATTAAATTAATTCCTAAACTCTTTTAGAAATTAAAATAATAATAATTGTAATAATATTAATAAGACTCCTCTTATTAATTTATATTTAATATTTCTAAAATATTAAATAATAAATATTAAGCTATTTAATTTATTCTATCACCATAGATTAAATTAAATATACTTAACATATTATTACGATTATGCCATTAACTTCTTAAATAATTATTCTTCCTTTTATGGTGTGACCCTTTAGGTTCTCCATATTAAACCCATTGTGAATAAATCAATTAGAACAATTCTAATCTTATTTAAATAAATAAATTAAACAATTAATTTATTTAAATAATATTTATTCTACAATAGGGATAAGCCTCCCCTAATGATCAACGACTTTTCCGGATAATATAGATTTCAACATTAATCATAAAAGAACCTTTGAGTAAATAGTTACCGTCTAAATTCAATCCTTCCACCATACAATGTCCCAATTAAATATAAGACATGGAATTATCACAAGTCTTATTTTATTTAATTATATGTATTTCGACTCTTAAATGCACAACTCCAAATAATGCAAATTAGAAACTCCTTTCTAATTTCATTCTCGCCTTAACCCGAGGACTACTTGGGTTGTCATTTATCGAATCACATAGGACATTTCTCTTCTTTTATTAGAAGTGGTAGATTCTTTATTGATCATACATTATCTCCATGTACAACTTATTATACCCAAGCATACCCTTTGATATACCCTAAGGGTCTTAAGGAATAAGTCAAAGTATAACTCATCATACACAAGATACTATGATGATCTCAAGTCCAAGGATCACTTGTACTACTATCACTACAGAATTCCTATTGACAGCAAATAAAACTCCATTAGGTATTCCTTAGCGAGCCAATGCTCAAATGAACTTAGTCTCTAATAAGCACCTACATACTTGCTTTAGTGTTCCACACAAATGATCACGAGATCAATCATCCTCATCCAATGAAAGCAAGCAACGTATGTACCAATCTATCCGGATTCACTAATCCCCAATTTAGTAATCCAATGATTGGGAACTATTTTAGTTTTAAGCTTTCTAAGAATTTAGATCTCATTAGAATGATCATCATCATTATTCTAAAAGCATTGCTTAAAACTATGGGTTTATCACATATAATAAAACAAAGATCATGTAGATAATTTAAAAAGCCTTTAATAAATTAATACTTTTTATTAATAAATGAATAAGATTGTTATAAAGTATATGCTTTATCATCAAACATGATTGGCTTGTATGCATACTACTTTCAATCTCCCACTTGCACTAAAAGCCAATCGTCATGGTATCTTATACTCTTCTTCTTCTAAGTGACGCATTATCCTCGTCATTGGATAAGCTTTAGTTAATGGATATGTAATGTTGTTCATGAGAGTCCACTATCTCTATAGTGATTTCCCATCTTTCAATGATTCTAATAATCAAATGAAAGTGCCACAACACATGTTTAGATCCAAGATGAGACTTAGAACTATTCCTAGTTCTCGAAATGAACTTTTAATCCAAACAATCAACTTGCGACTTCATTTATAGTTATATACTTTGTCTTTATCACTAAACCAACAACTCTTTCTTTGTTTGGAACCTTTCCAATTCACCGCACCACCGCTTCAAGGTAACACTTTACCTTAAAGTGGATTTTCTACGTCGCCTTGTCCATCGAAAAACTTGAGTCTCATAAGCCCTTTAGTTTTAATTTAGACCCACCATGAATATGATTACATCCTTAGTGCTTGGTTAAGAACTTTAAGATGTTTTTCATCGACTCACGGGAACTTCTCCGCATTATGATCGATCAACATCGGTCTCGTATATTTCATTGCATACATGATTGTCACTCATGCGATCTCTCTTCTTTGGAGTCTATGGGGACTATTAAGAGAGATACACTCGTAGTAGCTCATCGACATGAGACATCTCTTGGAGTTTGCCATGCTAAACGACTTTAGCATCAAATGAATATACGCCTCGGGGTTAAGTCGAGCATCCTTTTAAATCTATCTATATAGATTTATATCCCCAATTAAGATACTCTTCCAAATCATTCATGGAGGAATGTTTAGACAACTTTATCTTTACCGATTGTAGCATTGGTATGTCATTCTTTATCCGTAGTATAACAACATGTAGTACTAGGAATGTCACGATGCTCTAATTCGACCCTTTGTACACACTAGAAGTCTTACCTCATCGATTGTAACTCGGATCATCATCTTCTATGATGTGTACCTCATCATCATCATCCATGATGAATCCATACCTCCCTGTATCTTTTGGTACTATTCCGCATTTACGATTGGGTTGTGGTATAATAGGTCTATCTACAGTTTCCTCTTATTTGACTTATAGTGTTTTGTGGTTCTTGAACTCTTCAAGATCTATTATCCTCCCACTAGCCCTTCAATGATAAACACCTTTATCTTAGAAGCGTGTTTCATGAACAAACACCTTTTGCTAAGTAGGATTATAGAACACATGCCCTAAACTTACTTTAGGATGTCCCACAAATCAGACATGTCAAATTTTTTCCCAAGCTTATCCTTTGAAACCTTTTTCACATAAGTTGGACAACCCCTTATCTTAACATACTTAAGATTAGGAATCCTCCCTGTCCATAACTTTTATGGAGTCTTGGGGCCGGATTTTGAGGTTACCATTTTCGTAGGTATGCAAATGCCCATTTCTAGGACATGACCTTGTAAGGATCTTTGGAATGTCGGTAAAATCATTATGGACCGCATTCTATGTCCAACAAGGTACGATTTTTCCATTCAAATACATCAATCAATTATTGTGTATCAGGAGGTGTCCATTATGAGAAAAACCATTTGAGATGATCTAGAAACTTATTGCACAAGTATTTATTCCTTGATCTAATCAAAGAATCTTAATACTTTGCCAATTTGTTTCACTTCTGAATTCTTTGAACCTTTCAAATAATTCATACTTGTATTTCAACAAATACATACATTCAACTCTTTGAATGATCATCTCCTTTTCTTATACTAATTTGTTCAATATGCAAAATTATTTTCATGTAAGTCAAGTATACAAAATCCATTAAGTAATATTCCAGTTCTATACAAAACATTATTATTATAAATAGAACAACAATTGTTCTTAATTATAATACCAAAAATTTTATTGTCCAACAATAAAATAGAAATAATATTTCTTACAAGAACTGAAATACAATAACAACTTATTGACTTAATAGATTTGCCCGTAGGGATTGCTAAACTATAAGTTCTTATGGCTAATGTTGCAACCTTTGCTTCATTTCCCACACATAGGATTACTTATCTATGTTTAGCTTTCTACTGCTTTTGGTCCTTTCATAAATCTATACCAAAGCTCGTATCCAATACCCAAGTAGAACCTCCGACTTAAAGAAAAATTTATTTCAATCATGAACAAAAACTATAAACTTCTTATGGCATGTTCTAGCTTTTCCAAAGGTCTTATTGCATTGGAAGCAAACCCTTTGCATCCATATCGGCTTTTGTTCTTATATCCTTATGCCTTACTTCTATTTGGTCCTTTCAATCGCTCTTCTATCCAATATCCAATACCCAAGTAAACCTTGACTTAAAGAAAATTTATTTCAATCATGAACAAAAACTTTATTATAAAACTTCACTAAGCTTCTTTGGTTAGCCTTTGCTTTAGTTATTGCCTTTGCAAATGCTTCTCGCTTTCTTTCCAAAGGTCGAGCTTATTCTTAAACCTTATCCATCCTTTTTGTTCTTATTATCCTTTGTTTATGCTTTTCTATTTACCTTCTTTGAATCGCTTCTTCTTCGGAAGATCCTTTGCCCCTACCAAAGAAGACTTGGTCTTTCTTGGTTGGAAAGTGACTCTCGTCATTTTTCAACATGTTAAGCAAATCAAATGGTCGATATCTAGCTTTGTTTATATGAAAAATTCACAACAATTGTGAAAAAGAGTCCGGGGAGTGAGTGCAGAGATCAAATCTTGGCTCAACTCTCCATCCATGACAAAACCGAGTTGTCCTAATTGATCAATCAAATTGATTATGTTAAGAACTTTTTGTTCATGCTATATAGTGCCATTGGCCATTCTAGATCGGAAGAGCTCCTTAGATATCTCGATATCTATCGGTCCTACTTTCCTCACCATCAACTACTTGATGTGCAGGAATATAGTAGGAGCATCCATAGTTTCATCTTGCCGACAGAAGCTCGTTACTCATGGATGCGAGCATGATGCATTGAGCTAATCAGGCATCATCTTGCCACTTTCTAAAAGTAGCAATCTCTTCCTCGTAGGCATTGTCTCGCAACCATTGCGGTGATAGGCGTATATGACATAAGATAGCTTTTTCGACCATGAGAACTATTCTCAAATTCCTTAACCAATCCGTTTAATTTGATTCGATTAATTTAGCATCTAATATGCTACTAAAGGATAGTAATTTAGACATTGTAAAATTTCGTAAATGAATTTGTAATTAACAACATTTTAACATACATTCTTTTATTAATTACCAAAATAATTTAGGTCTTGTTTTTAAATTGGTATCTCCCACTATTTTCTTCAAACTATATTACCCTCACTTATATAGTTCGGCAAAATCTAATTAAAGATTTGCTAGTGAGAATAAGGATCCCATTTCAAATGTATATAGCCTTGTGGTGACACAACAAACTATATATAAATAAATAGGTAGACAACTTTTTTGTCGATTACATCAACTATGTAACTCCTCAGATTTTTTGCCTCTTAGATTATTTTGATCAGTGGTGGCACATCCGAATCAAAATTATCCAAGTTAAGTCCAACCTAGCACTCCATATATTCAAAAAAGAAAATATCATCCTTGTGGTGACACAACAAAACAATATTGTTCAATTTTCTTTATAAGCATCAAATGTGATAAATTAACATCTTAAATACTTAATACTTGCCTTGTGGTGACACAACAAACTCATATTAAATATTTAATACTCTATTAATTTTATCACTTAGAAGGCGTTCGATATTCCAAATATCTTTGAACGCTTAGGACTTAATATAAAAATTGAGGGTTTGTTATTAATTTGTCTCATCTTGTTTAAGCGTACACGCATATATATATATAAAATACGCGTCATATTAATGAACATGCAAGCATGTTTGCATAATATATAATATATATATAGTAAGTAGCATGCACATATAGAATACTATATTCTACACCGGATTGATTATGGACTTTTATTCTAGTTTGGTTCACTAGAGCCCACCAAGTGAACCAAAAGGTCAAACCCTGGGGTGCAAGAAATAATATTTAAATATAACTATTACATTTAAACCCTGCTCCATTACAAACTAATGTCTTCAAGCGCTTCTTTGTCCCTTGATCTCTAATTCTTCAAAATTAATTCTAAATATTCCTATTACAAAACTATTTAAAATAAATAGAAACCTTGATCGTGATCGGAAGTACATGGGAGAGAGATAGAATTTACATTAAGAAAAATTAGAGAAGACGAGGTGACGCAGACCCATTTAATAAAACCCATACATTCATGCATCCAACTAAAATAAAAATCCAATCATATTGATCAATAGTCCATAATCAATCCCATTTATTATCATACACATCACCATATGCATCAATAAATTACATTCATCTCATGAATAATAAACATTTAATATATATATATTTTTATCATTTAATGGGCAAATTTAGTTAGTATAAAATCTATTTTGAATCAAAATAAACTCCTTTATTTTAATCCAAATTTAAATCAAAATAAAACTATTTTATTTTAATTTATCCAATTTTGAATAAAATAAACTATTTTATTTTAATCAAAATTTTAATCAAAATAAACTCCTTTATTTTAATTAATTATGGAATCCAATTCCATGTATATATATAAAAAAAAATCTTTAATTAAAATAAACTCTTTTTATTTTAATTAATTATGGAATCCAATTCCATGTAAAAAAAATCTTTTATTAAAAAACATTATTATTCTTTCCTATTCACAAATAAACCCTTTATTTTTGAATAATATGAAATTATTAATTATGGAATCAAATAAACTCTCCTTTATTTTGAATAATATGAAATCTTATTTCATATTTAAATAAACTCCTTTATTTAAGGAAATTGGATTTACTTTTCTATTTCACAAATAAACTCTTTTATTTTTGAATAATATGAAATCTTATTTCATATCTAAACAAACTCCTTTATTTAAGGAAAGATGGATTTACTTCCTATTCACAAATAAACTCCTTTATTTTAGGAAAAATAAAATCCAATTTCAACTCCAATTAGTTATCATGGAATCCAATTCCAACTCTAATTAGTTAGCATGAAATTTAATTTTAAAATTAAAATAAATTTTATATTTTAATATTAAAATAAATTTTTATTTTAAAATTAAAATAAACTTTTTATTTTAATAATAAAATTATTGAGAATATTATATATATAAAAATATAATAACTAGCAGCTTAATTATTATTATTATATATATATATATATATAATAACCATAGGCCCCTTTTTAAAATGACGTAATTCGGCCAAAATAACTTGATTTCCGTGTAAACTTTCTTGCCATATGACATGCTTGCTTTTTTTTTTTTTTTTTTTATTAAAACCGTGCATGTCTTGGTTTCCGTGCATAACCAAAATTTTTTTTTTTTGCTGCCATTTTTAATTATTCCGGCCCCTTTATTTCCGTGGCCTTCTTGTTTCGATTTCCGTGCGTATGAAAAAAAAAATCCTGCAACCTTTTAGTTGTTTGTCCGGTTTTCATGTTTCCTTTTTTTTTTTTTTTTAAATAGTCTCGCATGACCTTGGGCCACGTGCCATACTAGCTCCTGCCAATCAAACCGTGACTTTTAAAAAAAAAATTGTCATTTAAGTATTGCTAGTCACCAAAATCGAGGGAAATATTTTTTTTTTTTTAATAAATTTTATACAATAAAAATTATGCCCAATTAAATTGTTCTAAACACATATCAATATACAAATTAAATCTAAACAATTAATAATTCGCATAAAGGTTTGGCTCTGATGCCACTGTTAGGTTTGTAATATTCATAACGCAATCAAATTGCATAAATTTAAGCGAGCAGTAAAAATCGAGTTTAAAATTAACAAACCATATACCGGATCATCCTTTATGCATAATTATTAATTAAACGAAAAAGATAAAGAATAAAATCATACCCTTGAAGATCGAGCTTCCTCAGGTACAAGTTCACCTCCAAATCCTTTCGCGTTCAATCTTGAATCCACCTGGTTTGGTTCCTTCCTTTGATCAACGTTAGCCACCCAAATGTTTGGCCTCTAGAGGTGATCCACCAAGGAAGAAGAAAATTCAAGAAGATGGGTATTTGGCTCAAACCCTAGTTTTCTATCTCTATAGAAAAGGTACTCTCCAACAAATTGGAATTATTACGTTGTAAAAAGTCAACAACCCATACCACCCATAATAAGACTCCTCTTATTTATAGATGTGGGCAACTCATCTTAACAATTAAGGAATTGGGTTTTATTTAATTAATTAAATTCTTTTAATTAATTAAGCTCCCTAATCTTATTAGGGATAATTAATTAAACTCCTTTAACTAATTTTCCTTCCTAATCCAATTAGGAATAAATGAGAGTACTTATATTAAATTAATTCCTAAACTCTTTTAAATTAAAATAATAATAATTGTAATAATATTAATAAGACTCCTCTTATTAATTTATATTTAATATTTCTAAAATATTAAATAATAAATATTAAGCTATTTAATTTATTCTATCACCATAGATTAAATTAAATATACTTAACATATTATTACGATTATGCCATTAACTTCTTAAATAATTATTCTTCCTTTTTATGGTGTGACCCTTTAGGTTCTCCATATTAAACCTATTTGTGAATAAATCAATTAGAACAATTCTAATCTTATTTAAATAAATAAATTAAACAATTAATTTATTTAAATAATATTTATTCTACAATAGGGATAAGCCTCCCTAACGATCAACGACTTTCCAGATAATATAGATTTCAACATTAATCATAAAAGAACCTTTGAGTAAATAGTTACCGTACAATTCAATCCTTCCACCATACAATGTCCCAATTAAATATAAGATATGGAATTACTTCACAAGTCTTATTTTATTTAATTATATGTATTTCACTCTTAAATGCACAACTCCAAATAATGCAAATTAGAAACTCCTTTCTAATTTCATTCTCGCTTAACCCAAGGACTACTCGGTTGTCATTTATCGAATCACATAGGACATTTCTCTTCTTTTATTAGAAGTGGTAGATTCTTTATTGATCATACATTATCTCCATGTACAACTTATTATACCCAAGCATACCTTTGATATATACCCTAAGGGTCTTAAGGAATAAGTCAAAGTATAACTCATCATACACAAGATACTATGATGATCTCAAGTCCAAGGATCACTTGTACTACTATCACTGAGGAATTCCTATCGACAGCAAAATAAAACTCCATTAGGTATTCTTTAGCGAGCCACGCTCAAAGGAACTTAGTCTCTAATAAGCACCTACATACTTTTTTAGTGTCTCCACACAAATGATCATGAGATCAATCATCCTCATCCAATGAGCAAGCAACGTATGTACCAATCTATCCGGATTCACTAATCCCCAATTTAGTAATCCAATGATTGGGAACTATTTTAGTTTTAAGCTTTCTAAGAATTTAGATCTCATTAGAATGATCATCATCATTATTCTAAAAGCATTGCTTAAAACTATGGGTTTATCACATATAATAAAACAGCATCATGTAGATAATTTAAAAGCCTTTAATAAATTAATACTTTTTATTAATAAATGAATAAGATTGTTATAAAGTATATGCTTTATCATCAAACATGATTGGCTTGTATGCATACTACTTTCACACGCGCTTTCCAACCTCTCCCGTTTATATTATCCTGAACAGGTGTTAAATCGGGGTTGGATGACCGCGTGCGCATAAAACTTTATCCAAATTTCTGAAACAAAAATAAAAACTAAAATGAGATAAGACTAGAATTGTCTAAGTCATACAATATAGCTTAAAACTAAAGATAGTAAAACTAAATTAAACGCCTTTCCTCGGCAACGACGCCAAAAACTTGTTGCCTCTTTTTTAGTCTTAACAAAAGAGCTCTAACTCATGCAAGCATACATGCGTCAACAAGTAATACAGAGCAAGTAAAGTATCGATCCCACGGAGAAAGTTGTTTAACTTAAACTACTATTCATTAATTAATTCACTATATTTATATGCTCAAACTAATGACAAAACTTGGTTTGTTCTTGAATTGCAAATAACAACTAAAACAATAATAACGATAGAATAAATGATATTAGAACTAATGGGATCCTAACTTCATTTAATACTTAATTTAATCACCACTATCATGCATGACTTGTTCACATATCACAAGAAAGTAGCCAAGAGCACTAAAAGAGTATTAGCCATTTTTTAATGCACTAAGACCTATTTACACAACATCCACATATGATAGACTCTATGTTATCATCAATATAACCAAAAGCACTATATGTCTATGTGAAATTGCAACTATATTGATTTGAAGTTCAAGCCATTATTCTAACTTATACAGTGAAACAGTATATATCTATCTAGTTCACGAAATACATAAGCCATATCACACAGCCCTATATATGTATACTATCAAGATTATAGTCCATATTTGCATGTTCATTGTCAATTCCATGCAAATACTGAAACGAATGATGATCAAACATTCATACATGTAAAACAATCATGATAGACATCCCATATGATATGCAAAACAAACCAGCATTTAAGCATGCAATCAAACTACATATTAAAATCCGTTAGAATCCCATAATGGAGTTTAGTTCATGACTGAACCAAAAGCCATTATGGGATCAACTCTAAACATGGTCAATAAATGACAATTGAATGATGAAAGATAGAACTATCAAACCCAATTGCTAAATATAAATCAATATTTAGATCCTCATAAGAATCTAGCAAAACTGATATTAATAATTCACTCTGGTAGAAAATCCCAAGAAGGAGTAGAAAAGTAGAGTTGCGGCCTCCTTCTACGTTGGAATCTCTCCCAGAGAGTAAAACCCTAATTCCCAAGTAAAGATACGTGAAAAACTTAATAAAATGTCAAGTGATACCCTTGACACCAGTCAGGAATCGTTTTTAAATCAATTACAACCCTTAAAGTTTGTAAATAAAATAAGACAAGTCAGTAGCTTCAAGTCTCAGCATTGGCCGCCACCTCCTCGGCTTTGATATGCTCATGGCGGAGACTTGCAAAGAAGTTTGTATGTTTGTCGATATCGCGGCATGCAAGGCCAAGCACTCCTAGGCTTGTCCTTCTCGCGGCCGCACAACTTGTATAAGGTTCCAAGTCCGGTCATTTAGTTTTGTCATGGCGCACCTCTCAAGATTATTCTGTCACGGTACGGCGACTTGCAATCTGAGATCCTGGTTCTTGTTCTTGTTCTGGTTCTATCATGCTATTGCTGCTGCTACTTGTTCAGTCATGCTTCATCTCCTTGCTCCATCGAACCTTCATTCCATGCATATCCCATCTTTTGCCTCGTCTCAAGCATCCATTAGCCTTGCGCTCAATAACACCACCAAAATAGGCCGATTCCAGCACTTATTTACCAAAAGGAGTTTTAAGTATGCGAAATGCAAAATGTACTTATCACTTAGCTTATTTTAGTTTTTCTCTATAATTTCTTGTTCTTTCCCTTAGTTGATGTCTGTACATATAGATTAGGTAGATTTAGGGAGAAATTTGTATTTCTTTGGAGCACAAGAGAGACGAGTGACACGGATTGGAAAGCTTGATTTGAGCGGAATGCGTGGAGATTGAATGGTTTTGACAGAGTTTCCTCTTATCCATTTATCTTCTCTGATTTTGTAATCTATAGATGTTGTCTTATTTGCTACTTGTATTTGGTTTAATAGATATGAACTAAATATTTGCTCTAAGGTTATAATGGAACCCTTTGTTATTTAAATTGTCTGTCTTGTCTCTTTGGTTGACACCATATGATTTGGTTTAATATATTTGTGCTTTATGATTCTCGCTAAGACATTAGTGATGATTTTGGTAATCTGCATGATATCGATAGAAGAATTGTAGATTTACACCTAAATATATTGGCATGTGATTGTGGGTTTCGACTGCATAAGTTGTGCGTAGAATAGACATATCTCTGTGCACCACGTGCGACCTAATTGAGAACCTATGTTTAAATCCTTGTTATGATTAATTCGCATTGACATGTGTAGGATTGCATCTAGCTTGGACGTTCTTTTCCCTTTTGGGTGGATCTGGAGAGGATATGTTTGTGCATACCTCGACAGAGGTGCATAGGCACCTATGTGTTCTCGGTCGACAAATTGTCGTGACTATTAAGACCAAAGAGAGAAAGGTAGCTAGTTTGATGAAACATAACACGCCAGGTGTTTGATAGAATGCCTGTGTGGGGTGAAGTTGTGACCTTAGCTTGAATTCCTTAGATTACCATTCGTTATCCATTTACTTGCTTTGTTAATTAGTTAACTAGATTAATCTCACTTCCATTTATTGTTGTTCGAATAAGACTTTAGCGATACATAATAGGTACTTGGTAAATATTAGTCATAGTTCCTCGTGGGTACGACACACTCCTTATCACTGTATTACTTGTTAGACCGCGTATACTTGCATATGTTTAGTGATCAGTTTTCTGACCAACAGATACATCTTTGCAGTGCCAAACAGAGGCTTCATTCCTTTGGATATTCTGGGAGTGCTCATTTATTAAGAATCGTATTTGCTCTATGATTCTGCCTTGGCGTTGTGAGTACATCTGTTGAGGTCTTAGTTCTGCACTCTACGATTCAGCTTTGGCTGTGCAGACACTACGACTTCTTGATCAGATCTTGACACTCTAGATTTCTGTCATTGTGCTTGTTGTCTTCATCTGATCTTGTTCGACTACGATCTCTGCCTCTGATATGATCAGTAGACTCTACGACTCTGAGTGTAGTCCACAATTCTTGACTTGGCTTTGGAAGATGCTTGGTTGGCTCGTAGGCAGGCTGTCTCTACGATTCTGAACATGACTTCCTCAGCAAACTATGACCCTGAGGAAGTTCTCTTAGACATATTACGATCCTTCCTCGTCTCTCCTGGTAGTCTACGAACTCCAAGATCTACTATATTGCAGACTACAATTCTTCCTCGATAGCTCTCAAGTTTTCATTGACTCACCTGGCAGACTACGATTTCTGGTGCAGTGCTCGACGATCAGACAAGCCTATCTATTACACCATTAGATCAACCTAACATGCTTGATCTTTCTATATTTATAGTCTTTGTACATCATTTCTTTTTAAGAACTTTATAAAGCTATTTTGCTTATGTAGGATCAACCTAACACATTTGATCAATTCATTCTAAGTCCTTGTACATATGTTTCTATTGTCTATCAAAGGACTTTATAACTCTTCTTAATGCAAACATACTTGCATATTCATTCATATATATATATATATATATCATAATAAATCATATGTAAATAGTAATATCATTCACATGCTTATTCCTGACAATCTCCCCCTATTTGATTATGACAAAAACAATAAGTGCATACGCATGTTATGAATGAATCTTATATACAGTGAGCAACTGTATTTCTAAAACAGATAATCATGAATGCCATTTATAAGAATATGGAATTTAATACACTATGACATTTTACATCCTGGATCCAGAACATACATAACTAGTTAGAGATGTACCTCTTTGGTTTCATGTATGCTTCCAGGATGTCTGTTGATCAGCTATTCATCTGTTTAATGTCTTTGCTCCTACTCCCTCTGGTATGTGGACTTCATTTCTTCTTCTTCTGGCTTCCCCTCAGCCTTTGCAAATACAGGCTCATCATTCTTTGGCTCCCCCTCATATGATGACCCATCTTCTTCTTTTGTTGTTGTTGGGTAAAATCTAATTACGCACAACACGCAAATATACGTGGTCAACAAGTAATAAAGTGAAAGTAGAGTATCGTTCCCACGAGAAATTGTTTAATAAAAATCACCAAGTACTAACCCGTAACCAACTCAATCTTATTTAAACGAATGAATTTTAATTTATAATTAAACTACTATTAAATTCCACTAGTTAAATTAAGATTACGGAGATTTAAGATCACAACTTCACTTATTGCTTCATTTAAGTTAACAAACTTCTCATCAATTATTCTCTATCATGAATTGTTAATCAAGAACACTAAAGCAGATAAAACCATATCTCGATGCATAATACCCATACTCACTTAAATCCACAGATGATAGAATTAAGCAAGACACCCTAATTAACTAATCCACTATATCTCTATGTGAATTAAAATTAAAAAGGATTTAAAGCACAAGTTCTCTATAAGATTACATATGGCATAAAGGTATATCTCTATCCTAAACACGAATCATGAATTCCATTTATGCAGAAATCACAAACACATGCTATCATGATAAGATCTAAATATATACTTCATCTCTCGAGTTTATATAGATTATCACTGTAATTGTTAGCTAGACAATTAAGCAATTAAGTCCAAATCATAATAGACAATCCTCATAATAGAATATAATAATTGATAGCAAAGCATATTAAAATAAACTACACAATAAGATCCATTGTAATCTCAAACAAATAATTAGTTCATGATTATTGAATTAAAACAAAGAATCCACAATTGAATACACAATAAAAGACAAAGATAGAAGAAGATGAGAAGATAGAATCTGTTGTCTGCAGATTTGATGCTCCCTCCTCGCTCCTACTTTTAATCTTCAATGGTCTCCAAGTTGTTTCAATCTCCCAAAACTCATTAGAACTAATGTTTTTGATGTAATCTACTCTAATCTAATCTAATGGAATCTTTTCTCTAATCTAATCTCTCCTAATCCTTGTGATTTTCCTCCTTTTATAAGTCTCTTCATATGTCTTTAAGTCCTCTTGAAAGTCCTCTTGGAAGTCCTTGAGTCAATCGGATCGAAACAATCCTTTCCAGACTCAAATTTGACCAAAATTCATATTTTCTGGGCTACCCCAGCCCCGACGGGGGTCTAGGCTTGTAAAAGGCACGCCCCGGCCGGCTAGGGGCCTGTTTTGTGCTGGCATACCCACCCCGGCGGACGGTTTTGTGAAGGAAACTTTTCTACTCTGACGTCCTTTGGGAAATCGGCCATAACTTTTGATCCGAGAAGAGTTACGAGGCCTTCCATATATCAAATTGAAGATATTGACGATATCTACAACTTTCATTCTTTGAGATTTTAGAAATAACGAATAGATGAAGGTCGAAATTGGGATGGAAGTGACTACTATGCAAATGGCCACCCAAAACATTGATGTTCGACGTCCGTTGGTACAAAGATCATAACTCTTGCATCCGAACTCCAATTGGAATGATTCAAGATATTTCGGAAAAATAAGAAGAAGCTCTACAATGTAATCTAAGTTCAAAGCCAAAAACATGAAATGAACATGAAAACCCAAATGATGTCCGGATTGCTTTTCTTTGCGATTTCATACCAATTCTTTGCAATCACAGCTCCCAAGCATATAATCTATAAAACGAACACAAAATACATGAAAAGTAACTAAGAAACATAAGATTAAGCAACTAATTCAAGTAACATATACCAGATAAGTAGGTATAAAATCTACTTATCAAATACTCTCAAACTTAAACATTTGCTTGTCCTCAAGTAAAAACACTAAACAACAATGCTATGCAATGCAACTAATCTACATGCCTACGAATCCAGCAGTAATGACAGAAACAAGTCTATTCAACCGGACTTAGAGAAATTAAGTAAACATGATAATACATCATATCAAAACCAATCAATAACTTCTCAATCAATCATCAAATCTTAGACTGTTATCACTAATATAGTGCGCGTGTGCTCCACAACAATGTTAACTGATATAAAATAAATTTTAACACATAACAAGTCTCTTCGAAGGCATCATACAGTGTAAACTCAAGAAATCCAAAACAAGCTAGATCCAACTAAAATCAAACAATTACCAATATCACGGGTCAACATGGGATACTTATGTTTTATTTATTCTTTTTTTCTTTTTTTTCTTTTTCTTTTTCTTTTTGGATAGTAAGTGCGTTTTACGCTCCATCTCACGCCTGTGTTTATGAGGAGTGCATTTCACGCTTCTTCTCGATCCACCACAGGACTCAATTTATTCAACTCAATATCTTTTTTTTTCTTTATTTTTAGAAGCTTATATACCCCACATTTCCCCCCAAACTTAGGTTCTTGCCTAATTCTTCGCCTTCACTGCCTATTCTTGCCATTCTCTTATTTAAACTAGCATTATCCTTTAGAGGTCCTTTATGTATCAATTTAAACTCAATCATTCAACAAGTTGTTTTTATTGTGCTATCCTTATTATACCAGTTTCAAACAGAAAAAGACTCAATTCATAACAAGAAATCATATCAAAGCTCTAATGGTCAGTACTATACTTGTCTACCCAATTCTAATCTCATCATTGGCTAAAATAAACTTAAACTATCAAACAGCTGGACTCATGCAAGATGAACATAGTAACTAACTATTATTTTTGATTTTATTTTTTTTAAGAAAGTGAATGAAAAAACTAAATGTAACTATATGTACTACAATATAAATAACTAACTATATGAAATACGACACTAAAATGCCCCCAAACTTAAACTAGACATTGTTCTCAATGGCTGAAATAGAAAAAAGTAAAGCAGAGGACTTCCCTGAAAATATAATAATCCTCCTCATTGTCCGCTAAGTTTGGAGAATAGATTAGGCACATGGAACAAATTGGGCACCACACTTGAATTTGACTTGAATAACCTTTTCATAATCTTTTGCTTGTCCATTGAAGCTCCAATACCTACACTGAAGAGAGACAACATGGATTAGAATAGCACTTGGATTGGTAAGATAACTTAATAAGCAAATTAATTCCTATCTACTAAATAAACTAGTAAAGCAAATAAATAGAAAAATTCCTGGGTTGCCTCCCAGTTAGTGCTTGAATTATAGTCTTTCAGCCTGACTTTGTCTGGTCAACGCTATCCAATTCCTCTTCGATAATTGAGGAACCCTCCATCCATCGAAAATAATGTAGCTTTTGGTAGGTTCCCAATTGTGATAGCCATTGCTTTAAAGTTACCTAGCATGCTCTGATTTGGTATGATCTCAATCAAGAACGTCCCACAGCTAGGTATTTTCTCCATTGTGTATGTGATCACTTTGGGGCATGGAAGCTTGTCACACACAATGGGCTCTTCGTCTATTTTCTCTGTCTCTTCCCACCATGGATTCAAAATTGTACTCACTCTTTTGTCATCAAGAGCTTCGCCAATGACATGACTACCAAGTGGGCATGCTTTTGCAAATCTAATTGACTCTTTGATCTTTGGTGGAGACCCATTTAGATCTTCGTCGACCTCTATTTCATTATCCTCAATTGTCTCCACACTTTTGATATCTTGTGGCTCATCTAGTTGCATATTTGGTTCGGGTTCTCCGTCAATTTCATCATCCATGTCATAAAGCCAAGTATTTAGAGAAAGGTTTCTTATGGCTTTGGTCATTTGCTCTATCTGATCCGTAAGATTTTGAATTGACCTCGCTTGATTACTCATCTTTGTAACGACCCCAAAATTCATACCATTTAAATCTCAACTTCGGTCGTTAACCATACATTAAATCTCAAATTTTACATCATTATTCGATATTAAAAACACTAAAATTGCGGAATATTTAAAACATTTATACATTTCCTTCTTTCTTGCCTGAATCGCAACCTTTACATTACATCTCTTTGATTCAATCTTATATCATGAATCGTTACAACAAAATGACTATACAAAGTCTTACATCATAACTAATTATCCATATACATTGGATAGCTCAACTTACAATTCAACAACATGTTACGTTCAAAATATGAAATACATTTCTCATAAAACATAAGTAATCTTCGTGAATATAGATCTCTATAACTCACTTAGCACATATCTTTACCTTAAAATCTTGACTTTGCAAAAAAAGTGGTTATTTGCAAGAATGAGCTCGACGATGACAAAGAAAGTCTAACAGTTTTCATGCATCACATAGCACATAATAATATGCTCGATATACATTTCATTAAAGTAACATAGCATACATGCTTTTAATTAATATAGCAAATATAAAGATTGAGTTCCTTACTCAATCTTCATTACTTAGCCAAAACAATGCAGTCATATATCGACTTTAACATTTCATGATTTCAACATGGATAACATATCATGCAATTTAAAATAGTTCATCAAGTCCACGTAGAAAATAGGAACCGAAAGACTTGCCTTGATCGTTGTTTACCAATAACAGTTTAACAGCTTACAGTTATCTGCACTTCACGCGCCCTACACAATTATATAATCATACACATCAACTATTAGTCACATAACAACACATAGTAATTGTAATGTAAACTCTACTCCACATCTCATAATCTTTCCTATTAATTAGCACACAATGTTCAATTAGATTGTGTTAACTTTTCGACTTATGACTCACTATATTTCTTCTTAGTCAAACTCGAAGTTCATTCAAGTGCTTAAGTCTTGCTAGGACTACTTATTGGTTTTATATTAAACCCATTTAATATCCTATAATATTCATTTCAATTGAATTGAAACACTTTTTAAGTTCATTAACACTTGGCACGGCGTTTTGACGTTCAATCGTCACACGCCCGATTTGCATCTCTTGTGTATGCTTACTATGCTTCTATAACTTATCTAATACATTATTTATTAATGTTAAGCATCATTATATTTACTAATATTCAAGTTTTATAACTTAGAATAACATCTTTTATCGTCAGGAGCACTACACATGCATATGTGCATGCCCGACGCCCTCCGATTGCCCCCGAAAACACAACAGTCCTAAAGATGACCATTTTGACTACTGTTATAGACATAAAATTGAAAACCTTAAAGAACAAAAGTTGTAGATCTATTCGTCCTCGTTCCGGAGCATCTTGACTCACCTCAATCGGAGTTCTTATGAGAAAGTTATGACCATTTTACTACAGGAGGCCAAAACTGTCCGACTCAGACTTTTGTTCCGGCGCCGCGGCTCGAGAACTAAGTCATACAGTGGCGCCACAGCGTGAGATTGGTGCTGGGGCGCGAATTTCAGTGCTAGAGCGCGAACTTCTAGCGCTGGGGCGCGAATTTTAGCGAGAGGTGCGATTTCAAATATTGGGGCTCCATTTTGGCGGCTGAGCCAAAACTTGCGTAACCCAACCATCGGAGAATAGAACAACTATTTTCTATCTATTTAACACTACTAACATCTAAATTAACATGCTTATTACTTATATAAATTACTCATGAATGTTAGCAATCATCCATATACCAATTACCAACAACTAAACAACCATTTTAGAAAACTTAATTCTTTGAAACACCGTTTTTAAAACAAAACCCCATTACTGACAGTTGATAAACACAGTGAATGTTGTAAATCCTAATAACCACCAATTCGTTTACTTTAACTACGATTCTCTGTTCTTAACAACAAAATTAACATGTTCACAGTTTTAATTTCCCAATTAGCTACCAACAATTTACTGATTTTGATTTTCTTAACAACCAAAGTAATGAATATTTTGACTGTTAATAGCCATGTATATGAACATACACTGAAAAATAGTTTCCCTTTCTTTTAACAAAATTAACGTACAATTCTTTATCTAAACACAAACTTCTAGCATTACAACTACTTATATATGATAGTTGTCCTACTACAACCATATATGCACATGATTCCATCATCCATTATAAAAATATGAATTACAGAGACTATACTATAAAACACAGTAAACCTTAAGAACATAGAGACTAAGGAATTACATTATAAATCATATATGTTAAGATTATGTAACATACCTTTAATTTGCTCAGACAATCCTTTTTAATCACTAAGAATATCTTGAAGAACTCAGAACTTTCTCTTGCTTTTCTTTCTCAGACTCTCTCTCAAACCTCTGACAATCTTTTCTTTCTTAGGCTTAAGCCAATTGCAGTATACGTAAACTAAAACAAACGCACGTCTTTTTCAAACGTTTTAAAACCGTCCTCTACTAATTTCCCCTATTCAATTTATCAGTTACCAAATATTATATATTATTTATATTTTGTTTAATTTAATTTATATTACTAATAAATCAAATTTAAAAAAATCCAAAAGCCATAGGGCTTTGTTTGGAAAAATTATTTAAAATTAAAGACTTAATATATTTAAGCCTTGTTTGGCAAAATAAATTAAAACTACTTTAATTTATTTTAATAACCACTTATAATATAGCTATTTGTCACACCTCTAATTAATTAAGTTTTCATACTTAATTTAATTAATTTTAATAACAATCCATTGCATAATATAATAATTTATTTAATCATTATAAACTCTCTAACTTAATTATTAAATTAAATTAGATTACTATTTCAAAATACTTATTTTCCTTAACTCATTAATTATTTATTAAACAAATAAATAATCAAATCACATCAAATCAATTAAACAAATATTTATTCAACGATAAACACATCCATTAAATATTTATATAATTCAATAAATATTTAAATATTTAATTAAAAATCTGGATTGTTACATCATTCCCTCCTTACAAGGATTATATCCTCAGAATCACAACTCAAACCACTCATTCGTTACAATCTTCCCTACTTACAAAGATTTTTTCCCCAGAATCGAAGACAGAAATTAAACAAATAACTTAGAGTAATCTTTTATCATTTTATCTAAATATAGATTTTATATTTCCTACTACATTCATTACTTTAACAAATTCTAGGTTTCATTTCATAACTTTCACTTGAACTCAATTATATTTTGAGTATTATAAATCTTTTAACCCATTCATTTCCTTTTCTAAGGATCGTTATCATAACACTCGGGATATTACATTCACCCTTTCTTCTAAGAATTTCGTCCTCGAAATTTTATTCATTCAATCTAACAAAATAGATTTTACACTAATACTTCATTCATTCCTTGGGTTTTATAACCACTTCCTTTCCACAAAGATCATTCTACAATTATTAACTTTTATATTAAAAGTTTCACATTATTCTTTGATAACTCATATCCTTCTTACTTCAAAATCTCTTTTCTCACTTATTCAACATATTCATCATTCAGTGTCGCATTCTACGACATACTTCTTTCTAAGGAATATTTTTCTTTTTCACTTCCATCTTGCAGAATAACAAAAATCTTCCACAATTGTTCAATAATTGGGAAGTAGTATGAATAACTCAGGAATTTTAAAGATTCCAAATCATGCTGAGGGTCACAAGACCGTGAACTCTTTTTTTAATAGTGCTTCACCCCCGGTTCTTCACACTTTAAACCCTCTTTGGCAGAATGTTTATCAATCACAAAGACTGGAAACACCCTCCACTCATACACTAGGTGGCCAGCCTATTGTACCACCACGTTGAGTATGAATGTAGTGTTTTGTAACGACTATATGTATATATACGCTCAAGATTTTTAGGGGTGTTAAGCCCTTCAGTCTTTCACTATGTATTGTGCACAAACATTTCAAAGACAAAGTATAAACTAAGCGTAACCTCTAATAAAAGAGTTGTTCATCTCAGAATTTAGAGTGCAAGCATTCAACTGAGGGTCTAATGACCACGAACCTTGTCCACAGTTATAAGTAATCTTTCAACTTTAACTTTTACAAATATATGACTATAATGACTTCAAGGTACTCGGGGATCAATCCTTCAGTACATGTATTGTGCATAAACATTTCAAATAAAGTATGAACTAAGCGTAACCCCTAAATAATAGGGTTGTTCATCTCAGCTTTTCAACATCTGAATCCGCACCAAAACAATTTGGTTTGGCATAACTTCTCAAGAAACTCTTAATGTTTTTCAAGAAAATAGAAGTGTAAACATCAACACGAAGTCAATAAATTTTAAAAGTCTAGAATAGCTAGTAGATTTAGAATACCTATGCTTCCACCATTAACTCCACTTTCTATAATGATTCGTTGCTTAATAGGTCTATCTATTCCTATCATCCTCAATACTCCATTCACACTTATCTATACCCAGTTCGTCAAACTTACCATATGTTATGAGTTCAGGAACTTGCAACAATCATATGAGTTTAAGAACTTATCCTAGTCAGATCATAGGTGTCCATTCGCTGAGGGGTTCAAAAATATACCAAATAATTATGAGTCACGAACCTACCATAAGTATGAGTTTTAAGAACTCACACTTAACCTTATAATATTCTCTAACTATACTCTACCTATCTGTTATACACATGAGAAAAGAATCACCTTCTCAATCGGCATATAGCAAACAAGTAGCGACACAAAACATTCCAATGATTATCAATGTGATAAACCGAGTGCAAGCACAAAACCCTCGCCTATACAAAGGTTTGTACAACTCACCATCATCACATGATCCTCAATTGAAATCCTCCTAACTCTATCTTGCTTCATAAATTTCTTCTTTGCTCGTCTGAATTCCTCGTATCACATTATGTATAACTCCTCATGAGTTTATCTCGTACTATCATAGTACATTATCTTCATAGCATCAATCTATAATCATTCAACCATTATAAACCATCTTCCTTTTATAACTTAAACAGATCACGTCGTGATCTTATTCTATAATCATCTCCCTTAAAATTCTTTTGATAACTCGTGATCGTTTTGTTTTACGATCCTCATTCTTTCCCTTTTTCATCATTTACGATATTATTTGTTATCTTGGCTATTGGAGTTAGAAAACTCCCATTTCTTATCTTTATATCTCTTCAAGATTCTTCTTTGAATCTTCTTGTTTATATAACAATTCTTCCTTTAAGAATTTCTAACTTCATTTACATCGCTCAAAATTTCATTCATGTTCTAAACTCTCATCATACGTGTCCATTTCTATACTTGGTACACATCGAGTCTCTAACAGTTTCAATATGGTACGCTGAGTGGTT
The DNA here is from genome assembly GCA_020205615.1 of Panax quinquefolius. NCBI lineage: Eukaryota > Viridiplantae > Streptophyta > Magnoliopsida > Apiales > Araliaceae > Panax > Panax quinquefolius. The sequence continues at coordinate 31,356,995 of CM035170.1, forward strand.
TCCCACAAACAACCAACAAACTAGGTTCCAAATTACTAGTTCATATATACCTCCGCTCTATGAAGGAATCGTTTAGCCCAGATACCATACATCAACTACTAAAGAGTACAATTACACCATACTTAGATATAACTCTCTATTCTTAACTTCTTTATCATTCTCTTCTTATAGACATTGTCTATTTATTATCACCTTACATCCTTATTATTGGAGTTGGGTAACCCCACATTCATATTCCTTATAACTCTGCGAGATTCTTCTTTGAATCCTCTTTTGCATGTTTTAAATCCCTTCTTTATAAATTTCTTGAATTACTTCTTATAATTCAAACTTTATTTGAGCTTATTCTTTCATTATTTTCACCTCTCTTCACTAAGGTTATAGCTTAAGGTACTCCTACCTAAGGTTTATAACCTACAACTTTGATACCAACTAGAACGACCCCAAAATTTATACCATTTAAATCTCAACTTCGATCGTTAAAAATACATTAAATCTCAAATTTTACATCATTATTCGATATTAAAAACACTAAAATTGCAGAATATTTAAAACGTTTATACATTTCCTTCTTTCTTGCCCTGAATCGCAACCTTTGCATTACATCTCTTTGATTCAATCTTATATCATGAATCGTTACAACAAAATGACTATACAAAGTCTTACATCATAACTAAATATCCATATACATTGGATAGCTTAACTTACAATTCAACAACATGTTACATTCAAAATATGAAATACATTTCTCATAAAACATAAGTAATCTTCGTGAATATAGATCTCTATAACTCAGTTAGCACATATCTTTACCTTAAAATCTTGACCTGCAAAAGTGGTTATTTGCAAGAGTGAGCTCGACAGCCCAGCAAAGTCTAACAGTTTTCATGCATCACATAGCACATAATAACATGCTCGATATACATTTTATTAAAGTAACATAACATACATGCTTTTAATTCACATAGCAAATATAAAAATTATGTTCCTTACTCAATCATCATTACTTAGCCAAAACAATGCAGTCATATATCGACTTTAACATTTCATGATTTCAACATGCATAACATATATGCAATTTAATATAGTTCATCAAGTCCACGTAGAAAATAGGAACCGAAAGACTTGCCTTGATCGTTGTTTACCAATAACAGTTTAACAGCTTACAATTATCTGCACTTCACGTGCCCTACACAATTATATAATCATACACATCAACTATTAGTCACATAACAACACATAGTAATAGTAATGTAAACTCTACTCCACATCTCATAATCTTTCCTATTAATTAGCACACAATATTCAATTAGATTGTGCTAACCTTTTGACTTATGACTCACTATATTTCTTCTTAGTCAAACTCAAAGTTCATTCAAGTGCTTAAGTCTTGCTAGGACTACTTATTGGTTTTATATTAAACCCATTTAATATTCTATAATATTCATTTCAATTGAATTGAAACACTTTTTAAGTTCATTAACACTTGGCACGGCGTTTAGACGTTCAATCGTCACACGCCCGATTTGCATCTCTTGTGTATGCTTACTATGCTTCTATAACTTATCTAATACATTATTTATTAATGTTAAGCATCATTATATTTATTAATATTCAAGTTTTATAACTTAAAATAACATCTTTTATCGTCAGGAGCACTACACATGCATATGTGCATGCCCGACGCCCTCCGATTGCCCCCGAAAACACAACAGTCCTAAAGATGACCATTTTGACTACTGTTAAAGACATCAAATTGAAATCTTTAAAGATCGAAAGTTGTAGATCTATTCGTCCTCGTTCCGAAGCATCTTGACTCACCTCAATCGGAGTTCGTATGAGAAAGTTATGGCCATTTTACTACAGGAGGCCAAAACTGTCCGACTCAGACTTTTTGTTCCAAAGTATGTGGCGAGAAACTAAGTCATCTGATGGCGCCAAGATGCGAGATTGGCACTTGGGGCGCGAATTTCAAAGTCTTTGGGCGTGAACTCTTAGCTACTGGGCGCTAATTTTGGCAATCCGAGGTGCGAATTTCAAATTTGGGGCTCCATTTTGGTACCGGGCCTTGAAAACTTGCGTAATCCAACCATCGGAGAACAGAACAACTAATTTCTATCTATTTAACACTACTAACATCTAAATTAACATGTTTATTACTTATATAAATTAATCATGAATGTTAGCAATCATCCATATACCAATTACCAACAACTAAACAACCATTTTAGAAAACTTAATTCTTTGAAACACCGTTTTTAAAACAAAACCCCATTACTGACAGTTGATAAACACAGTGAATGTTGTAAATCCTAATAACCACCAATTCGTTTACTTTAACTACAATTCTCTGTTCTTAACAACAAAATTAACATGTTCACAGTTTTAATTTCCCAATTAGCTACCAACAATTTACTGATTTTGATTTTCTTAACAACCAAACTAATGAATATTTTTACTGTTAATAGCCATGTATAAGAACATACACTGAAAAATAGTTTCCCTTTCTTTTAACAAAATTAACGTACAATTCTTTATCTAAACACAAACTTCTAGCATTACAACTACTTATATATGATAGTTGTCCTACTACAACCATATATGCATATGATTCCATCATCCATTATAAAAATATGAATTACGAGACTATACTATAAAACACAAGAAACCTTAAGAACACGTAGACTAAGGAATTACATTATGAATCATATATGTTAAGATTATGTAACATACCTTTAATTTGCTCTCGAATAATCCTTTTTAATCACTAAGAATATCTTGAAGAACTTCGAACTTTCTCTTGCTTTTCTTTCTCAGACTCTCTCTCAAACCTCTGACAATCTTTTCTTTCTTAGGCTTAAGCCAATTGCAGTATACGTAAACTAAAACAAACGCACGTCTTTTTCAAACGTTTTAAAACCGTCCTCTACTAATTGCCCCTATTCAATTTATCAGTTACCAAATATTATATATTATTTATATTTTGTTTAATTTAATTTATATTACTAATAAATCAAATTTAAAAAAATCCAAAAGCCATAGGGCTTTGTTTGGCAAAATTATTTAAAATTAAAAACTTAATATATTTAAGCCTTGTTTGGCAAAATAAATTAAAACTACTTTAATTTATTTTAATAATCACTTATAATATAGCTATTTGTCACACTTTAATTAATTAAGTTTTCATACTTAATTTAATTAAGTCTAATAACAATTCATTGCATAATATAATAATTTATTTAATCATTATAAACTCTCTAACTTAATTATTAAATTAAATTAGATTACTATTTCAAATTACTTATTTTCCTTAACTCATTAATTATTTATTAAACAAATAAATAATCAAATCACATCAAATCAATTAAACAAATACTTATTCAACGATAAACACATCCATTAAATATTTATATAATTTAATAAATATTTAAATATTTAATTAAAAATCTGGATTGTTACAATCTTCTCCTCATTTCTTTGCTACTTTAACTTGGAAAAAATTCCTCTAACCTCAATTATCTCTCTTCAGACACTTTGGAGGTGACATTAAAATTCCGGTGTGTATGATGGATTTAGAGCGTAATGTTGGTCATCATAATTATAGCTCCATGAAAAATCCGGGTGATACCCCCAATCTTGGTGATTGTTAGGATCAACATAGTTATTAAGGTAATCACCACTATATTGTACCGGTTCAAAACTGACGGTGCATTGATGACTTTGATGGTTGCCAGCACAATAGTCACACGTAACTGCCATCCTTCGACTCCGTTGGGCTGCGATAACCTCCAACGTCTTAGAATTTGCTTTAATTTGTACTGGCTCTGCGGAAATTATATTAAGTCCATCAATCTTTGTTTCCCTTGGTTGAGTCATGTTTGTGTATGACCATTGATATGCAAAGTCATCCATGGTACCTTAAAAGAGAGAAATATGATAAGAGAATTAAAAATAAAAATAAAAATGTTTAAATTAAGACTAATTTGATTGAAATTAATATTGGTAAATAATTATTAAATTAATTCCCCGGCAACGGCGCCAAAAACTTGTTGGGTAAAATCTAATTACGCACAACACGCAAGTATACGTGGTCAACAAGTAATAAAGTGAAAGTAGAAATACTGCTCCCACGAGGAATTGTTTAATAAAATCACCAAGTACTAACCAGAACCAACTCAATCTTATTTAAACGAATGAATTTCAATTTATAATTAAACTACTATTAAATTCCACTAGTTAAATTAAGATTACGGAGATTTAAGATCACAACTTCACTTATTGCTTCATTTAAGTTAACAAACTTCTCATCAATTATTCTCTATCATGAATTGTTAATCAAGAACACTAAAGTAGATAAAACCATATCTCGATGCATAATACCCATACTCACTTAAATCCACAGATGATAGAATTAAGCAAGACACCCTAATTAACTAATCCACTATATCTCTATATGAATTACGATTAAAAAGGATTTAAAGCACAAGTTCTCAATAAGATTACATATGGCGTAAAGGTATATCTCTATCCTAAACACGAATCATAAATTCCATCTATGCAAAAATTACAAACACATGCTATCATGATAAGATCTAAATATATACTTCATCTCTCGAGTTCATATAGATTATTACGGAAATTGTTAGCTGGGCAATTAAGCAATTAAGTCCAAATCATAATATACAATCCTCACAATAGAACATAATAATTGATAGCGAAACATATTAAAATAAACTACACAATAAGATCCATTGTAATCTCAAACAAATAATTAGTTCATGATTATTGAATTAAAACTAAGAATCCACAATTGAATACACAATAAAAGACAAAGATAGAAGAAGATGAGAAGATAGAATCTGTTGTCTGCAGATTTGATGCTCCCTCCTCGCTCCTACTTTTAATCTTCAATGGTCTCCAAGTTGTTTCAATCTCCCAAAACTCATTAGAACTAATGTTTTTGATGTAATCTACTCTAATATAATTTAATAGAATCCTTTCTCTAATCTAATCTCTCCTAATCCTTGTGATTCTCCTCCTTTTATAAGTCTCTTCATATGTCTTTAAGTCCTCTTGGAAGTCCTTGAGTCAATCGGATCGAAACAATCCTTTTCGGACTCAAGTTTGACCAAAATTCATATTTTCTGGGCTACCCCCACCCCGACAGGGGTCTAGGCTTGTAAAAGGCCTGCCTCGGCGGGATAGGGGCCTATTTTGTGATGGCACGCCCACCCCGACGGCGGTTTTGTGAAGGAAACTTTTTTGCTCTGACGTCCTTTGGGAAATCTGCCAAAACGTTTGATCCAAGAAGATTTACGAGGCCTTCCACCTATCAAATCGAAGATATCGACGAGCTCTACAACTTTCGTTCTTTGAGATTTGAGAAATAACGAACAGATGAAGGTCAAAATTGGGCTGGAAGTGACTGGTATGCAAATGGCCACCCAAAACAGTGACGTTCGACGTCCGTTGGTACAAAGATCATAACTCTTGCATCCGAACTCCGATTGGAATGATGTAAGATGTTCCAAAAAGATAAGAAAAAGCTCTACAATGTAATCCAAATTCCAAGCCAAAAACATGAAATGAACATGAAAACTCAACTGATGTCCGGATTGTTTTTCTTTGTAATTTTATACCAATTCTTTGCAATCACAGCTCCCAAGCATATAATCTACAAAACGAACATAAAATGCATGAAAAGTAACTAAGAAACATGAGATTAAGTAACTAATTCAAGTAACAAATACCAAATAAGTAGGCATAAAGTCTACTTATCAGTTGTCTTCTTCTTTTCTTTCATTCTGCTCTCCTTGCTCTTTCTAGAGTGCCTCTTACTCTTCCTCTTTGTATGCCTCTTTTTCTCTCCCTTTTTGTCATTAATCACTTGGGAGAGCTGCTCCATGTTGGACATTAGTTGTTCCATCAAGTAGGAGGAGTTAGCAACTTCAAACTTGAGTTCTTGTTGGCCTAGCTCAAGTTGCACTGAGAAAGACTGATTCATGTTGTCAATCTTGTCAAAGAGAACTTTGAGTTGTTCTTCATTTGCCTTCTACGCTCGTAGTGCTTCTACCTTCTGATCATGTATGGCCTTCAGATACATGTGATCTCTCTCTTTAATTTTGAGAGATACATCAGCCATAGTAGCTTGAAGTTTGTTCTGATTTGAATTATCTCCTGTTGCTGTCAGCATCATTTTTGACTCTTCACTGATGAGAGATATCTTTTTGACCAGCTCATCAGAGTTTTTCATCAGCTCCTGCTCCATAGGAATTTGGTCATCTGTTTGGACAGCCTTTTGTTGAGCATCAGATTGGACTCTACGATTTTCATCCTTGGACAGACTTTCTAAAGTGTTGAGAATCTGAAAGATCGTTGAGTACCAATCACTATTTGAGGATGAAGGAATGTCGGTCAATAGTGCTTGAGCAGATGGAAGCTTCTCATTTTGGACTTGGATACCATCAGTAGTAGAGTGAACAGACTTTATGATTATCTCCTTAGTCATGATCCTTCTTCCTTCAGAGTCCACTCTACGATCATAAGGGATATAGTGGTTGCCAGCATATCTGTAGGCTTTGTAGTGAGGCTGGTCTTTGATCATCATTGTAGAAAAACTCTTCACCCTTGGGAAGTTTTAAGCCACCAGCTCCATGCTTGGGAAATGAGAGTAGCACCAGCTGAAGTAACTTCCATCTCTTTCAGTATGTGCCTTTAGCCATGGCATCCATTAGAAGAACCATCTCATCAACAGATCATCAGGATTGTAGAGGATAGTTATGCAGTTTAGCTCCATGTTGTTCCAGTTTTTGAACACATCATGTGCAGTCATCCTTACAACCTTGAACTTTTCATTTCCATATTTTACCCATCTTTCCGCTGGGAGTTCTTTTGGTTCATCAAAAACTTCTACCACTATTCTTCTACTGATTCTTACTGGAGAGAGGACAAGATATTCTTCTGGTTCCTTTGATTCCTAATGTGCAGAATCAGAATTTTTCTCCATTTCCTCTTTTTCAAAGCTTGAAACATTTTGATCATTTCCATCAATGAATCCTTCTTGCTGCATTTCATTTCCAGAACCTTCTTCAGCAAGATCTTCCTCTGATTCATCTTCATCATCACTGGTCCTATCTTCAACACTTTCTTCCTATGATACAGACTCATCATCACTTAGTTTAATGGCAACATTGGAGTGATCATGTAACGCCCGAGAATTTCGAATTTTGAATGAATTAAATTTTTATTTGATTATGTGAATTAAATGAATTTAATTGAGTTATTATGTGAGTAAGATGTTCGAAGGTCGTTCTATGACCTATAATATACGGATGTGGTTAGTATTTTGTCTTTGTGCTAGTATTAATGGCTGTGAATTATCAAGACGAAAACGAAGGTTTTCTGAGAATGTTTACGTAAAAATACTATTCATCCAATTTAGTTCGGAGCTAGGGTTTGGAATTTTGAGAAACGCGTAATGATAGAATACGAAGATAGTATGAAATATCCAATAATAATTCCGTTATGGCAAACGAAGTTTTCACTTGTGGACGTAAAACCTAAGGGTTTATGAAAGAGGTTTTCGAAAGGGAAATGCATTGCGTATAGTCGTTTTGGATATTATACGTATGAAATACGAGTATTATACTAGTATAAATATGAGTATGGTATGAAGAATAGTACGACGTATAATACGATTATTATATGAGAATTAGACGAAGAGAATACGTGAGTAATACGCGTAGAATACGAGTCGTATTAATGGAGTATGAGTTAAGGGTTGGTATAATCTAATTGAACTTAAACCAAAAGCAAGCCCAATAAATTATACGAGAAAGCCCAAGTTAAGGCCCAACGTTAAATTAATGTCAAGCCCAATCCAAAAAGTAAACCGCGGGTCGAATCGTTGGGTCATGGGAAGGGTAAAACCCATGGGGCAACCCATGGGATAATCTATCAAGGAGTGGGCCGGCCACTTGGTGGACAAGTTAAGGCAATACTTGATCACCAAGTACTTTGCTTGGTGATCAAGAAGTGAATAGTAAGGAGGTGGGAAGTTGGATAATTTTACCCTCATGTTGGTTGCCTATATATATAAAGCTAGAGTTGGCCATTTTGTTGTTTTACAAAGCTTGTCCAAATATATATATAGAGAGAAAGAGATAGAATCATATAATCCTTCTACTTCCAAGCAAACCAATAGGCTTTTATCAAGAACGATAATTGCTTCAAAGGTAAATTCTCATAAACCGTAATCTTCATCTTTTTCGATTTCTTTCTCGTGGAAGAATCGTAGATTGGTGGAGCATGTTCATTGAGGAGATATAAGGATGCCTATTAATGAATAAATCATTGATAGGTCATGACCAAATAGAAACAGTAAGTGTTTACGTAAATTAAAAACCATAAAAAGTCTTGAACGAGAACTTAGTTTTGAATGAACATTTGAAAGACCATTATATCTAAGGAATGTGCATATTGTTTGGTTAGGATGACTATGATGAATCAATGGAGTTTTCCATTTGATTTGGCTTATAGAACACGAGTAACGAAGTTATGGAAAATTTTGCAAAAATAGACGTTAAACGTCGAAAACATAAAATGCCCGGATTAAAGGTCAAAAGTTACCGTGTGACTTGAAAACGTTGGTTTCCAATGTCAACATCTGAGATAAGGTAATTAAGAGTCGTGGGCAAAAGAATTGTCGCATTCCAACTTATAACGAAGAAAACGAGTATTGAACGGTCGAAAACGTTAAACGAACGCTTAAAAATGAACTTAAAGGTGAATTCTGAGTTAACGGATTCAAGAATGTGAAATTCTTATATGAACACGTAAAGGATGTGATTTATGACTTGTAGGCTTTCGAATGGGTCAATTCGGATGAAAAACGAAAAAAATTGAAAGTCGGGAGTTTCGTTAGGAAACCAAACTGTTTTGGCTAACTCGGTGCACGAGACTCTAGATCACAAGCGCCAAACAAGTAAGTATAAAGTGGTGGCGCCAAGAAGACCGGACTTCGGTAAAGTACCACTGCTAACTCAGCCATGCATACCACTAGAATACATAGGATGTCGCGTCATGACATCCAAGTGATGGAAAAATGTTGACCATGTTAAGTTTTGTTCCATTTGAATGTATACTTAAGGTAAGACATTAAAGGTACTTAAAGTACATAATAAGATTGAACTTAAATCACTTATAAGGTGATAATGTAAGAAGTTTTGGTATGGTTTAATAGATATTAAACAAAGAACGCGAAGACGTAATAAGTAAACCGTGAATATCGTTCAACGTTGGTATTTAACCAATAATGATCGAATAACAGTTAATGGCATAAGAATATTAATGGGACGTGACGAAGTATAGAAAGTCGAATTGACTTTAATAACGAAGTTAATTCAATTAAGACATAGAAGAGAAAGAAGTTGGTTAGAACCGTAAAGTTAGTTTGTTTGATAACTAATTGTAGTGTGCTATTTGAATGTATCAGTAGATCCTATAATGACTGAGAATAGTTGAATTGTTTATTCAAAGACGCTTCAAGGCAAGTCTTTCTTAAACACTTATCTAACCTTTGTGTTAGCCAAGTTTTACGTGATGCATGTTATACAATGCATGAATGATTTTAAAGAAAGAGTCGATGCCTGTTTTAACTCGGCTAGACTAATACTGAAGAGTTGATTGATTTGTTTACAAGTCTTTCGATATAGAATTATTAACGCTATCCTATGCCAAGTATTTGGTACAGATCTAAAGGTAAGTTTGTTTATGTATAAACAAAAGTATTTTTCATCGATTATTCGATGGGCACGCGAGGTTGCCAATTGTTGAACGTAAATACATTTAACGTAAGAGTGTTGATCAACAAAGAGTACAATAGGTTGATCACCTAGAAGTGCTTGTAAGTAAAGACGAGTGGATGACCTTAGTTTCGGATATCCTTTTCAAGTATGAAAACGAAAAGAGTATGTTCATGGTCTATTGACCAGTTCATAATTCCTAAGCTATTGTATATACTTTGGAATTGTTGTTATAACATGAGAAGTACTACTCAAATGTTTCATAGTGCTTCATAGATAATTGTTCAGATATGGAAATAAAGCATGTAATTGTTAATGTGATATTCATATGATTCTTTGTTAAGACTTGATGAGCTAGTTATGCTCATTCTTGCTTGAACCATATGTTTGCAGCTAAAACCGAACGAACTGAGAGTTCTAAGAGAGATAAAGGCAAGGATAAGATGGAGAATTAATTGTCCTATAATAGATTAATGTATTTGGTTGTAATATACTTATGAAGAACAACGAATGTATTCGGTTAATGAACCTGGGAAAGGATTTATTACAAATGTAATACAAAGATAGTAATTACACTCATTTTGTTGTTATCTCAATGGAATGATTGTATGGATTGTAGTATCGTGGAGCGCCATTTGTCGGGTTGGAAGATACCCGGATTTGGGGGCGTCACAGGTTGGTGTCAAAGCATTAGGTTATACAACTTAAGGGGGGAAGAACCTTAGGCTAATAAGTTAGCTTTTACTTTATTTAGCGATGAATATTTATTCAATTCATCTTCTTTTAAACTCTATATGAGTTATTTATATTTTCGACGTTTCCCTCTGTCCTAAAGGTTATAGCCTAAGGTCTATCCCACCTAAAGCTTTGATACCAACTTGTAACGCCCCCAAACTCGGGTACTTGAAACTCGAACTCGGTGCTTTACGATACCATTTTTATAAGTGGAATAATACTAATAATAATAATAATAATATAAAATATCAAACTTAATTACATATATCAAAGTCTAATCCCAAGTACGCAACCTTTACTACAATACATTATATGATAGATAATAAATATCATTGTCTTAATACTGTCTACCTATTTCAAAAGATAACATTAGATTATTCTGATTGCTTTCCCTTTTCCTTGTTCTGGCCTGAACATTCCGGTTGATCATGCTTAGCTGAAAACATTTAAATTTAAAGCAAGGATGAGCATTTGATTGCTCAGCAAGTAATAGCAACAATAAATATAAGCTGAAAGGATTAAATGTTTCCTTTGAATAACTCTTCTACAACGAATCAATAGTTGTGAAGTAAGCTGAACCAATAATAACAACATACCAAATCTATCTCAAAATTTTGAAACTACGTACTGACTATAATTGGAGATTAGTCGACAGACTATGAACATTGTTTTTTATTTTCACTAGGGTTTAGCAGAACTTCATCCGTAAACCGTCATAACTTACGGGCACGAGGGTGATAATCCCAATGCGTCCTGTATTGATCAATACTACATGCAAGAACTATATTATTGTTCACTCTATCCACCTTAGGTGCACAAAAGTTTTCCTATATTCGGGATGTTCATACTTAGTCGGGAATCCGAACCAAAACAATCTGGTTGGATACAATAACGTTCTATCTTGTTCAATAATATTTTTATGTCTAGCTGAATCAAATAGCTTAGACAGCTTTTAAGTCAACATATACATACTCGAAATCACTAAGTATGTATCAACATATAATTAAATACAATGGTTATCCAAGTGGGGACACTTATGCAACCCTATATACTGAATTAACTAATGTAATAAATATCCTCAATTATACGATAATACAATAATTGGATAATGTAAGAACTTGTATGAATACAAAGATTGGATACATAATCAATAATAATAAAGTTAATAATCTGGCACAATAATAATATGATTCTGAAACTTTCTTACTCATGTCCATATCATAAAGTAAATGCAAAAGTAGGATACTTGCACAATGTAAATAATAGATCAGATACTTGCTCAATAATAATTGGAGTAAGTTTAGGAAACTTAGATAACATGATATACCTGTTTGCACGAAATAAAAGTAGTGCATAAGGTTTAGATACTTACTGAGTCATGCCGCTATAATAACACAACTTAGTTCTATCTTTTATATCAAAACTTATCATTAATAAGATCATTCGTTCGATTAGAATAATATATCATATCACATAGTACTGCTAATTGCAGTCAGCACATAACCTAATCACATTGTCACATATGTTTAATAGTCATTACATCATAAACAAACACGTATCTAGTCAAATTATCTAAGTCCAAATCAATTTTTTGAAATATGTCGGTGTACCGACGACTTTATCGGGTAAATATCAAGTCTAAGACTCATCCTCAGCAGCTCAATAATCGTTTAGATATTTTAAATATCGACCATATTATTTTTCATAAATTTTATAATAATTTTTAAATAATTATTATACTTTATCATGAATTTTCAAACTCAAATCATTATTAAATGATTTAAATATTAACTAATTCTATTATCATTAATATTTAATTAATATTAAACTATTAATGAAACCATTATCAAAATATTAAAGTTATTTATAATAATTCAAAATATTTTTAAAGTATTAATATTACCCTTAAATGATTTTTAAAACATTTAAAATTATTTTTAAATAATTACCATTATTATTAGAATATTAATTTATTATTTATCAAAATATTAAAAGTCATTAGTTATAACTTAAAATATTTTTAATTCATTTTTTCCTTTTTAAATGATTTTAATTCAATAAAACCATTTTAAAACTATTTATTTAATATAATTATTAAATAAACTTAATATTATTAATATTAAATTATTAATGAAATTTACCTTTAAATATCAAAAGTTGTATTTTATAACTTAAAATATTTTTAAACTATTTATTTTCATTTAAAATGATTTTTATATTATTAAAATCATTTTTAATTAATTTATTTAATATAATTACTAAATAAATCTAATATCATTAATATTTAATAATTAATGAAACTTATCTTAAAATATTAAAAGTTATGTTTTATAACTTAAAATATTATTAAATACCTTATTATTATTTAAAATGATTTTTAATACAATAAAATTATTTTTAATTAATTTATTTAATTCATTTATTAAATAATTTAAATACCAATAATATCCAAATAAATATTAATATTTATGAAAAATATGTCAAATTATTAAAAGTTAATTTTTATAACTTAAAATAATTTTTATAACTATTTTTGTAATTTTCAGAATTTATTTACTATTTTTAAATTATTTTTAGAATTTAAACTAATTTATTTTACTAAGTCTGTCGCTAAAGCCATTTGACGACAGAAAGTGTTGCGTGTTGTGTTCTTGAGAAACCCAGAATCTTTAAAGTTAGTTTTGAGTAACCTACTTTGACCAAGCTTAATTCAGTGTCTACTATGTTTCTGGGCTAACTAATGGTCAGATCTTGTAGTGTTAATGTAACACTACATGAAACAACAATTAATAAGGTCATACTACATCACAATTGAAAGTTAAAAATCTTTGAAATCACCGCACATGCAGTGTTCATCATATTTCGGGTCAGCCTGAAAATTTTTAGTTATTAATTTGGCCAATGCTTTTGTTGACCTTAAATCATTAACTGCTCATGTTAAGTGTTTTTACGCTCATCGGGTTGTCTAGACAAACTATCAGAGAACATGTTTCAAGCCATGGCCAAGTCTAAACATGAATAATCAAAACGAACTAAGGCTCAGAAAATCGTGTCAGAGACTGTTCTTCATTTCTGGGTTTTCTAGAAATGAAGAACAGATCGAGAGTGCATGTTTAGGCTTCCACTACCTTCTAGTCTTGTAATATTTTCATGATCTAAGAGTTCTAGTTTGTAGCTAGCATGCAAGACCACAGATCTATTACATATAAACAAAGATAACCACAACAATGATCATGCATGCAGATATAGTTAGGTCCAAACCATGTCGGAAGACATGTTCTTGAATTTTCTGGAATTTCCAGAAACATATTTTGTGAACTAGTAAGCTAGTTTGACCTTCCACTGTGTTCAATACAATGATGATATAAGGGATCTAAAGGCATATATCCATAGTAAACATAACAAGCTACAACTCGCCACTATAATGTAATCAAAATAATTTAACATACGAAAGATCTGTAGACATGAACATATTGTCAGAACGTTCTGGGTTACCCAAATTGGCTTGGTCATGGTCGGTCAACCGACTTTGACCATCAATAACTTTCACTCTACAACAGATCTGACTCTGAATCAAGTTCTAGATTCAAGATCTCACAGCATACTACAACTCCAAAACAGAAAACACACCAAATAATAAACAGAGAGAGATCTACAGCCTCTGACTTTTGCTTGTCAGACACAAAATAAGTTTTTTCCCAGATTTTGAAAAATGACAAATCCGAGCCTCTAGATGTTATGGATCTAACATCTAGCAACCCAGATCACTTTGTTAGACTCCATACTACATATTTAACACAAAAAACTAACATCTAACATGCATATCAAGATCAGATTTCTTTTTAGGGTTCATACCTTTAAGTGAGCAAATCTGATTTCTATGCTTCTGATTTGTTAAGTGTGATACTGGGGCTTGATTTATGACTGATCTAGTAAAGAAATTTTGAAGGTTTTAGAGAGAGAAGTTCTAGGATGAGTGTTTGTGCAAAATGAACTTGAAGGAGACTTTTTCTCTCTCTTGAATTCTATATAAACTTGTATACAATGCATGTGGCTGTTAGTAATAGCTAAGAATTTTAGTCTTGTAGGATCGTAGCTTGACTATAGTGGCTAGCAAGATTTTGCTAGATCTTGTCTTCAATAATTCAAGAATGGGACAAAAAGGGCACTTTGGTAATTTTATTTTAATTTTAAAGGCATTCTTGTCCAAGGTGCTTGAATCTAGGGTTTAATCACTAGATTTTACATTTTAAAGTTTTCCAAATAATTACTAGGGTTTGGATAATTAAAAATTTAAGTGTAGCAAAATTTTAATTAAAACATACTAATTAAAATTATGATTTTTAATAGAATTTAGGGTTTAAATAATTAGGGTGCCTTCATTATCATTAGGGTTTCTAAATTAAAATTTCAATTTACTAAAATAATAATTAGGGTTTATAATTTTAGCAATTAGGGTTCCTAATTTTAAATTAGGGTTTTCAAATATTAATTAGGGTTTTATCTAATTAACATTAATTCTATAATATGCACATAATTCATAGAACACAATTTCTGAACAATCTTAATTTCCAGTTTTGAATTCCCAATTATGGTTTATGACAATAATACTAGGGTTTGTTGTCATACACCATAATTGACTAACCAATATCTGTCTACACATATAATGTATATATTTATAACACTGTAAAAATAATATTATATTTAATATAATATTATTATTCTCATTCATAGCTCAAAATCCATAATCAGGGTTTGGATTCCATATCTGATTTATCTTTCATCATTAATTAAGTTAAAATAATTAACTGAATAATTTGAATTAAAATTCATATAATAAAATAGTAATTATAATACTTCCAATAATCACTTCATATATTATTTAAATAATATAAAAATCATAGTTTCATAGAAAATAAATAATAAAGACATTTCTACTTTGAAATTAATTATCATAAGTATATACTTTATAATGATCAAAAATTCTAAAATAAAATTATTTGAAATTATTCATGTAATAAATAAATTTTATTTATCACATATATTAATACACGTTATGTGACACCCCCAAATCCGGGTTACCTGACCCCCGAGTTTGGTGTTCACGATCCACAATATAATATCATTTAACTACCCATTCATATATAAATAGGAATACATAAGTCATTAACATATGTTGTTAATACATAAGTCCCAAGTCCACTAATGTAAGACCCCAACTTATTATAAATAAAAATCAAATTTCCTCTATTTATTATTATGAATAATAATGTGATAATTTGATATAATACTTTGGTTATGGGTGAAATGTGCAAATTTTGTAAAATAAGCAAGTGGTTATAAAACAATCATTGTTGTCGGGGAATATTCATTTGGTCGTGGAATATTCTTGTTGTAGGGTAATATTCGTACGACGGCGCAGTCATTTGTGGGCCCCATAACAGAATAATTGTGGGATGAAGAAAACGACAAGTTTGAGTTTCTATAAATAACTACGTAGTTGTTACTGTTAACAACGTTGGAATACCGGTGGTTAAAATACGATGTAATGGCGTGGTTGCACAAAGATAGCACCAGCGGTATTGCAAAGATTGTTGAATTATCGATCCTTACGTGAAAGGAACTACTCAATAATTGTCACAAGAGTTACTGCTCAATATTTTATTTTATTGATTCAATAATTGTCTTTGCGTTGATATTTTATATTATTGTTGTTCAATAATTGTCAACGCACAAGATTCTCTCCATTATCGGATCAATAATTCATATTATTTGAATAATATTATTAGATAGCATTATTGGCAATGTCTAGAAAGTTCTCACAAGGAGAGGTTTGGTAACTTAATTGCGGCCAAGAAGGAGAAATCCTTATCTGAAAGCCCCTCTTTCTTGGGAACAATGCAGTTGTCATAAATGTGATTCTGTAATATTATTTGTGAATAATTAATTATTGATTCATATGATTAGGAAATATTTATTTTATGTGGATATAAATGATGGATTTATTTATGTGGTTATTAATGAAGGAATTAATGCGGAGATGTTTTATCAGTATTTTGTTGGATTGGAGGTATTAAAAATTATCCGTTGGTGGATTTTAGATATCTTTCTGTTTGGAATTTGGAAAAACTCAAAGCTACAAAGTTGTAGAGAATTCGATTTCATGTGGAATGGACATAAAATTCGTATTTTTCTGATAAACGGGCTATTTTCTATGAATTATTAAAGTTTTTGATTATTGTTTAAATGATAAAACATTTTGGAAAATTCAAGAATTGGTTGGTGAGAAATGTGCTCAATTGAATTTCAAATGTGGTGGGTGGCAATAGTAATAAGTAAAGCCATCAGGTAGCAGGTTAGTCTTCTATGGCGTTCTAAGCATTTTCCTATAAATAGGGTGCTTAGTTAAAATTGAAAATCACACCAGAATTCATAAGTTTTTTTTTCTCTCTCTCTACATTATCGAGCGTATTCTTGTGAGTATTTTGATACTTTGAGTGTTGCTATACGGTGCAAGTTCCTTCAGCACTATATCTAGTATTCCAGCCAGAAGTATTTTCTTTTTGAGGTAAGGGATGTTATTTCTTCTTAAATGATATTATTTTCTTCAATATCATTATGCCGAAATATTGGTTTGATTTTTTTTATCAAATTTGGAACTTTTTGTGTCGGGGTTACTATTCACGTATACGGCACTATTCACGAATACGACACTATTCACCGAAAAATAAAATTTTCTTCTTTTTGTCCAAGATGTCTATTATGGTTACTATCTTTGATTGTATCCATGTTTTGATCTTTATTCTTGAATTTTGCTTCAAAATTGGTTATTATGGAGTATTATTGATCTTGGATAAACTGTTATACGAATCCTTACTATTTGTCCTTCTGTCTCACTGGATTCATTTTATTTAAAATATTTTTCATCATCCTAAGTCCTAAATGATGATATTACTGAATATATTTGGCCTGTAGTGCAAAGATGAATGATTAACTGATGAATATCTTTGGCCCGTAGTGCAAAGATGAACAGGTGTTGAGATGAACATGACCAACTGGTGATACAAATGAATATCTTTGGCCTGTAGTGCAAAGATGAATATTGATTAAAGATGTATATTGATTTTTGTTACAGGGATAAAATTGATGATGGACTTTTAAATCTTAGAAGATAGTAGAACTCATTCTCTACTTGACTCTTCTAATGGATTGCTATTTTCATGCAGCTTGTTGATCTAAAACTTGTTGTCATTATATTTTATCGATTTTTCCTCGTTGAAGACTAACGATAATTTGTTGTATATTATCTTAGTCATAATATTCTTTACTGGGTTAGTTGAGCTCACCCTTTTCCTTTTTGTTCCATTTTTCAGAGGAGGTGAGAACATAACAGGAACTAGTCGGGGTACGGAGTGATGGTTCTAGAAAGTTGTTTTAGCAGTCCTCACTATTTCTGTAAAATAGTGTTTGAATAATTGTAATGAGGACTTATTTGAGTGTGGATATTGTCTAGAAAAAAATATTTGTATTTAAACTCACAGTATGTGTTGTCGTATTTTGCACGACAATTGTATTATTGAAGTTGTAGTTTGCTTTCTGTACCATGTATTTGGCAACTCAGAATGGGTTGGATGGAATGGACCTATTTTGGGGTCATCACAGTTGGTATCAGAGCTTAGGGATATGATCCCTTGCTGAGATGTGAGACAAGAACTAGGAGGGGAGAGACGGTAAATTCCTTCGCTAGTATGACCTGACTAAGTTTATTTAGTATTTATTTTGTCAGTCAGAGTATAGGGATTGTAGAACCCCCAAATCCGGGTACTTGAAACCCGAACTCGGTGCTTTACGATACCATTTCTATGAGCGGAATAATACTAATAATAATAACAATAATATAAAATTTAAACTTAATTTACATAATTATCAGAGTCTAGCTCCCAAGTACGTAACCTTTAAACATTCATTACAACCCATGATAGATAATATATATCATACTTGTCTTAATAAAGTTAACTATTACATAACATATCATTTCTTTCATTCAACAACCTTTCCATTTCCCTTGTTCTTAGCAGAGCTGTAAGACCCCAACTTTTATAAATAAAGATGAATTTTCTATAAATATTATTTTTGAATATTATGGAATAAATTTGATATAATGTTATAGTTGTGGGTAATATTTATAAATTTTGCAAAAGTAAGCAAGTTGTTATAAAATATTCGTTTGGTCTGGGAATATTCTTTTTGTTGGGGAATATTCGTATTTACGGCTCAATCATTAGTGGACCTCATTAACGTAAGTATTGTCGTAGTTAGAAAACGACAAAATTATCTTTCTATAAAAATAACGGCTAGCAGAGGTGTTACCGTTAAAACTGCTTGAACTACCCTAGAGTAAAAGTACGATGTACGCGTAGTTGTATAAGAGCACACGATATTGATTATTGATGCTTTGCGTGAGAAGTCACTCACCATGCTCAATTATTACTACAGAATTGCTTTGATCATATCTCTTATATTATTTATTCAATTATTGTCACAAAGATCATCTGTAAAATATGTTATAGTATTAAATCAATAATTGAGACGACAAGTTATAAATGATTAATAATTGTTGAAAGATTAAATATGTGTTGATTAAAAATAAAATGATTTGTGGTAATATTTATTCAATCCTTGATGTATATAAAGAGTCTGCTTATGAGACGCTTGTGGTAAGTTTGATTATTTTATGGGGGCCCATATGTCATCATCTAAGAGTCTCTTCGCCAATAGTAATTATCTTCGCCAATAGTAATTACCTTTGTGAATAGTAATTACCTTCGTCAATAGTAATTACCTTTACCAGACGTCAAACCACTTATTGCCGTCTTATATTACAAAGGCCGAACCACTTGTCGTTTCACATTACAAGCATCGAACCACTTGTCGTTTCACATTACAAAGCGCCGAACCACTTGTCGTTTCACATTACAAAAGGCCAAACCACTTTTCTTTTCACATCACCAAATGTCGTCAAGCCACTTGCCTTTTCAAATGGCAAAAAGCTAAGCTAGAAATCTTCTATAAATAGAGGCCTAGTGCTTCATTATTTTCACTTAATTCATTCAAGCTATAGAGAGAGAAAGTATAGAGAGAATAAGAGAGAAGAAGAAGAGTATTTTGTTACTACACTATCAAGCAGATTCAATCTCCTACCAAAAGTAAGGGGTGTTATTCTTTCTTATTCATGAAGAGAACTGTTGTTATTCCATTGCTTATTATTCTGCTGGAATAACCTGTATATGCGGTTTACCCTATACTTGGTGACATTCTTCTATTATTCTGTTGGAACATCCTGTCTGTGTGTTTTACACCGGACTTGGTTCCGTCTTTATTATTATTCTATTGGAACATCCTGCATGTGTTTTACATCGACCGGGTTCCGCTTTTTTATTATTATTCATTGGAACATCCTCGTCTGTGTGTTTTACGCCGGACCCGGTTCCATTCTTTATTATTCTGTTGAATATCCTCGCTCATGCGCTTTTCTTACGGACTTTAATTTCGTTCCGTTATTTATTATTCTGTTGAATAACTCGCCTGCAAGTGCTGTTTATCGCATGCATGATGATTTCTTTTGTTATTCCATTCTTTATTATACCCAGTTGGTTAAAACTTTGACTTCTATACTCCATGAAATTAGTGGAATATCCTTGATATTTGCTCTTCATCCAATATCCTTTCATGGAAATATTCTTCTCAAGATTCTTGAATTTTACTCTACAAAGCAAATCATGTTGTCGATATTTGGATGTTATTGGTTCCTAGATAAATTAATTCTTGAACTTGTTTTATTGAATTCTTATATCATTGTCATCATCCTCATGTTTATATTATGTTGAAAGTCATCTGTGGCTGTAGTGCATAGATGGACTTGGTATGATTATGACCGAGACTATTCTTGGTAATCATGACCGTAATGTTACAAATGATGTGGTAAAAATCCTCATCGTCTGTAGTGCATTGATGGACGCTTGTTGGCATGATCATGACCATTAATGAATACACAAATATTCTTGGCCCGTAGTGAATGAATAATTGTGGTCGTGATACTAAAGAATATCCTCGGCCGTAGTGCGTAAGTGATTCAATGATGTGGAATATTTATTAAAGTCGAGTCTCAAATATAACAAAGATGATGAAAAACTTTTAAATCATAAAAGATAGTAGATTTTATTTTCTACTTGACTCTTTTAATGGATTCTTTGGTTCACCGTAGTTAAACTTGATGTTCATTATATTTTATCGCTTTAACATCATTTGTAGGCTAATGATAATTTATTCTCGCATTATCTTAGTCATAATATTTCTTCTTGAGCTAGTTGAGCTCACCCTTTCTTTCACCGTTCTCTTCGTGATATGAGAATATAGCCGGGACGAGTCGGGAACGGAGAAATGGTCCGAGGATAGCATTAGTAGTCCTCACTATTCTGTGAAATAAGTCAGTGATAATAATTGTAATGAGGACTCCTTTTGAGTTTGTATGATCTCTAGTAGACAATATTTGTATTCAAACTCACGCTTTATCGTATTATTATACCTACGCTTATATTAGTAAGTTGTATTTAAATTCTGCACCATGTATCCGACTACCCAAGATGGGTGATGTATACCTAATTTTGGGGGCCACAACAGTATCGAGCTTAGGGATATGATCCCCGGCTAAGATTTGAGAATAGTACTAGGAGGGAGAGAGGGGAATACCTTCGCTAGTATGACCTACCTAAGTTTATGTGCTATTTTTTTGTTGGCTCACCGTAATATAGGGATAATATGTTACATTTCAATTAACCTTTTGTTTTGTGGCGAGATCTCGAAAATGACATCCGAGAATGTTGAGAATAGCAATGGAGCACAGAGATCGTTGATTCACCACATATCAATAATCGTGATAATGTGCATCGTGAAGGCGACAATCCTCATGCTAACAACAACACCGACCAAATGATGAATGATCAAATGTTCAGAGGCTTTATGCAATTCATGCAACAAAGAAAGTAGAGCGACTCTCATTCCAAAACGTAGGTGGAAACACGGAAAACTCTCGGCACACCGCTAAATGCTTTAAGGAGCCGGGACCACCGGAGTTTAAGGGAGAGCCAAAACCACTTTTGGCGGAAGCATGGATAAAGCAGATTACCAAGATATTTGATGTCTTGGGATGCTCCGAGGAACAAAAGGTTCCCTTTGCCGCCTTTATGTTGGCGGAGAGGCGATTCTTGGTGGAATCGGGTAAAAGCGACTCAACTTCGTTGTCTTCAAGATATCTTGGGAGAAGTTCCAGAGTCGTTCAACGACAAATACTTTCCTAAAAGTATTCGCCACATGAAGGTGGTGGAGTTTATCAAGTTGAAACAAAACAATATGACCGTGTCGCAATACGAGGCAAAATTTACGGAGTTATCACGGTTTCAGGCCCCACTTGGCGATAATGAAGAGAGAATGGCGCGAATGTTTTTAAGAGGTTTGAAGCGGAGATACGCCAACATCTTATTTCTCATAAACCGTGTTTGTATTCGAGATGTTGTAAATAGGGCTCGCTTAGTGGAGCGTGATAACGAGTCAACGCAACTAAAAGAGAGCAAACCGACAAAATTATAATACCAAATGGTAGTAGTCATCGAAGCGGTGACAACAAGCGTGAGGGAATCAACATGCCAGATATGGTAACCACTTTGGTGGTAATCGTACCAAAACAATAAGAATGGACATTTTAAGAAAAGGAGATTCAACAATGATGGAAAGACGTCAAAGACCAAAGACCACGTTGTTAAGGAAGGAGAAAGACCACCTATCATATGCTTCAAATGCGAGGAGAGGGACACATCACCAAAATCAAGCCATGCCGTCAAAGCATGTTATAATTGTGGAAGAGAAGGTCACTTAGCTTGATTTTGTCGTTTATCAAGACAAATTCAAATAGGATGGATGCACCAAAGGTCATCCCCCGTAAAAGTCAAACCGTAGGTGCAAGGGAGAGCGTTTGTTGTGACCTCCCGTAGAGCAAGGAATCCGAATGAGGTCATCACGGGTAAGCTTATCATAAACTCTAATGAAGTCTATACTTTATTTGATAACGGTTCTACCCATTCTTTTATTTCTCCTACTTGCGCCATCGATTAAATTTGACTCGAGAAATTAGACTTTGACTTATCTGTGGAAACTCCGTTGGGAGAAACCTTCATTACATCCACTGTTTATAAGTCTTGTTTGGTTCAAATCGGTACCCTCACATTACCTGTCGATCTTATTTCATTAAAAATACTTGCATTTGGCGTGATTCTAGGGATTGATTGGTTAACTACTTATCATGCAAAAATGGATTGTTTTCATAAGGTTGTTACCTTTATTATTCCTAACCAACCTATTATGCGAATTCAAGCGACCAAACCATTAAAATCAATCACGGTCATCTCAAGCCATAAAGCTATTCATTTATTGAAAACGGATGTCAAGCTTTCTTAGCTCATGTCACGATTTAAACAAAAATACGCCGCTTTTGAACGATATTTCTATTGTTAATAAATTTCCGACGTATTCTCAAAGAACTTCCCCGCCTACCCCGAGGCGTGAAATTGAATTTTGTATCGACCTCAACCCAATACAAAACCTATTTCCAAAGCCCCATATCGAATGGCTCTATTGAACTTCGTGAGTTAAAGACCCAACCGCAGGAATTGTTAGACATTGGCTTTATTCGTCCCTAGTACTTCTCCTCGGGGTGCTCCTGCTTCTATTCGTGAAGAAGAAAGATGGGAGTATGCGACTTTGTATTGATTATCTGGAGTCAATCATGTCACCATCAAAATTGGTATCCATTGCCACGTATTGATGACCTGTTGACCAAATTGCAAGGAGCCAAATTCTTTTCAAAGATTGATCTTCATTCCGGATATCACCAATTGAAGATTAGAACCACGACATTCCAAAGAAGGCTTTTAGAACTCCTAGACGCGGGCATTATGAATTCCTAGTCATGTCCTTTGGATTGACTAATGCTCCCGCCGCCTTCATGGATATGATGAACCGAGTATTAAAGGAATATTTGGATCACTTTGTGGTCGTCTTTATTGATGACATCCTTATTTATTCCAAAAGCCGTGAAGATCATGAGCAACACTTGAGGCTGACACTCCAAAAGCTTCGTGAATAAAAGCTTTATGCCAATTTGAAGAAATGCGAGTTCTGGCTTGAAGAAGTAGCATTCCTTGGGCACGTGGTATCAAGTCATGGAATATCTATTGACCTAGCAAAGATTGAAGCTATTCAAAGCTGGGAACAACCTAAATCGATGACCAAAGTACGTAGCTTTCTCGCTTTAGTTGGTTATTATCGGAGATTCGTGGAAGGATTTTCTCGAATCGCTACTCCATCGACTCAAATTTGACTCGTAAAGATACAAAGTTCTTGTTAGAGCGAAGAATGTGAGAAGAGTTTTCAAGAACTCAAGAGGACTTATTTCAAGACTGCTCGACAATACCATCCGCCTCGAGGGATTTGTCATCTACAATGATGATGCTCGGCAAAGGGTTGGGATGTGTTCTCATGCAACATGGAAAAGTTATATCCTATGCCTCGCGACAACTCAAAGAATATGAGAGGAATTATCCTACTCATGATCTAGAGTTGGCAGATGTTGTCTTTACACTTAAAATTTGGAGGCATTACTTGTATGGGAGAAAGTGGAGATCTTTATGGATCATAAAAGCCTCAAATATTTCTTCACTCAAAAGGAACTCAACATGCGACAACGACGCTTGGCTTGAACTATTGAAAGATTATGATGATACCATCCAATACCATCCTCGAAAAGCGAACGTGGTAGTCGATTTATTGAGTAGAAGATCATATGCAAGTACGAAAGTGCGATATTGTCAACACAAAGGCCCATTTTGTGTGACTTGCAAAGGATGGAGATAGAGTTAAAGACTCTGTGGACGCATGTGATGATAGCGAGTATATACGAAAGTAGAACCGACTTTAATCGATAAAGTTAAAGTCGCCAAGCTACGCTGCTCTGAGCCGATGCGCGATGCGTGAGGAGGAAGAAAGTGCAAGAAGGTGCTATGCCGAAAGCAAGAATCGATGAAGAAGGAATACTTGAGTCAACTCCAGACTTTGTGTTCCTAACGACCTCGATTTAAAGTATAATATCATGATGGAGGCGTCACAACACACCATTTGTAATCCATCTCGAGTACCAAAATGTATCATGATATTCGCCATACATTTTGGTGGAGCAATATGAAGAGAGAGATAGCGCTGCTTATCTCAAGGTGTCTAACTTGTCAACGAAGTTAAAGCGAGCATCAAGTACCAAAAGGTCCATTGCAACCATTTGAAATTCCGTAATAGAAGTGGGAGCACATTACCATGGATTTCAAGCACGGCCTTCCTAAGGTTTCTCAAGGCATATATGCGATTTGGGTCATTGTTGATAGATTGACCAAGTCTGCTCATTTCTTACCGACACGAGAAACTTATACACTTGAACGCCTTGCTCAGATGTACATAAACGAGATTGTAAGATCGCATGGTATGCCCAGATATCCATAGTTTTCGAATCGAGACCTAAGATTCACTTCACGATTTTGGGTTAGTTTGCAAAAAGCTATGGGAATAGACTTACGATTTAGCTCGACATTTCATCCTCAGACGGACGGACAGTTGGTGAGGACTATTCAAACTCTTGAAGATCTATTAAGACTTTGTGTCCTTGATTTCAAGGGAAGTTGGGACAAGTTCTTACCATTGGTGGAGTTTTCCTACAACAACAGTTATCAAGCAAGTATTGGCATGGCTCCATTTGAAGCGTTGTATGGAAGAAAGTGTCGCTTCTCAAAGATCTTTGGGATGAGGTGGGTGAAACAACGTTGTTGGGACCGGAGTTGGTACGTATATGACTACGAAAAAGATTCAAACGATCCGACAACGTATAAAAACCCTCACAAAATCGATAAAAGAGTTATATCTTGATCTTCATCGAAAGGACGTGGAATTCGATATAGGAGATCATGTGTTGTTAAGAGTTTCTCCATGAAAGGAGTTACAAGATTTGGAAAGAGAGGAAAACTCAATCCTCGATTCATCGGTCCATTTTTAATCCTCGATCGAGTAGGAATCGTGGCCTATGTACTCGCTTTTCGCTAAGTATGTCTCTCGTGTTCATAATGTTTTCACATATCCATGTTACGTAAATATGTAAAAGACCCTAACCACATTATTGAGTTAGAACCGATTTAAATAATAGCGGAAGATTTGACGTATGAAGAGGTTCCTGCTCAAATCTTGGATAAGAAGGAACATATTTTACGCTCCAAGGTTATACCTCAAGTCAAAGTTTTGTGGAGGAACCACGATGTTGAAGAAATGACTTAGGAGTTAGAATCAAATGAAATCAAGGTATCCTTACCTCTTCGACATACCAGGTACGCACCCTAATTTCGAGGGCAAAATTTCATAAGAAGGGGAGGTTGTAAGATCCCAACTTTTATAAATAAAGATGAATTTTCTATAAATATTATTTTTGAATATTATGGAATAAATTTGATATAATGTTATAGTTGTGGGTAATATTTATAAATTTTGCAAAGTAAGCAAGTTGTTAAAAATATTAGTTTGGTCAGGGAATATTCTTTTTGTCGGGAATATTCGCATTTACTACCAATCATTGGTGGACTCCACAACGGAAGTATTGTCGTAGTTAGAAAACGACAAAATTATCTTTCTATAAAAATAACTACAGAGGTGTTACCGTTAAAACCGTTGAACTACCCTAAGAGTAAAAAAGTACAATGTACGCGTAGTTGTATAGTAGCACACGATATTGATTATTGATGCTTGCGTGAGAAGTCACTCATCCATGCTCAATTATTGCTACGATAATTGTTTGCATCATATCTCTTATATTATTGATTCAATTATTGTCACAAGATCATCCGTAAAAATATATGTTATAGTATTAAATCAATAATTGAGACGACAAGTTATAAATGATTAATAATTGTTGAAAGATTAAATATGTGTTGATTAAAAATAAAATGATTTGTGGTAATATTTATTCAATCCTTGATGTATATAAAGAGTCTCAAGTTATGAGACGCTTGTGGTAAGTTTGATTATTTTATGGGGGCCCATATGTCATCATCTAAGAGTCTCTTCATCAATAATAGTAATTACCTTCGTCATAGTAATTACCTTTGTGAATAGTAATTACCTTCACCAATAGTAATTACCTTTACCAGACGTCAAACCACTTGTCGTTTCATATTACGAGCATCGAACCACTTGTCGTTTCACATTAGAGCGCCGAACCACTTGTCGTTTCACATTACAAAAGCGTCGAACCACTTGTCGCTTCACATTACACGCGCGCCAAACCACTTTTCTTTTCACATCACCACCGTCAAGCCACTTGCCTTTTCACATGGCAAAAAGCTAAGCTAGAAATCTTCTATAAATAGAGGCCTAGTGCTTCATTATTTTCACTTAATTCATTCAAGCTATAGAGAGAAAGTATAGAGAGAATAAGAGAGAAAGAAGAAGAGTATTTTGTTACTACACTACTACAAGATTCAATCTCCTACCAAAAGTAAGGGTGTTATTCTTTCTTATTCATGAAGAGAACTGCTGTTATTCCATTGCTTATTATTCTGTTAGAATAATAACCATGTATCTGCTGGTTTACCCTATACTTGGTGACATTCTTCTATTATTCTGTTGGAACATCCTGCATCTGTGTGTTTTACAATCGATCCGGTTCCGCCTTTATTATTATTCTTTTGAAACATCCATGCAGTGTGTTTTACACCGACTGGTTCCGCTCTTTATTATTATTCTCATTGGAACATCCATGCTGTGTGTGTTTTACACCGACCGTTCCATTCTTTATTATTCTGTTGGAATAACCTTCACGTGCTGTCCTATCGCATGTATGGTGATTTCTTTTGTTATTCCATTCTTTATTATACCCAAATTGGTTAAAACTTTGACTTCTATACTCCATGAAATTAGTGGAATATCCTTGATATTTTGCGCTTCATCCAAAGATCCTTTCATGGAAATATTCTTCTCAATATTCTTGAATTTTACTCTACAAAGCGATCATGTTGATTTGGATGTTATTGGTTCCTAGATAAATTAATTCTTGAACTTGTTTTATTGAATTCTTATATCATTGTCATCATCCTCATGTTTATATTATGTTGAAAGTCATCCGTGGCCTGTAGTGCATAGATGGACTTGGTATGATTATGACCAGAGACTATTCGGTGTAATCATGACCGTAATGTTACAAATGATGTGGTAAAAACCCTCATTGGCCCGTAGTGCATTGATGGACAGTTATTGGCATGATCATGACCATTAATGAATACACAAATATTCTTGGCCCGTAGTGCATGAATAATTGTGGTCGTGATACTAAAGAATATCCTCGGTCAGAAAAGGGGGTGATTCGATGATGTGGAATATTTATTAAAGTTTGAGTCTCAAATATAACAAAGATGAAAAACTTTTAAATCATAAAAGATAGTAGATTTTATTTTCTACTTGACTCTTTTAATGGATTCACGGTTCCGTTATAGTTAAACTTGATGTTCATTATATTTTATCGTTTAACATCATTTTGTAGGCTAATGATAATTTATTCGCATTATCTTAGTCATAATATTTCTTCGAGCTAGCTAGTTGAGCTCACCCTTTCTTTCACCGTTCTCTTCAGAAATGAGAATATAGCCGGGACGAGTCCTGGAACGGAGTAATGGTCCGAGGATAGCATTAGTAGTCCTCGCTATTCGTGAAATAAAGTGTGATAATAATTGTAATGAGGACTCCTTTTGAGTTTGTATGATCTCTAGTAGACAATATTTGTATTCAAACTCACAGTTTATGTCATATTGTACACGACAGTTATATTAGTAAGTTGTATTTAAATTCTGTACCATGTATCTGACTACCCAAGATGGGTGATGTATACCTAATTTTGGGGGTGTCACAAGAGCTCTCTGGTCATTCACACTTAGCTGAAAATATTTAAATTAAGCAAGGATGAGCATTTGAGTGCCCAGCAAGTAATAGCAATTATATATATAAGCTGAAAGAATTTAAATGTTTTCTTTATACTACCCTTCTACAACGATTTCAATAGTTGTGAAGTAATCTGTACCAATGATAATAATATATCAATTCTATACCAAATCTTTGAAACTACGTACTAACTATAAATAGGGTTTAGGTGACATGCTATGAACATTGTTTTTAATTTTCAAATAGGTTAAATAGAAATTCATCTGCAAACCATCATAACTTACGGGCACGGGGGGTGATCAGCCCGTTATGCCCTGCATTGATCAATACTACGTGCAAGAATGAGGTTATCGTTCACTCTGTCCGCCTTGGGCGCATAAAAGTTTTCCCGTGTAGGGATGTTCATACTTGTCTGGGTTCCAATTCAAAGGTTTTATCTTGTTCAACAATAATTTATAATTCAACATATATGTATACAGGTAATTGACAAAGGTATATCAACATGTGATTAAATACAATGATTATCCAAGTGGGGACACTTGTATAACCATTTATTGAAATTAACGAACAGAATATATATCTGAATTATCATATACTAACATGTTGATAATCAATGGGCGATATAATATAAGTTTAATAATCATGCAATAATAATATAGTTTAGAAACATTCTTACTCATGTCCATCAGTATAAAGAAAATGCAAAGGTAAGATATCATTCTCGATCTTACGCTTCTACGGTTTGCAATTTAGATTTATCGTTTATATCACGACCTATCATTAATCAGATCATTTTACTTATTAGAATATCATATTATAACACATAACACTACTTATTGCAGTCAGCACATACCCTAATCATATTGGCACATATGTTTAATAACCATTAAATCACAAATAATCACTTATATCTAATCCATTTATTTAAGTCCAGATCAATTTACGAAACATATAATACGTTATGCTTTACGCTTTATCGGGTAATTATCGAGTTTAAGACTCTATTTTGTAACTTAATATCAGTCATACTATTTTTAAATGACTTATAATAATTTTAAAACACTTATTATAATTTATCATGAATTTTCAAACATCGGAATCATTATTAAATGATTTAAGTATTAAACAATCCTATTATCATTAATATTTAATTAATATTAAACTATTAATGAAATCATTTTCAAAATATTAAAGTTATTTATAATAACTTAAAATACTTTTAAAGTATTAATATTACCCTTAAATGATTTTTAAAATATTAAAATCATTTTTAAATAATTAACATTAATATTAAAGTATTATTTATCAAAATATCAAAAGTCATTAAGTATAACTTAAAATATTTTTAATTCATTTATATCCTTTTTAAATGATTTTTAAATTAATAAAACCATTTTAAACTATTTATTTAATATAATTATTAAATAAATTTAATATCATTAATAATAAATTAATAATTATTAATATTAAATTATTAATGAAATTATTCTTTAAATATTAAAAGTTATATTTTATAACTTAAAATATCTTTAAACACTTTATTTTCATTTAAAATGATTATTATAATATTAAAATTATTTTTAAACTAAATTATTTAATATAATTATTAAATAACTTTAATATCATTAATAATAATTAATTAATGAAATTTACCTTTAAATATTAAAAGTTATATTTTATAACTTAAAATATTTTTAAATACTTTATTATTATTTAAAATGATTTTAATATAATAAAATCATTTTAATTAATTAATTTAATTCATTTAGTAAATAACTTAATTATCATTAATACTAATTTATTAATGAAATTTATCACAAAATATTAAAAATAACTTAAAATATTTTCTTATATCATAATATAATTTTAAATGATTTTTCAAATATTAAAATCATTTTTAACAAATTTATTTAATATTATAATTAAATAAATTAAATACTTTTAATATTCCAAAATATTAAATATTTATGAAATATACTAAAAATAATTAAAAACTAATTTTCGAATTTAAAATAATATTTAATAATTTATTTGGTATTTTTAATAATTAAAACTATTTTTCTCTATTTATTTAATTAAATTAATTAATTTCTCGGAAAATAAATTACTATTTGTCGCTAAAGACCACCTATAGCGGCACGTAACCGTCAAATTATAGGTGTTCTTCATGTTCTTCATACAAACCTGAACACCTTGCCAGTTAACGAGTTGCTAGGTTTGACCAAGCCTAATTCTTAGCTCATAACGTTTCTAGGAATGTTGTTAGTCAGATATTGCAGTACCAATGCACAACTTTAAGATCCAACAACAAAAATAATCATAACACATAATGCAAGAGAGATCTGAGCCTTCAAAAATGTTGTCAGGACTGTTCTTCATTTTCTGGGTTACCCAAAAATGAAGAACATATCATGAGTGATACTTTGAGCCTCCACTACATGCTAATTGTGCAATGTTTTAAGGATCTAACTATTCCAGGTTATACCCAACATGTAAATAAATAGATTTATCACAAAATATTACTAAAACAACAACAAATCTAGCAGATACCAACTGGTCAAACCATGTCAGAAATAGCGTTCTTGAACTTTCTAGAAATTCCAAAAAATGCATTTCATGCTCATACAGTCTACTTTGACTGTCGATTTCCTTCATTATCCTGTTTATATAAGCGATCTAGGAGCATACATATATAGTACACATAACCGAACATAATTCTGATACACTAACAACATCAAAACATCATACAAACGCAAGATCTAGCCTCAGAAATATCTTGTCAGACACGGTTAAAGGATTTCTGGGTTACCTCGAAATCACTTGGTCATGGTCGGTCAACCGACTTTGACCAAGTATAACTTTCAATCCATATATTATTTGGTCCTGATTCTTTTTGCATATCAAAGACCACATACCATACTACAAGTATAAGGCTTTAAACTACTAAAACACATAACAGGTAACGATTAAAGAGGCCTGACATTCGGTTGTCAGACATCAAACAAAAATTTTCCAGATTTTTCAAATCTTCAAATCCGAGCCTCTAGATGTTATGGATCTAACATCTAGCAACCCAGATCATCATTAGACACTATAATAAACATATTCTAACACTCAAACAGAACATCTAACACATAATTTTTGGACAGATTTTTAAGTAGGTTTTATACCTTGCTAAGAAAATTTTTGATTCATTGATTCTGAGTTTGATGTGGTTGTTCGTGGGGCTGATCTTGGGATTGGTTTGTCTTATAATTTCGTGGGTTTGGGTGGAGAGAAAAGGTTTGGGTGTTTGGTACAAAAATGGCTAACAAAAGTAAACTTTTCTCTCTCAATCTATATATAGAGCTTGCTAGATGCATGAATGGCTGGTACAAGAGCTGAATGTTGTCCATTTTAAGTCAAGGTAGTGGTTAGAGTTTGGTCACCAACTCTCCCTATTAAGTCAAAACCTATTCTAGCCAAAATAATTCAATTAGGGGCAAACTAGTCTTTTGATAATTCATTTAAATGGCATACTTGTAACTTATCAAACCCTTAGGGTTTAACCCTAAGGTTTAGCATAATTGAATGATTTAGCAATTAGGGTTTGCAAAAAAAGATAAAAGTAAATAAAAACTAAATAAATTTTAGTTTCTAGAATTTTGAATTTAGGGTTTCATAATTATGATTAATTTTCTAATTACCTTATACAGTAATATTAGGGTTTAGATCATATAATTATCATTGACTTTGCTAATTTAGCAATTAGGGTTTAAGATTTTGATAATTAGGGTTACCGATTTATAATTAGGTTTTCTAATTATCAAATTAGGGTTTTAAAAATTTAGGGTTTCCAAAATTAACAATTGAAACTTATAATACTTGTTAATTAATCACATTAACACAATTACAATCAATCTCGAACTCTAATTTATGTTTCAAATTAGGGTTTCTCATTTAAAATTAGGATTTTTAATATTTTAGGGTTTTGTACAAATTAGGGTTTCTAGACTTTAATTAGGGTTTACCTAATTAATCACTTAATACACAACATAAATTATATAACACACTTATAAAACAATCTTGTACTCTAATTTGGTTCTCAAATTAGGGTTTAACATTATTACTAGGGTTTGGTCAAAATACGTCGTAATTGACCAACCATTATCAATACGGACATACAGTACATATTCATAGTACTGAAAAAATAAAATATAATTAATACTATATTATTATTCTCATAGCTTGGCAATAATCCAAAATTAGGGTTTGGATTCCATATCCGATTTATTCTTCATATTTAACCTTAATAATTAAGATAAAATAATTAACTTAATAATTTTTACTAAAATTCATATAATAAAATAATTATTATAATTATTCTAAAAATCACTTCATATATTATTTAAATAATATATGATTATATTTTCATGGAAAATAGTTAATAAAAACATTTCCACTATAAAATTAATTATTATAAAATATACTTTTTAATAATCAATAATTCTAAAATAAATTTACTTGTAAATAATCATGTAATAAATATATTTTTATTTACCACATAAATACATATACACATATTCTTGTACAAATCCTCATCCTTAAGATAAAAAAAAAAAAATTATACATAAATTTCTTATTTATTTATATAAAAAATATCGGGTTGTTATAGGGATAATATGTTGCATGACTATTAACCCTTGTTTTATGGAAGTATTTAAGAATGGCAGCTGAAAACGTTAATAATGGAGTGAATCAGACCGTGGAGACACCTTTGATCAATACCCAGGGGAACGTGCAACAGGAAGGCAATAATCCTCCACCTTAAACAACGTTACTCAACAAATGATGAATGATGGGATGTTTAGAAGCTTTTGCGATTCATGCAAAACCGATTTAGGGAGACTCGTGCACAAAATACGGGTGGAAATGCTAGCAATGCACGGCTTGTCATTGCCAAGCAGTTCAAAGAGTTGGGACCACCAGAATTTAAGGAAAAGTCGGATCCGATCATGGCGGAAACGTGGGTCAAACAAATTACCAAGATATTCAATGTCTTGGGATGCACGGAGGAATAGAAGGTTCCATTCGCCACCTTTATATTCCGCGGTGATGCAGACAACTTGTAGAGTCTCATGAAGGCGTGCACTGACACCTTCTCAAAGATATCTTGGGAAGCGTTTGAAAACTATTCAATGACAAGTACTTTCTTGAAAGTATTCGGTATATGAAAGAGGGTGGAGTTTATTAGATCGAACAAAACAACATGACGGTCCCAAAGACGAAGCGGTTTGCGAGTTATCGGTTTGCACCTCATTTGGTCGAAAATGAGGAACGAATGATGAGGATGTTTCTGAGAGGTCTATGGCCCGAGATTCGACAATATCTTATCTCTCATAAATTTTTTTTATATTCAGATGTGGTAAACAGGGCTCAATTATTAGAGCGAGATAATGAGTATGTGTTAGGTTTATAATATTCATGTGCGCAATCAAATTGCATAAAAAGTGCGGAAACGTGTAAAATCAGAGTTTAAAAATTTTTACAAACCATATACCTGGATCACCCTTTATGAACAATTATTAATTAAACGAAAAGATAAAGAATAAAATCATACCCTTGAAGATCGAGCTTCCTCAGGTACAAGTTCACCTCCAAATCCTTTCGCGTTCAACTTGAATCTACCGGGGTTTTGTTCCTTCCTTTGATCAACGTTAGCCACCCATATGTTTGGCCTCTAGAGGTGATCCACCAAGAAAAAATAAAAATTCAAGAAGATGGGTATTGGCTCAAACCCTAGTTTTTCCTATCTGTATAGAAAAAGGGCGTACTCTCCAACTATTGGAAATAACGTATGTTGTAAAAGTCAACAACCCCCACACCCATAATAAGACTCCTCTTATTTATAGATGTGGGCAACCCATCTTAACAATTAAGGAATTGAGATTTATTTAATTAATTAAATTCTTTTAATTAATTAAGCTCCCTAATCTTATTAGGGATAATTAATTAAACTCCTTTAACTAATTTTCCTTCCTAATCCAATTAGGAATAAATGAGAGTACTTATATTAAATTAATTCCTAAACTCTTTTAGAAATTAAAATAATAATAATAATTGTAATAATATTAATAAGACTCCTCTTATTAATTTATATTTAATATTTCTAAAATATTAAATAATAAATATTAAGCTATTTAATTTATTCTATCACCATAGATTAAATTAAATATACTTAACATATTATTATGATTATGCCATTAACTTCTTAAATAATTATTCTTCCTTTTATGGTGTGACCCTTTTAGGTTCTCCATATTAAACCTAAGTTGTGAATAAATCAATTAGAATAATTCTAATCTTATTTAAATAAATAAATTAAATAATTAATTTATTTAAATAAATAATATTTATTCTACAATAGGATAAGCCTCCCTAGCGATTAACGACTTTCTAGATAATATAGATTTCAACATTAATCATAAAAGAACCTTTGAGTAAATAGTTACCGCACAATTCAATCCTTCCACCATACAATGTCCCAATTAAATATAAGACATGGAATTACCATCAAGTCTTATTTTATTTAATTATATGTATTTCGACTCTTAAATGCACAACTCAAATAATGCAAATTAGAAACTCCTTTCTAATTTCATTCTCGCCTTAACCAAGGACTACTTGGTTTGTCATTTATCGAATCACATAGGACATTTCTCTTTTTTATTAGAAGTGGTAGATTCTTTATTGATCATACATTATCTCCATATACAACTTATTATACCCAAGCATACCCTTTGATATACCCTAAGGGTCTTAAGGAATAAGTCAAAGTATAACTCATCATACACAAGATACTATGATGATCTCAAGTCCAAGGATTACTTGTACTACTATCACTACAGAATTCCTATTGACATGCAAATAAAACTCCATTAGGTATTCCTTAGCGAGCCACGCTTAAATGAACTTATTCTCTAATAAGCACCTACATACTTGCTTTAGTGTCTCCACACAAATGATCATGAGATCAATCATCCTCATCCAATGAGCAAACAACGTATGTACCAATCTATCCTGGGATTCACTAATCCCCAATTTAGTAATCCAATGATTGGGAACTATTTTAGTTTTAAGCTTTCTAGAATTTAGATCTCATTAGAATGATTATCATCATTATTCTAAAAGCGTTGCTTAAAACTATGGGTTTATCACATATTATAAAACAAAGATCATGTAGATAATTAAAAGCCTTTAATAAATTAATACTTTTTATTAATAAATGAATAAGATTGTTACAAAGTATATGCTTTATCATCAAACATGATTGGCTTGTGTGCATACTACTTTCAATCTCCCACTTGCACTAAAGCCAATCGTCATGGTATCTTATACTCTTCTTCTCTAAGTGACGATTATCCTGCTGTTGGATAAGCTTTATTTAATGGATATGTAATGTTGTTCTTGAGAGTCCACCATCTCTATAGTGATTTCCCATCTTTCAATGATTCTTATAATCAAATGAAAGTGCCACAACACATGTTTAGATCCAAGATGAGACTTAGGAACTATTCCTAGTTCTGTAATGAACTTTTAATCCAAACAATCAACTTACGACTTCATTTATAGCTATATACTTTGTCTTTATCACTAAACCAAAGAACTCTTTTCATTGTTTGGAACCTTTCCAATTCAACGCACCAATCGCTTCAAGGTAACCTTTTACCTTAAAGTGGATTTTTCGTCGTCTTGGTGCATGCTTCTAAAAAACTTGAGTCATAAGCCCTCTAGTTTTAATTAAGACCCACCATGTATATGATCACATCCTTAGTGCCGGTCAAGCACTTTAAGATGTTTTTCACTGACTCATAGTGAACTTCTCCAGAATATGACTGATCAACATCAGGTCTCGTATATTTCATTGCATACATGATAGTCACTCATGCGACCTCTCTTTTTAGGAGTCTGTGGGGACTATTAAGAGAGATACACTCCATAGCTCATCGATATGAGACATCTCTTGGAGTTTGCCATGCTAAACGACTTTAGCATCAAATGAATATACGTTCATTGGGTTAAGTCGAACATCCTTTTAAATCTATCTATATAGATTTATATCCCCAATTAAGATACTCTTCCAAATCATTCATGGAGGAATGTTTAGACAACTTTATCTTTACTGATTGTAGCATTGGTATGTCATTCCTTATCCGTAGTATATCAACATATAATACTAGAAATTTCACGACACTCCCAATCGACCCTTTTGTACACACTAGAACTCTTACCTCATCGTATATAACTCGGATCATCATCTTCTATGATCGTACCTCATCATCATCATCCATGATGAATCCATACCTCCCATGTATCTTCTCTGTGACTATTCCGGTTTATGATTCGGTTGTGGTACAATAGGTTCATCTACGAGTTCCTCTTATTTGACTTATAGTATTTTGTGGTTCTTGAACTCTTCAAGATCTATTATCCTCCCACTAGCCCCTTCAATGATAAACACATTTATCTTAGAAGGCGTGTTTTCTGAATAAACACCTTTTGCTTAGCGGTTTTAGAGAACATATACCCTAAACTTTCTTTAGGATGTCCCATAAATTGTACTTGTCAAATCTTGTCCCAAGCTTATCCTTCAAACATTTTCACATAAGTTGGACAACCCTTATCTTAACATACTTAAGATTAGAATCCTCCCCGTCCATAACTTTTATGGAGTCTTGAAATGGATTTTTGAGGTTACCTTTTCGTAGATATGCAGTCATTTCTAGGACATTATCCCAGAAGGATATTGGAATGTCGGTAAAATCATTTTGGACCGTACCATGTTCAACAAGGTATGATTTTTCCTTTCAGATACATCAATCAATTATTACGTATCATGAGGTGTCCATTATGAGAAAACCATTTGAGATGATCTAGAAACTTATTGCACAAGTATTTATTCCTTGATCTAATAAAAGAATCTTAATACTTTGCCAATTTGTTTCACTTCTGAATTCTTTGAACCTTTCAAATAATTCACACTTGTATTTCAACAAATACATATATTCAACTCTTTGAATGATCATCTCCTTTTCTTATACTAATTTGTTCAATATGCAAAATTATTTTCATGTAAGTCAAGTATACAAAATTTATTAAGTAATATTCTAGTTCTATACAAAACATTATTATTATAAATAGAACAACAATTGTTCTTAATTATAATACCAAAGATTTCATTGTCCAACAATAAAATGGAAATAATATTTTTAACAAGAACTGGAATACAATAACAACTTATCGACTTAATAGATTTGCTTCAGTAGGCATTGCTAAACTATAAGTTTCTATGGCTAATATGGCAACCTTTGTTACATTTCCATACATAGGATTACTTATATTTGTTTAGCTTTCTACTTCGCTTGGTCCTTCATAAATCTATATTTATGATAACCAAAGCTCGGTATCCAATACCCAAGTAGAATCTTGACTTAAAGAAAATTTATTTCAATCATGAACAAAAATCGTATTATAACCGAAACTTCACTAAGCTTATTTGGTTAGCTTCGCAAGATGCTTCTCGCAGCTTTCTTTCCAAAGGTCCGTGCTTATTACAAAGTGGAAGCAAACTCCTTTGCTATCCGTGACGCTTTAGTTCTTATTATCCTTTGTTTACGCCTTTCTATTTTCCTTCTTTGAATTGTTCTTCTTTTGGTAAGATCCTTTGGCCCCTACCAAGAAGACTTTATCTTTCTTGGTTGGAAAGTGACTCTCAACATTTTTCAATATGTTAAGCAAATCAAATGAGTCGATATCTAGCTTGTTTATATGAAAAATTCACAACAATTGTGAAAGGAGTCCGGGAGTGAGGGCAAGATCAAATCTTGGCTCAACTCTCCATCCATGACAAAACCTGTTGTTCTAATTGATCAATCAAATTGATTATGTTAAGAACGCTTTTGTCATCATTATAGTGCCATTGGCCATTCTAGATCGGAAGAGCTCCTTAGATATCTCGATATCTATCAGGTCCTACTTTCCTCACCATCAACTACTTGATGTGCGTGAATATAGTAGGAGCATCCATAGTTTCATCTTGACGCTGAAGCTCGTTACTCATGGATGCGAGCATGATGCATCGAGCCAATCAGCATCATCTTGCCACTTTCTAAAAGTAGCAATCTCTTCCTCAAAGGCATTATGCGCAACTATTGCGAGGGGATAGGCGTATTATGGACATAGGATAGCTTTTCACCATGAGAACTATTCTCAAATTCCTTAACCAATCCGCTTAATACTGGTCCGCTTAAATAACATCTAATATGTTTCTCGATGATAGTAATTTTAGACATTGTAAAATTTCAGAAATGAATTTGTAATTAACAACATTTTAACATACATTCTTTTATTAATTACCAAAATAAATTAGGTCTTGCTTTAAATTGGTATCTCCTACTATTTTCTTCAAACTATATTACCTCTCACTTATATATTTCAAGAAAAATCTAATTAAAGATTTGCTAGTGAGAATAAGGATCCCATTTCAAATGTATATAGCCTTGTGGTGACACAACAAACTATATATAAATAAATAGGTAGACAACTTTTGTCAATTACATCAACTATGCAACTCCTTTTCTTTTTGCCTCTTAGATTATTTTGATCAAGTGGTGGCACATCCGAATCAAAATTATCCAAGTTAAGTCCGACCTAGCACTCTATATATTCAAAAAGAAAATATCATCCTTGTGGTGACACAACAAAACAATATTGTTCAATTTTCTTTATAAGCATCAAATGTGATAAATTAACATCTTAAATACTTAATACTTGCCTTGTGGTGACACAACAAAC
Source organism: Panax quinquefolius (assembly GCA_020205615.1). NCBI lineage: Eukaryota > Viridiplantae > Streptophyta > Magnoliopsida > Apiales > Araliaceae > Panax > Panax quinquefolius. Next base: position 31,396,438 of record CM035170.1, read on the forward strand.
TCTTATTAAATATTTAATACTCTATTAATTTTATCATGCTAGAAGACGACGTTCGATATTCCAAATATCTTTGAACGCTTAGAACTTAATATAAAAAATTGAGGGGTTTGTTATTAATTTGTCTCATCTTGTTTAGCGCGCATTTATATATATATATAAATAATACGCATTATATTAATGAACATGCGAAGCATGTTTGCATAATATATAATATATATAGTATAAGCATGCACATATAGAATACTATATTCTACCCGGATTGATTATGGACTTTTATTCTAGTTTGGTTCACTAGAGCCACCAAGTGAACCAAAAGGTCAAACCCTAGGGGGCAAGAAATAATATTTAAATATAACTATTACATTTAAACCCTGGCTCCATTACAAACGGTCTTCAAGCGCCTCCTTGCTCCTTGATCTCTAATTTTTCAAAATTAATTCTAACTATTCCTATTACAAAACTATTTAAAATAAATAGAAACCTTGATCGCTGAGTCAAGGGAAGTACATAGGAGGAGATAGAATTTACATTCGAAAAAAATTAGAGAAGACGAGGCTGCAGAACCCCATTTAATAAAACCCATACATTCATGCATCCAACTAAAATAAAATCTAATCATATTGGTCAATAGTCCATAATCAATCTCATTTATTATCATACACATCATCATATGCATCAATAAATAACATTCATCTTATGAATAATAAACATTTAATATATATATTGATATCATTTAATGGGCAAATTTAGTTAGTATAAAATCTATTTTTGAATCAAAATAAACTCCTTTATTTTAATCCAAATTTAAATCAAAATAAAACTATTTTATTTTAATTTATCCTATTTTGAATAAAATAAACTATTTTATTTTAATCAAAATCTTAATCAAAATAAACTCCTTTATTTTAATTAATTATGGAATCCAATTCCATGTAAAAAAAAAATTTATTAAAGGAAACACGGATTATCTTTCCTATTCACAAATAAACTCCTTTATTTTGAATAATATGAAATCTTATTTCATATCTAAATAAACTCCTTTATTTAAGGAAACACGGATTTTCTTTCCTATTCACAAATAAACTCCTTTTATTTTGAATAATATGAAATCTTATTTCATATCTAAACAAACTCCTTTATTTAAGGAAACACGGATTTTCTTTCCTATTCACAAATAAACTCCTTTTATTTTGAATAATATGAAATCTTATTTCATATCTAAACAAACTCCTTTATTTAAGGAAAGATGGATTTACTTCCCTATTCACAAATAAACTCCTTTATTTTAGAAAAATAAAATCCAATTTCAACTCCAATTAGTTATCATGGAATCTAATTCCAACTCTAATTAGTTAGTATGAAATCTAATTTTAAAATTAAAATAAACTTTTATTTTAATTATAAAATTATTAAAATAAAACTTTATATTTTAATATTAAAATAAAACTTTTATTTTAAAATTAAAATAAACTTTTTATTTTAATTATATAATAATTAAGAATATTATATATATATATATATATATATAATATACTAACCGCGTTAATCCTTTTCCACGTGATTACTTGTAAAGCAGTATGTTTTCGTGATTGTGTGTATTATATATAAAGTAATCACTTCACAAATAACCAGGAGAATATTACATGAATTAGCACTTAGCAAAAACAACTCCCTGACTTCTCTCCTTGCGTGGCTGACATATAAACTTAAACATGTTGCTTTTTCAAAGGGGACAAATAAATAAATTCGGCACCCTTTTAACAAAAAGGTACACGTGCTATAAAAAAAAATATAGCAGGCCGGTTTTTTTTTTTTTTTTTTGATTTGCTTTTTTTTATTATTTATAATAAATTTTATACAATAAAATTATGCCCAATTAAATTGTTCTAAACACATATCAATATACATATCAAATTAAACAATTAATAATTCGCATAAAGGTTTGGCTCTGATGCCACTGTTAGGTTTGTAATATTCATGTGCGTAATCAAATTGCATAAAAAGTGCGAAAACGTGTAAAATCAGAGTTTAAAAATTTTTACAAACCATATACCCGGATCACCCTTTATGCACAATTATTAATTAAACGAAAAGATAAAGAATAAAATCATACCCTTGAAGATCGAGGCTTCCTCGTGTACAAGTTCACCTCTAAATCCTTTCGCTTCAACTTGAATCTACCGGGGTTTTGTTCCTTCCTTTGATCAACGTTAGCCACCCATATGTTTGGCCTCTGAGAGGTGATCCACCAAGGAAAAATAAAATTCAAGAAGATGGGTATTGGCTCAAACCCTAGTTTTTCCTATCTCAGATAGAAAAAGGGCGTACTCTCCAACTATTGGAAATAACGTATGTTGTAAAAGTCAACAACCCCCACACCCATAATAAGACCCCTCTTATTTATAGATGTGGGCAACCCACCTTAACAATTAAGGAATTGGGATTTATTTAATTAATTAAATTCTTTTAATTAATTAAGCTCCTAATCTTATTAGGGATAATTAATTAAACTCCTTTAACTAATTTTCCTTCCTAATCCAATTAGGAATAAATGAGAGTACTTATATTAAATTAATTCCTAAACTCTTTTAGAAATTAAAATAATAATAATAATTGTAATAATATTAATAAGACTCCTCTTATTAATTTATATTTAATATTTCTAAAATATTAAATAATAATATTAAGCTATTTAATTTATTCTATCACCATAGATTAAATTAAATATACTTAACATATTATTTCGATTATGCCATTAACTTCTTAAATAATTATTCTTCCTTTTATGGTGTGACCCTTTAGGTTCTCCATATTAAACCTATTGTGAATAAATCAATTAGAACAATTCTAATCTTATTTAAATAAATAAATTAAACAATTAATTTATTTAAATAAATAATATTTATTCTACAATAGGATAAGCCTCCCCTAGCGATTAACGACTTTCCGTATAATATAGATTTCAACATTAATGATAAAAGAACCTTTGAGTAAATAGTTACCGTATAATTCAATCCTTCCACCATACAATATCCCAATTAAATATAAGACATGGAATTATCATTAAGTCTTATTTTATTTAATTATATGTATTTCGACTCTTAAATGCACAACACCAAATAATGCAAATTAGAAACTCCTTTCTAATTTCATTCTGCCTTGACCAAGGACTACTGGGTTGTCATTTATCGAATCACATAGTACATTTCTCTTCTTTTATTAGAAGTGGTAGATTCTTTATTGATCATACATTATCTCCATATACAACTTATTATACCCAAGCATACCCTTTGATATACCCTAAGGGTCTTAAGGAATAAGTCAAAGTATAACTCATCATACACAAGATACTATGATGATCTCAAGTCCAAGGATTACTTGTACTACTATCACTACAGAATTCCTATCGACAGCAAATAAAACTCCATTAGGTATTCCTTAGCGAGCCAATGCTCAAAGAACTTATTCTCTAATAAGCACCTACATACTTGCTTTAGTGTCTCCACACAAATGATCATGAGATCAATCATCCTCATCCAATGAGCAAGCAACGTATGTACCAATCTATCCGGATTCACTAATCCCCAATTTAGTAATCCAATGATTGGGAACTATTTTAGTTTTAAGCTTTCTAAGAATTTAGATCTCATTAGAATGATCATCATCATTATTCTAAAAGAGTTGCTTAAAACTATGGGTTTATCACATATTATAAAACAGCATCATGTAGATAATTAAAAGCCTTTAATAAATTAATACTTTTTATTAATAAATGAATAAGATTGTTACAAAGTATATGCTTTATCATCAAACATGATTGGCTTGTGTTCATACTACTTTCAGTATGTTCAACCGAGGGAACACAACCAGGGTCATACCGGTGGTAGCGGTCATCGGAGCAATGACAACTAGAGGGAAGAAAAGCATTCAGACAAAAGCGGAAACCACTCTGGTGGTAATCGTGGCCGTGATAATAGAAGGAGCGAGTCGGGAGGAGATTTCAAAAGGAGAAGGTACAACAATGATAGCGTAAAGACGCCAAAGACCAACATCAATCGCTTTGGGGGAGAGAACGACCACCGGTCGTATGTTACTAATGCGGGAAAGAGGGACACATCGACCCAAACTGCCCACAACAATCCAAGGTGTGTTATAACTGTGGAAAGGAATGTCATATAGCTAGAGATTGTCTAGTTGCAAAACCAAGTTCAACAGGGATGGTGACTCCAAAGGTTGTCCCGGACAAGTTAAAGTCGGTGGTTCCTGGAAGGGCGTTTCTCGTGACTGCCCAAAACGCGAGGAACCCAAACGAGGTGATCACGGGTAAGATATTCTTGAACTCTTGCGAAGTTTATACCTTACTAGATACCGATTCTACCCATTCTTTTATCTCTTCTGCTTGTGCTCAACGTTTAAACTTGACTTCGGAGAAATTAGACTTTGATTTATCAGTGGAGGCTCCGTTGGGTGAAACTTTCGTTACATCCACAGTTTATAAATCTTGCATGATCCAAGTTGGCACTATCACATTTCCTGTTGATCTTATCTCTTTAAAGATACTTGCTTTTGATGTGATTTTAGGAATTGATTGGTTAACCACTCATCATGTCAAAATTAATTGTTTTCGTAAGGTTGTTAGTTTTCATATTCCTAACCAACCCATCCATACTTAATTCAAACAACTAAACCACTAAAATCACCACTATCATATCAAGCCATAAAGCTATTCGTTTATTAAAAATGGATATCAAGCTTTCTTAGCCCATGTTATGGATTTGAACAAAGACAAGTCGATTTGAATAATATTTCATTGTTAGAGAATTTCCGATGTATTTCTCAAGAACTTCCTTGCCTACCCCGAACGTGATGTTGAATTCTTTATTGACCTTGAACCGCACAAAACCCATTTCTAAAACCCCATATCGAATGGCTCCTATTAAACTTCAGGAGTTAAAAGTCCAACTACAGGAATTGTTAGACATAGGTTTCATTCGTCCTAGTACATCTCCTTGGGGTTCTCCTATTTTATTTGTAAAGAAGAAAGACGGGAGTATGCGACTTTATATTGACTACCGAGAATTAAACCATGTCACCATCAAGAATAGGTATCCACTACCTCGCATTGATGACCTGTTTGACTAGTTGCAAGGAGCACAATTCTTTTCAAAGATCGATCTTCGTTCTGGATATCATCAGTTGAAGATTAAAACTGAGGATATTCCAAAGACTGCCTTCAGAACTAATGCTCCTGCTGCCTCCAAAAATGGGTATTATGAATTCTTAGTCATATCTTTTGGATTGACTAATGCTCCTGTTGCTTTCATGGATATGATGAACCGTGTGTTTAAAGAATACTTGGATCAGTTCGTTGTTGTCTTTATTGATGACATCGTCATCTATTCCAAACGCCGTGAAGATCATGAGCACCATTTGAAGCTGGTACTATAAAGGCTTCGTGATAACAAGTTGTATGCCAAGTTGAAAAAATACGAGTTCTGGCTTGAGAAAGTAGCATTCCTTGGACACGTGGTGTCAAAACATGGAGTATCTGTCGACCCGACGAAGATTGAAGCCATACAAAGTTGGGACAACCAAAGTCGGTGACCGAAGTACGTAGCTTTCTGGGCTTAGCTGGTTATTATCGGAGATCCGTGGAAGGATTTTCTCGAATTGTTACTCCGTTAACTCAGCTAACTCATAAAGATATAAAATTCAGTTGGAACGAGGATTGCGAGAAGAGTTTTCAAGAACTCAAGAAAAGACTCATTTTGGCACTTGTTCTGACAATACCATCTGGTTCGGATGGATTTATTATCTACAGCGATGCTTCAGGCAAAAGGGTTAGGATGTGTTCGCATGCAACATGAGAAAGTCATAGCCTATGCTTCACGACAACTCAAAGAATATGAAAGGAATTATCCTACTCATGATCTAGAGTTGGCAGCAGTCGTATTCGCATTGAAAATTTGGAGACACTACTTGTATGGGGAGAAAGTGGAGATTTATACCAACCATAAAAGCCTCAAATATTTCTTCACCCAAAAAGAACTCAACATGCGGCAACGACGTTGGCTTGAACTATTGAAAGATTACGATCACACCATCCAATATCATCCTAGAAAAGTAAACGTGGTAGCTGACGCATTAAGTAGAAGATCATATGCGTTTACGAGTGCGACGTTGTTAACACAAAAACCCATTTCGTATAACTTATAAATGATGAAGATAGAGTTAAAGACTCTAAGGACCCACGTGAAGATAACGAATATACGAGTAGAATCGACTTTAATCGATAACGTTAAAGCCGCTCAAGCTACAGACCTGGAGCTGATGAATATAAAGAAGAAGGTGCAAGAATGCGTTATTCTAGAAGTAAGAGTCGATGAAGAGAAGAAAGCTCAAGCCTTCGATTTATTAGAAATCCTCGATCGAGTAGGAACTGTGGCCTATAGACTCGCCTTAACGCTAAGTATGTCGCGTGTTCATAATGTTTTTCACGTATCGATGTTACGTAAATATGTGGATGACCCGAATCATATTATTGCGTTAGAACCAGACGAGATAGCTGTAGATTTAACGTACGAGGAGGTACCTGTCAAGATATTGGATAGGAAAGAGCATGTCTTACGAACAAAGGTTATACCACAAGTTAAAGTTTTGTGGAGGAACCATGCTATTGAAGAAATGATCTGGGAGTTGGAATCAGAAATGAAAGCGAGGTACCCTCACCTTTTCGAAACACCATGTACGTATGTCAATTTCGAGGATGAAATTTCATAAGGAGGGGAGGTTGTAAGACCCCAACTTATTATAAATAAAAATTGAATTTTCTCTATTTATTATTGTGAATAATAAGGTGATAATTTGATATAATACTTTGGTTATGGGTAAAATGTGAAAATTTTACAAAATAAGTAAGTGGTTATAAAATAATCATTGTTGTCGGGGAAAATTCATTTGCTCGTGGAATATTCTTGTTGTCGGGGAATATTCATACGACAGCGCAGTCATTTGTGGTCCCCATAACAGAATAATTATCGGATGAAGAAAACGACAAGTTTGAGTTTCTATAAATAACTGCAGTAGTAGTTATTCTGGTCAACACCGTTGGAATACACGGTGGTTAAAATACGATGTCTGGCGTGGTTGCACAGTAGCACACGGTATTGCACAGTATTGTTGAATTATTAATCCTTAAGTAAGAAGGCACTACTCAATAATTATCACAAGAGTGAATTCTTTCAATATTTTATTTTATTGATTCAATAATTGTTGCGTTGATATTTTATATTATTGTTGTTCAATAATTGTCAATTTTGCGATATCTCCATTATCAAATCAATAATTCATATTATTTGAATAATATTATTAGATAGCATTATTGGCAATGTCTAGAAAGTTCTGTCAAGGAGAGGTTTGGTCACCTAATTGCACGCCAGTAAGAAAAAATCCTTATTGAAAAGCCCCCTCTTTCCTGGGAACAGTCTGGTTATCATAAATGTGATTCTGTAATATTATTTGTGAATAATTAATTATTGATTCATATGATAAGGAAATATTTATTTTATGTAGATATAAATGATGGATTTATTTATGTGGTTATTAATGAAGGAATTAATGCTGAGATGTTTTATCAGTTTTTTGTCGGATTGGAGGTATTAAAAATTATCCGTTGGTGGATTTCAGATATTTTTCTATTTGGAATTTAGAAAAACTCAAAGCTACAAAGTTGTAGAGAATTCGATTTCGTGTGGAATGGACACAAAATTCGTATTTTTCTGATAAACGGGCTATTTTCTATGAATTATTAAAGTTTCTGATTATTGTTTAAATGATAAAACATTTTAGAAAATTCTAGAATTGGTTGGTGAGAAATGTGATCAATTGAATTTCAAATGTGGTGGGTTGCAATAGTAACATGTAAAGCCATCAGGTAGCAGGTTAGTCTTCTATGGCGTTCTAAGCATTTTCCTATAAATAGGGTGCTTAGTTAGAATTGAAAATCACACCAGAATTCATAAGTTTTCTCTCTTTCTCTCTCTATATTGTCGACCGTATTCTTGTGAGTATTTTGATACTTTGAGTGTTGCTATACGGTGCAAGTTCCTTCAGCACTATATCCAGTATTCCAGCAAGAAGTATTATCTTTTCGAGGTAAGGGATGTTATTTCTTCTTAAATGATATTATTTTTCTTCAATATCATTATGCCGAAATATTGGTTTAAACTTTTTATCAAATTTGGAACTTTTTGTGTCGGGGTTACTATTCACGTATACTGGCCTTTATTCACGAATCTGCACTATTCAATAGAAAAATGAAATTTTCTTCTTTTTGTCCAAGATGTCTATTATGGTTACTATCTTTGATTGTATCCATGTTTTGATCTTTATTCTTGAATTTTGCTTCAAAATGGGTTATTATGGAGTATTATTGATCTTGGATAAACTGTTATACGAATCATTACTATTTGTCCTTCTGTTTCACTGGATTCATTTTTTTTAAAATATTTTTCATCATCCTCAGTCCTAAATGATGATATTACTAAATATCTTTGGCTCAGAGTGTAAAAGATGAATGATTAACTGATGAATATCTTTGGCCCGTAGTGCGAAGATGAACAGGTGTTGAGATGAACATGACCAACTGGTGATACAAATGAATATCTTTGGCCTGTAGTACAAAGATGAATATTGATTAAAGATGTATATTGATTGTTGTTACAGGGATAAAATTGATGATGGACTTTTAAATCTTAGAAGATAGTAGAACTCATTCTCTACTTGACTCTTCTAATGGATTCATTGCTTCATTTGCAATTGTAGATCTAAAACTTGTTGTCTATTAAATTTTATCATTTTTCCTATTGAAGACTAAAGATAATTTGTTGTATATTATCTTAGTCATAATATTCTTCTATGGGCTAGTTGAGCTCACCATTTTCCTTTTTGTTCCATTTTTCTCGGGAGGTGAGAACATAAAGCAGAAACTAGTCGGGTGCTGAGTGATGGTTCTAGAAAGATGTTTTAGCGATCCTCACTATTTCAGTAAAATAGTGTTTGAATAATTGTAATGAGGACTTATTTGAGTGTGGATATTGTCTAGAAGATAATATTTGTATTTAAACTCACGAAGATGTGTTGTCATTTTTTTACCACAACAATTGTATTATTGAAGTTGTAGTTTGCTTTCTGTACCATGTATTTGGCGACTCAGAATGGGTTGGATGGAATGGACCTATTTTGGGGTCATCAAAACTAACCTTAACATTATAGAAATACCCCTTAGATAAACAAAAAGGGTTTACAATATAATACAACATAATAATAATACTGTTCATTATACTACTCTAGCATCTTGCCTTTGCCTTTGTTCTTCTTTGACCCGCTGGCCTCTTCGTTCCTAGCTGAAATGTTTTATTTATAGCAAGGGTGAGAAACTAGTTTGCCCGCAAGTTAAGACATACAATAAAGGTATATGAATCAACAAAAATAGACTATCTATTTTGAGAGAATGAAACCAAAGTTCGGTGAACTTTGAAATAGCTGAACAAATAGTAAATCAATAACAAGTCTTCTCATATTCTAGACAACACAATATTTTGATAATGAAAGACTAAACGCTTTCAAGGTTTCTACGAATTTCTATTGAATAATCAAGAATCAATTCTACGCAATAACAAAGTGGAATGTTTTCCAGATTTATGCTGAGCGATCTCACCAGATCTTTGAACTTATTTTCTCGGGTATCTATCAAAGATTTACTTTGATACATACATAGGAGTATCAAATAACCATAAAGATTAAATCATACCCCTCTGCAAGTACTTAGAGCCGACCAACTCCTTGTACCCTATATTATGCATAATACTTAACAGTGTGCAATGGTCGAATATACGACCTAAAATGTTCCCTTTATATAAAAGGTTGTTCTTCTCAGTCTTAGAATCAAGATTTTGATTTAACAACGAAATAATGTGATTTCAAATTCTACTTACTTATCGATCTAGCCGAAATAATTTGCATCAATCTATCAATAACAATTGAATTCTTTTCTCAAATTTATCAAGTTCTAACAAATGTTCGTCTAGTCAGAATAACTAGCTAAGACATTTCTCAACATAATTTGACAATAAACAGGAATTATCTGTACTGTTAATTCTATTTTCTACGAATATGAATATCTAACAACAATAATTCTATGAATATATATTTTTCGAATCAATAATTCAATTTGAATTATTAAACATGCACTAACTGTGATTTAATCAACAATAAATCCCTGGATATCGTATAATTAGCAATAATTAACCATTATAATAATTGAATGAATATAACTCAAGGTTGAGTTAGGCAACTTGCCTTCCGCGTTGATTACAACTACACAATATAATTAACTGCGTTCGTAAGACCTATAATCAACAATGTCGGTCTCATAATTAGCACAATCATTTATAACACGTAACACTGTATTTTACAGTCAAACTTCTCCTAGACACATTACCACATAGCCACATTAGTGTTTATAACCTATATAAACACTTAACAAGTCTAACTAGTTCGGTCTAGTTGGACTTCGATCCATTCTCGGTGTTCTGGTCACCCTATCCGACAATTAACACATTGATTATCAATTAAACTTGGTCTTTAAGCTTCAATATTATTTTAGATAAGTCAAATATTGTTTATAATATTTTTCAGAAACTTTTAATAATTTATAAACAATTATTATAATTTATAATAATTTTTCAAACACTTAAATCATTTTTAAATGATTTAATTATCTAATAATCTTATCATTATTAATATTTAATAATATAAAAATATTAATAACATACTTGTCAAAATATTAAAGTTATTTTTATAACTTCAAATATTTTAAATCATTAATATTCTACTTAAATGATTTTTAAAATAATTAAAATTATTTTTAAACCATCACCATTAATATTTAAATATTAATGAAATTATCATCAAATATTAAAAGTAATTAATTATCACTTAAAATATTTTTAATTCATTTTTCTCATTTTTAAATGATTTGTAAATCAATAAAACCATTTTTAATTAATTTATTTAATTTAATAATTAAATAAATCTAATAACATTAATATTAATTTATTAATGAAAATTCTCCAAAAATATTAAAAATTATATTTTATAATTTAAAATATTTTCTAACACTTTATTCTTATTTAAAATGATTTTTAAATTAATAATATTATTTTTATCTAATTTATTTAATTTAATAATTAAATAAATCTAATATCATTAATATTAATTTACTAATAAAAATTCTCCAAAAATATTTAAAGTTGTATTTTATAACTCAAAATATTTTTAAATACATTATTCTTATTTAAAATGATTTTTCATAATATTAAATCATTTTTTCTCTAATTTATTTAATACACTAATTAAATAAATTAAATACCTCTAATATTTAAATAATTAGAAATATTAAAGAAAAATATCCTAATTGGTCAAAAATTATTTTCATAATTTAAAATAATTTTTAATAATTTTTATAATTTATTTTCTATTTTTAATTAATTACCTAAATTCGTAAATTAAAAAAATCAAAATCGTCATTTATAGGTCTTTAGCGACACAAAAAGCGTCATTGTTGGTGTTCTTGAGCTCAAGAACAACGACGATAATGTAAGTCGAGGGTTTTAGTTTGACCACTTGTAATTCTCGGATTAATCATGTTTTAGGCAATGTTAAACACTGATCATGTAGTGTTTATGTAACGCTACATGGATCAATCATCATCTCTGTCATACAATAAATCAACTAGGAGATCTGGACTTGCAAACCTACTGTTAGATGCCACCTGGGTTTTCTGGGTAACCCAGAAACCCAGCCAGCTTCGAGGGTCTACTTTTGAGCTTCATTAATTCTATGTCATGGTTTTTGTATTGGTGTTATAAAGGTTTAAACCTATAGTACGCATGCCATACAACATTTATGTACAAATATTACAGTCCAGAAACATCAAAATCGCCAGATTCCACTTGGTCAAACGTTGTCAGAAAACGTGTTCATGGAGTTTCTGGGTTTTTCCAGAAATGCTAAGTCAGGCTCAGATGGTTACTTTGACCATCCATAACATCCCACTGGTTTGATATTTAAGAGATATAAAGGTATATATCTCAAGTACACATATCATACTACACATTGGTTATCATAACACTAACGTCTGACTTGAAGACCGGATCAAAGCGTTCCCAAAATCTTGTCGATTTGGATATTTTAAATTTCGGGTTGCCCAGATTGTGCTTGGTCATGCCTTTGGTCAATCGGGTTTTGGCCGTGAATAAAATGAAATCTAGACATCAACTGATCATGTGATACCACTTGCAGTTAAAGACCTCATACCGGACTACCAATCTAAAACATAAAACAAGAAAAATCAAAAACATACACGGATCAGTGGCTCTTGACATTTGCTTGTCAGACCACAAATCGTGTTCTTGACAGTTTTGGAAAAACACCAAATTAAGGCACTTTGATGCTATAGATATATGTTTGATCATCATAGATCAACATAAAACATCCATTAGCAAGATTCTAAACACAAAAACACAAAAACTTTCTTAGCATACAAGATCAAATATAAATTTAGGGCTATACCTTCTCTTATAAAATCTTGATCTATGATCTCCTTATCTGTTTTTGGTGTTCTAGTAACTGATTATAGGACTGAATTACTTGAGGAATTCGGAGGTTCAAAAGAGAGAGGGAGTTGGTGAGAGCAAGTTAGCAATATGGAAATTTTTGTATTCTTTCTCTCTCCCAAATCAATATATATGATGATATGTTTCAAGATCTGATGTGCTGGACGATTTTAAACTGATTTGCTGGATGTTTTTAAGTCGCCAAGTCCAATGGTTAGGTTACCAACTAAAGCTCTTGGCCATTTTACAAGTTAACTAAATAAATAATGAAAAAGGGCATTTTTGTAATTAGCTAATTAATTTTAATGGCATATTTGGAATTTGTACAAACCCTTAGGGTTTAGGGTTTGAACCCTTTAGGGTTTAGCAATTTGATTTTCTAAAATTTCCAAGATTTTCGAATTTCGGTTTTCAAAATAGAAAATTAATATTCCAAAATTATAATTAGGATTCAATAATTATATTAATATTTCCTAATCATAAAATTCAATCTTGCTAATTAGGATTAATATTCCTAATTAAAATTGCTTAATTTAGCAATTAGGGTCAAAATGATTATTACGGTTTATAACCCACGAATTAGGGTTTTAATTAGAAAAATAAATTTTCTAAATTACAATTAGGGTTTGTAAAATAGAATTTAAGATAACTTAAATATAATTAGGGTTTTCTAATCATATTAAAGTTTAATAACACATTAGGCTTGCCAATTAGGATTAGGTTTTCCCAATTTAGGGTTTAGGATTCCCGAATATGAAATTAGGGTTTCGCGACGTACAATTAGGGTTTTCAAATGTACAATTGATTTTCTAAATTTGAGATTAGGGTTTCTAATCCCTTATTAGGGTTTATTAATTTTAAACCTTATCCGATCAATTATTGATCAAAATTTCTCTACAGTACATATACATTCTCATCAATATAATTATTTTAAATTATATTTTCTACCGAATTCCTATCCAGAAATTAGGGTTAAGGTTTCTAAAGCTTGTTAAGCACACCTCTACTCTAAATTTATTAGTCAATACACAAATTGACTTTCTCGAGACTCGTATCACAGTTACTTGTCACAAAATTGATAATTAATATAAATATTAATTAAAAAAAATTTTATTCGCAAATTTTTGATTATTCGAAATCTCAGGTTATCACACATTACTTGGCACATATTCTTATTTTAAAAAAAAAAAATTTATATGCAAAATTTCTTAATTATTTATATAGAAAATATTTAGGTTATTACATTCACCCTCCCTTATAAGGATTCCGTCCCCAGAATCACCGTTTTAAAACTCATACTTACAAGGGTACATAGCATACACACAGTCATTTCAAATAAATCTTGATCAGATTCGATTGAACCGATCTTTAACTAATCAACATTAAGCTTGAATCTCTGATTAAACGGAAGTTTGATTTCTAAAAGGACTCAAATTTCTCCTTCAAAATTTCTTTATAAAATAATTTATTATATATTGAAAAATCATGTATATCAAAATATAAAAGTTATACGAATAATACCTGCAGTTGCATTCTTAGTCGCTACTCAGATATCTTTGACCAGTCATATTGAAAACTCTTGCGGTTGATTCTGTTGGTTTGTTTGTTGAAGTTGGTTCCACTATCTCTAGAGTCCCGCTGCCTTTTCCTTTATTCACACTCCCTGTATCCCCTCCCTTTATGGACAGTCCTTCACCTTATGCGCCGTTGATCCACACATGAAACACCCTTTGTTCATCCTTGGATTGGGGCAGTTGGGAGAGATATGTCCCTCCTGCCCACACTTGTGACACGCAAACTTACCCTTAAGACACTTTCCTGAGTGATTCTTTCCGTAATTCCCACACTGCGTAACCTATTTCTTTCCACCTCCTGGCCTACTTCCGGTATTCCCGAAATTATCTCCTTTTCTTTTCCCAGTCTTACTGCCACTATTTTCTTCTCCGGCTCTAGCTTGATTTGTTTCCCACCAAAAATTTGTCTCCCCTTTCATCGTATAGGTGATAAAAGTTGTCTTTTGCCCATCCGTTACTCTAGCTATCACAAAGATCTCTACACGGTCAGTTGATCCTCTAAATCTTGGTGGTTCGATTGCCTTGAAGTCTTTGAATTTTGTCGATAGATTATCTGGCTGATTTCCCACGGCTGGTAATCCCTTCTGCATAGCTTGAGCATCCATATTCACCAAATTTTGTGTCGGGTCTAGTTGTCCTCTAGCTTTGTTGACAGGTTCTTCTGCCTTTTGGTTTTGTTTTCATCTTGGTGGCATTATCTGATTAAATAAAATCATGTTCATCTAACTAATTCCATAATACTTTACACCGTATATCGTAGCACATACTGCTTTAAACATCTGTTATCCCCTTTGTGACATAAATGTCGAGAATCACTGCCACAACTTATACAAAAGTTGAGAATATTACTTTACACCCATATACTTATCATATACATATCATAGAATCATACACATTAAAGTAACACTAATACTATTTATTTCACACGCCTTCACTAAGGATCATTTGCTTAGCATTCTATATATTCCTATTATCCTCAATAATCCATTTACACATAACTATACCTAGTTCGTCAAACCTTCCACACATTATGAGTTTAAGAACTCACCACAAACATATGAGTTCAAGAACTCGAGCAAGACCTTATATTCTTTAACTATACTTTACCTATCAGTTATACTATCATTTCTGGGTCCAGTACTACACTTTTCCAGTATAATCACCTCGTTAGGGTTGCTTTCCATGTGAGCCTCTATTTCAGCTATTGGCTTTGATATTGGCTCAGTTATGGAGGTTGAATCCTTCTTTACGACCTGAGGGTATGCTAATCCTTATCTCACATAACATCTACACCAAAAACTATCTTGATTAACACGTAGTATATACACACAGCAAAGAATAATTTTACATAAGTTAGCTTTTACTTTGTTTAGCGATGAATATTTATTCAATTCATCTTCTTTTAAACTTTATATGAGTTATTTATATTTTTGACGTTTCTCTCTGTCCTAAAGGTTATAGCCTAAGGTCTGTCTCACCTAAGGTTTCTAACCCTAAAGTTTTGATACCAACTTGTAACGCCCCCAAACTCGGGTACTTGAAACTCAAGAAGTGGTTGCTTCGACACCATTTCTATGAAAGCGTAATAATACTAATAATAATAACAATAATATAAATATCAAACTTAATTTACATATATCAAAGTCTATTCCCAAGTACGCAACCTTTACTACAATACATTATATGATAGATAATAAATATCATTGTCTTAATACTGTCTAACTATTACAAAAGATAACATAAGATTATTCTGATTGCTTTCCTTTTTCCTTGTTCTGGCCTGAACATTCTGGTTGATCATGCTTAGCTGAAAACATTTAACTTTAAAGCAAGGATGAGCATTTGATTTCTCAGTAAGTAATAACAACAATAAATATAAGCTGAAAGGATTAAATGTTTTCTTTGAATAACTCTTCTACAACGAATCAACAGTTGTGAAGTAAGCTGAACCAATAATAACAACATACCAAATCTATCTCAAAATTTTGAAACTACGTACTGACTATAACTGGAGATTAGTCAACAGACTATGAACATTATTTTTTATTTTCGATATAGTTTAGCAGAACTTCATCCGCAAACTGTCATAACTTACGGGCACGAGGGTGATCATCCCAATACGCCCTGTATTGATCAATACTACATGCAAGAACGATATTATCGTTCACTCTATCCACCTTAGGTGCACAAAAGTTTTCCCATAATCGGGAAGTTCATACTTAGTCGGGAATCCGAACCAAAACAATCTGGTTGGATACAATAACTTTCTATCTTGTTCAATAATATTTTTATGTCTAGCTGAATCAAATAGCTTAGACGACTTTTAATTCAACATATACATACTCAAAATTAATAAGTATGTATCAACATATGATTAAATACAATGGTTATCCAAGTAGGGACACTTGTCTAACCCTATATACGAATTAATGAACAGAATAAATATCTGAATTATACAATAATACAATGATTGAATAATGTAACAACTTGTATGAATACAAAGAATGGACACTGTTGACGTCGGGATTTTTAGATGTCCCTTTCTGTTACTTGTTCTTTAGTATTCTCATTTTAGGTGAGATTTATTTGAAAAAACAAGTGAAAAAGGTCCGACATGTATAATGTCGACGATGGACTGTTAAGAGTCGCCAGTTGGTTTTTTAAATGGTTATACCAACACAACCGAGAAAAGGTTTGCACATTGACCCAGTGATGTGACACTGCTAAACGGGTAGGTGAAACTGAGGTTCATTAGGGTCCGGGGACTTGGTTATGAGGAGGGAAGGTGTTAGGCACCCCCCGACATCCGTGTTACCACGGTGACCGCCTCTTTTCGAGAAACTATTATCTGAATGTGTGTGTGTGTGTGGTCAGTGTGCTGTTATTTGGAAGTAGTGCGAGGCCTCGTTCGAACCTATATATACAGGGTTTGAATTTAGGTAAAAATATAGTATTTAGCAAGATATAACAATGATGTTTTATAAAAAGGTTTTTTAAACCCTGATGCTCAATAGTAATTAAGACCTTTTACACTCCCATTTTATTAAGTGTTCGGCTTGATTGATTTTATTTTACATATGCGAGGCATCCATACGAAAATAATGTACAAAAATAATGCCGACTTCCTCGTGGGTATGGAAACCATCTGAGGAAATTCAGACACCGCAGAATAATTTATAAGCTGCTTACAACTGAAAATGTCCATCACAGGAACCGAATCTAGATCCAATGGGCTGAATCTGTGATCACATGATTCCTAGGCGCACCAGATACCGCAATTTGTATGAAAGTAGTAAGCAGGTATATATATAAAAGCTGTAAATATATATATATATATACAGACATGATCACCAACCACGAAGCACCTCCATAGGGGATCATAAAAGTAAATAAAGCTGTAAAATCTATCAACCGTCACGGAGGAAACTCCAGGCGGGACAAAACGTAAATAAAGCTGTAAATATGGTCAACCGCCACAAAGGGGACTCCAAGCGGGACAAAATGTAAATAAAGCTGTACAAAGCGATCAACTGCCACGAAGTAAACTCCAGGCAGGACGTAACGTAAATAAAGCTGTAAAAGCGATCAACCACCATGAAGTAAACTCCAGGTGAGAAGATATATATATATATATATATATATATATATATATATATATATATATAAGCGATAAACGCACTGGATGTAAAATCCAGGCTCATCGAACAAAGTTCGACAATAATTTTATATATATATATATATATATATATAATTGTGGTCTGACTGCTCGATGATGAGCCCAATTTCACATCGATCGTTCTACTCGCTTATATATATGTATAAATATGTGAAGAAGGGTGTGTGCAGAGATGAAGAGAAAGACTCTAAAGTGTGTGAGAAGGCTTACAGTTGACTGTCAAAGAAGACTTCTATATCTTTAGAGTGGGTAAACACTGGCTTTTGTAGGTACAAAAGGGCTATATATGAGCTCACATGTGTTTAAAATGAGAAAGTACACTGCATGGGGTAAGTGCAGAGCAAATTGGGCAGGGCTTCCTCGCTGTTTTCTCTTTCAAAATAGCCACCCCAAGCCCTCTATTTATAGAGGGTGGAGTCATAGTGTACCTACTATTTGAGCCATGAGTGTCTGAGAGAGGCAACCCGGGTGGGCCCGGGTTTCTCGGGTCGAGTCGTCTCGAAGTACGTTCAGTCAGGCACTGTAATGTCCACTCAAACTTTAAGAAGTTAAATCCGGGCATCCGTTTGAGGTATACAGGACCTATTTCGGACCTCCATTGTCGATAGTTGTACGATGGCATGGGACCAGAGTTTGTATGAAGTCATTGAAGATGGGATGGTGCCCTTCGATCTTCAGGCTTCAACTTTCATCCGTTACCCCGCACAATAGTCACTCGGGATCGGTTAGTCTTGTGGGACATCATTGCGTAGAGATGTTGAGACGACATGGCATGGCATTACGTTTGCTAGATGATGATGTTGCCCCTCACCGGTGTTATCGTCGGATTGGGCTGATAAAGCAGACGTTGCTCAGGCTTCGCTGAGATTGGACTGCTGCATTTGTTGAAGGTCCTCATTGTCTTCTTTGAGGTGTGCTTGTCTTCCCGATGTTATCGCCGGGTTGGTACAGTGTATCTCATTGTGAGCGCCGAGATTGAAGCTGGTCGCGTTTGAAGCAAACATTTTCGAGTTATCGCCGAAACTGCATTCTTTGGGGTTATCACCAAGGTTGGTGGCTATTCCCATGGTTGGGACTGAGACTGGATACCTCGGGGTTATCTCCGAGATTAATCAGTCTTCTCCGGTGTGTGTTCCGGTATTGGATCTGCACGCCTCGGGGTTATCTCCGAGGTTGGAATTGTTACTCCCAGAGTGGGCTCTGGGGTTGATGCTGAGCTTCCGGTAGTATCCAGTATGGATATGGATTGTCTTTTAGGGTTCCCTCTTAAAAGACGAATTTGTCCTCCTGAATGTTAGTGATAGGTACAGAAAAATTTTGAGTGTCTACAGATGCCCCTCTTTATCATACTCATGCATAGCGATGCATGGGTAGGATAAAGATTCCTAGACACTTGAAACGCAACAAGACAAACATGGTACTGTATTTGCAATATGATGCATGTGTACGGGGTTGTAGCCCAACATGCTGGGGATGATTGCTGGCTCCCTGTTGCTTCAATTGGGGATTGTCAATGACGACCAGGTTTGATATGTAATCCGAATCTTTTAGGATGTTGATGTTGGAGTTATCACCAAATTCCTGTGTTCTTGGTAACGAGTTGATCTTGAAGATGTACCTCTTATGTGTAAGAGATCTGTGGGGATAAAGCTTTGTCTGTTTGAGGATGTGTATAACATATTCCATCATCTATCCTCTTTGATAATGTTGACCTCTCCTGGTTAGTATTGCCAGAATATGTCACGATTCAGTAGGATTTACTGCCAACAGCGAATGCTATCAGGGATGCTTGACCTTCGTTGATGTGTACTTCACCGACATGTGAATCAACGACTAAAAAATCCTGTGGGATATACTGTCAAGGCTGCTTGACCTTCGCTGACGTATGAATTGATACTCAATGGGTAGATTGTCAAGGTTGCTTGACCTTCGCTGACGTGTGAATCAATAGAACATTGCGTTGTGACCCCCGTCGGGGATCCTCTGGGGAATATGAGTAATCGAGCATAAAATCCTCGAATAGCTTTAGAGCTCTGATAGGTTTAATCGCTATCGGCTGAGATAATGTCAAGGCTGCTTGACCTTTGTTGATATGTGTCAACGGCTTGAATGCACATTTTAATCACCTGCTGGGACTTCACGTTGTAACCCCCGTCGGGGATCTATGTTGTAACCCCTGTCGGGGACCTACATTGTAACCCCTGTCGGGGACTCATTTAGGGGAATGACCCAGAGTTTGGTGGCATCAGACCTGTACAAGGTATTGCCGGATGTGGTTTGTGACAAATGAGATCATTGGCAGAGTATACTTCATGTTCGGGTGACTACCAATGAATGATGTGCAGACTCAAAGTTTCATCTGAGAAGGCCAAGATTGTATGTTGTTTTGCTCAATCGCGTGGCATTTTTATTCTCGATTTGACCTTTCTAGTCCGCAAGAACTCCTTTGTAACTCGAACTGGACCGAGCCGGAGGGATGGGGCTCACATAGGGGTGCCGTAGGTGTTTGTTGGGTGTATGTGACCCATTTCCATGTATTTATAGCTGTACAGAGATGATGTATTAGATGATGATATACTTAGGAATGTATGCACAATTTTTCCATTCCTTATATCATATTGCCATCTATTATCTGCTATGCACGTATCATGTTATGCATATGTATGTATGTCCAAAGATATTCGGCATTGACCCCTGGATGGTCTTATGACACGACCCTCACAGATATCTTCTTCGACAGTTAGCCGTATAGATCATACCCCACCATCATTGGTGGCATTGGGTATCGATCGTGGTATGATAGTATGTCACCACCAGACAGGGTGATTGTAGATCATTTGCTGTAGCATACCATGACCTTATTGATGTTTCAGGTTCTCGCATGGTTTGTGGATGGGATGCTAGAGCATTGGGTACCAGATAGGCAGGTCTTCCGATTCGGGACCCATGAGTTGACTCCTACTTTAGAGGAGTATGCATGATTGACGATACTGCCTTTAGACAGACCATGTGTGCACATGGCTTTGGGAGACATGAGTAGACGATTCATGACTTTCACTGGATTGCGGCACAGAGTAGTTCAGGATGAGCTGACATCTGGCCACGTGATATCCCAACATTTTTTGTATGATATATTTGGCTCGGAGGATAGCTATTCATGACATTCTGGGGATTTCACCCCACCGGAGGACCATTGGCGTGTGGCCAGGGTTGATGTACTGATGTTATGCCTATTGTCGTATGTCTATATGCCACGGTACATGGATGAGATAGACATAGGTGTCATCATGGCCATGAGAGCTCTCAGGGAGGGTCGCACCATTGTACCTATGATTGTAACAGAGACCCTGTGGTCAGCATCCTCGTGCTGCACTTATCCGACAGGAGTGTTCACGGGTAGTTCGGTCATGTTGTATGTGTGGTTTATATCACACTTGAGACCGATTGGCACTCTTAGATGGCATGGGTATGGGTTCACCCATGATATAGCCATGTCATACTCCTTTCAGCCATCGGAGTGTATAGATGTTCTGTCTTGGTCCTCATTTTTGGCAGATATCAGAGATCCATTCAGCATATTGCCGTGTTCGGGGCTTAGCTCACCATACAGCTTCATTACTCATGCTCTGGGCATGGACTACCTCCCTCTGGCTGGATTGAGAGGTGCGACTACTTAGCACCCATTGGCCGTGATGTCACAGTTTGACCAGTTCCAGGACTTTCATCCTTTTGAGGGGGCGATAGGTTAGTGTTCAGCTTCTCGATATCTCTCAGCAGAAAGGACCGATCCCGGGTGTATGCTTGTTGGGATCAGCATGAGATAGCCAATTTTTCTATCAGTCATCCATGTTGTTCTGTAGAGTATTCTGCATGGATGGAGACAGAGATTTTATCGGTTGCGGTAGTGTCCACAGTACCGGATAGTGAGTCAGATGATGTAGAGCCCATGGAGGACATAGATTCATACATCGAGGAGGAGCCCGCTGCTGGGTTGCCAACATTTCTTTCGAATTCTCCCAATCTTAAAATCTTTGTTGTGATTCAACACTCAAGACAAGATTTTGAGCGAGTCTTCATCTGATGACCTTTGAGAGAGATCAGGCTCGATCTATGATGTTGACTGCTCTTGATGGGAGAGACGCCGCTCTATTAGAGAGAGATGAGGCATTAGCTCGCAGAGATGCCGCTGTTGCTGAACGGGATGAGGCTAGATCAACCAGAGACACAATGATAGTTGAGCGGGATAGTCTTATTTCTTGCGGGATGTAGCCAATCATGAGAGATAATCGCTGTGAGGTCCTTTACCACTGGCATGATTGCAGAGATGAGCGCATATATTGATGATCATATGGTCACCATACAGATGGCTGTAGATCTGTTGGGTCGTGTGGACATTCTCGTACAGGAGACCATAGCTTCACCTCCTTCTTCTGAGAGGGACGCCATGTTGGGCTTGTTAGCTTGCATATACCCTGACTTGTAGATGGATTCGTATTTACCTACACAGACTAGCTTAGCCATTTTGTCATGTACAGTTTACATTGTATATATCAAACAACATTATATATATGACAGGGAAATATATTTTTTGATCACTTCCCTTTTAGATATGCTTTGCTACTTGTTTGATATTTTTCCTGCTGCTTCAGGGCTTGTGATCTTGATGTATTCTGAATTCCTCCTGGGTGGATGGACATTGAGTTGTCTCTGGATAGTTCAGAATGGATCATCGATCTGTATGTATCCCTACCATCTTTGGTATCTTGGGACTGGTTTCTATATGAAAATGTGGAGAGGAGTGTGGCTTTCCTCTCTGAAATTGACCGCACCATAGATGGTCGCCAGTACTTCTATTTAGGAGAAGCTTAGTTAATTCCACCTCTTATGGATTGGTGTTGCTTTTGAAGGTATGACCACAGCTTAGATGGTTGCCGAATCTCCTATTTGGGAGGATTTCAGGTAATTCCACCCCTTTGGTCTGAAGCCGAATGAAATGTAGTGGTTTAAAGGATGATCCCAGTACCAATTGACAATGGTTTATGTTTTGGTAGGGGGTGAGACCGAACCATGAATGGCTACCTACGTACTCCTATTGAAAAGGAGATCAGGTCTGCGTAGTTCGAACTTTGTGTAAGAGGTTCAACGCTGTGTATGGCAGAAATAGTGTAGGAATGTTTTTGTTGTTTTTGTTTTTGTAAGGGTAGAAATGTTTTTGTTGTTTTTATTTTTGTAAGGGTAGAAATGTTTTTATTGTTTTTGTTTTATTGCGACCGGGCCATGTGAAATGGTTGCCTACGTACTCCTATTGAAGAGGAGATCAGGTCGACGTAGTTCGCCTCTCGGTGAGATAAAGCATGATCCCATATGCGGCGTCGTCGAGTCTTGGGGAAGAGAAAGTTTAATCCTAGGTTGAGGATAAACTGTAGGTATGAGAAGTTTGATCCCATGTATGGGTAGCCAAACTGCAAGTGCGAGAGGTTCAATCCGCGGTAGGATGACCTAAGTCGTAGGAACACAAAGGAGAGCCAGGCTGCTGGCTTGAAATGTATGTTTCCCTAAGGGGTAAAGTGTAGGAAAGTTGTATGTGGTTAATGGTTAAAGAATCGGAATGACTGGTGATCTGATGGTCCAAAACCAGGATGTTTGCTTGAGGGCAACTTCAGACATAGTACCGTTTCACGGTGTCTGAATTGATGAGTTGTGGAAATTTTTCACCGTCCATTTCTTGTAATCTGAGAGCACCTCCTGTCAATACTTCTTTGACAACAAATGGGCCTTCTCAGTTAGGAGCGAATTTTCCCTTAGATTGATCTTGGTTGTCAAGGATCTTCTTCAAAACCAAGTCATGTTGTTTGAATTGTCGTAGCTGGACTTTTTTGTTGTAGGATCTGGCGATCCTTTGTTGATATAACTAACCATGGAAGATAGCTGCGGTTCGCCTTTTGTCTATTAGAGACAATTGGTGATACTTGTCTTGTACCCATTGGTCTTCATCCAGCTGAGCGTCTATCAACACTCTGAGGATTCCATTTCAATTTCTATGGGAGTCTTGCTTCCATCCCATAGGTTAATCGTGAGGGGTTGCCCCAAAGATAAGTGCGCATTGAGGTTCTGTAGGCTAACAGAGTCGAGGCAATAGGTCAGGCCAATCTTTGTGGTTGGCAGACATCTTTTGCATAATCTTCTTGATGTTTTCGTTAGCCACTACAACAACACCATTCATCTTTGGACGATAGATGACAGAGTTAAGATGTTTGATATGGAATTTACTGCATAATTCCTCCATCATTTTGTTGTTGAGGTTCTTGGCATTGTCTGACACAATCACCTCTGGTTGTCTATATCGACAAATGACATTGTTTCTGATGAAAGAAATGATGACTTCTTTAGTAACCCTGGGGAAGGAGGCTGCTTCTACCCACATGGTGAAGTAGTAGATCATGGTGAAGATAAATCGATGACCATTACTAGTTTTAGGCTCAATGGGCCCAATCACGTCCATTCCCCACATCGCGAAGGGCCAAGGCGAACTCATATTGTGGAGTTCCCGTGGAGGGGAGTGTATAGCATTTCCATGAATCTGGCACTGATAGCATCTCTTGACGTGGTCATTGCAATCAGCTTTGAGAGATAGCCAATAATGTCCCGTCCTGAGGATTTTCTTGACAAGAAGGGGGCCACTCATGTGGGGGCCACAGACTCCGCCATGGATTTCATTCATAAGCCTTTGGGCTTCATCTTTGTCTAAATATCTGAGGAGACCTATTCCTGCATCTCTTTTGTAGAACGCATCTCCACTCAGGTAGAATTTCATAGCAAGTCGATGGATCCGCCTTTTCTCAATTAGGCTCGCCTCAGCGGGTGTAGATCCATCTCGTAGATATTCCTTGATATGCTAATACCAAGGATGTTGGACGGGAGGTAGCTCATCCGATACTTCTCCAATGTAATTCCCATAGGTTGGGGCCTTTTGCAGGGAAATCGTGACGCTTGGCAAGTGTTCTTTATTTGATATGCGAATCAAGGAGGCCAAAGTTGCTAATGCATCCGCAAAATCATTCCTATTACGAGGAATGTGTAGAAAGGAGATTTCTTCGAACTCCAAAGCCATCTTCAAAACCTGCCGATGGTAGGGCAGCAAGTGTAGTTCCTTGATTAAATAGATTCTGGTGGATTGTCTGATTACCAATTCTGAATCTCCAAAGACAGTTAACCGCATGATGCCCATTGAACGGGCAAGTTTTAACCTCATGAGACAGCCTTCATACTCAGCCGTATTGTTGGTGCTGACAAACTTTAATTTGACCAAGAACGGATATCGCTCCCCGTGCACGAGATACTAGAATTGCTCCAGGCTCGGAACCTTCCATATTAATGTACTCCATCAAAATACATCTTCCATGATTGGCGGCGTATCGTCTCGATGATATCGTTGCATCGCCATTAATCCTTCATCGGGGAAATATGTTTCCAAGGGTTTGAAATCTCCTGAAGGTGCGGCGGCCAGTTGATCCGTAATTCCTTGACCTTTGATGGACTTTTGAGTCACATATACGATGTCAAATTGTTGTAAGATCAACTGCCATCTGGACAGCCGGCAATTTAACATGGGTTTGTTGAAAACGTATTTGAGAGGATCCACACGGGATATGAGATGGGTTGTGTGACCATGGAGGTAATGCTGTAACCTCATGGAAGCCCATGCTAAAGCACAACACGTCTTTTCGATCAGAGTGTACTTGTGTTCATTGCTGCTGAACCTTTTGTTGAGGTAATAGATAGCTCGTTCTTGGCCTCTATCGTCCTTCTGTCCCAGCATGCAGCCCATGGCATTGTCACTTATGGACAGGTACATAAATAGGGGAACATCATCCCTGGGTGGTACCAAAATGGGAGCTTTGACTAGCTGTTTCTTGATTGTAAGGAAGGCCTTCTGACACAAATCATTCCATTTCATGGAGGAGTTCTTCCTTAATAGCTTGAAGATTGGCTCACAGGTTGCTGTGAGTTGGGAGATAAACCTGCTAATGAAGTTGATTCTTCCCAAAAAATCCCCATATTTCCTTCTCTTTCTGAGGAATGGGCATTTCCGTAATGGCTTGGATTTTGGCAGGATCCAGTTCAATCCCTTTGTGGCTGACTAGAAATCCTAGCAACTTGCCTGATTTAATGCCAAAGGCGCATTTAGCTGGATTCAACTTCAAGTTGTACTTACGCAACCTGTTGAACAACTTTCTGAGATGGTCTATATGGTTATCCTCCTTCCAGGACTTGACAATGATGTCATCCACATAGATCTCGATCTCTTTGTGCATTAAGTCATGGAAAAGAGCCATCATAGCTCGTTAATAGGTGGCTCCTGCATTGATAAGGCCGAATGACAACCTTCTATAACAAAAGGTTCCCTAAGGCATGATGAAAGCAGTCTTCTCACGATCTTCCTCAGCAACCATGATTTGATGATACCCGTGCAGCAATCAAAGAAAGGAGTACATATCGTATTAAGGCATATTGTCAATGAGAATGTGGATAAATGGCACGGAAAGCTATCTTTTAAGCAAGCTTTGTTCAAGTCCCTAAATCCATGCAAACTCGCACCTTCCTCCGTGTTTAGGTAATCGGCATGATGTTGGATATCCACTCAGGATATGTAGACACCATGATGATGCCAGCTTGAAATTGTTTCACAATTTCTTCTTTCACCTTTAAACTCCACTCAGGTTTCAATCGCCTGAGCTTTTGCTGCACTGGATTAAATCCCTCTTTAATGGGAAGGCGATGAGGGACAATGTCAGTGGACAAACCCACCATGTCTTTATGAGACCATGCAAACACATCCTAGAATTGGGTTAGTAGCGTAACCATGTCATTCTGTTGGTCTGGGGTAAGGTCTGAACCAATCTGGATTAACTTAGGGCTTTTTAAGGTTCCGAGATTGAAAGAAGTGGTTTGATCAAGGTTGGGTTTGGGTTTGTCTTTGACCCATTCTTGAATTTCTGGAGGCACCTCAATGTCATTCTGTATATCCATCAAGGTGGAATTCATCTCTACATCAAAGGTACAATCCTTGTGGAGAAGAGGCACCGTATCAGCAAGTACATGCACATCTAAATTCAGGGTCCTGAAACAAAATATGCTTTTCACTTAATATATATGAAACGTGTTGATCATACACAGTGTTAGCATATACTGGCAAAATAAACTACTAATACTTTACAGAAAAGTAAGCAGTTATTATATCTACAGGGCAGAAAGAGCTTCTGCCCACTTTACCCTTGTCGACCAATGCAAGGAATGCTGTTCCAATTGGCAAGGGCAAAGTCTGGGTGGACCGCAGTGATAGAGGGATTGTCATCATCCTCCCTGTCCCGAATGATGGCCATTACGTTTGGGCAATCATCGTCTGGGGTATATCTGTTGGTATGTTCATCATGAACGATGATGCGTATACCTGAAATCATTCGGATGATGTCTTGCTTGATTCTTCGTTCCTCCTCTTCCATTGCGGGATTTGGAACAAAGACTTCTTTCTCCTTTACCGGCACCGGCTTGGGAAATAACATAGCCATTACATTGGCTGACACCTTTATAGGAGGTTGTCTGGACTCAGAGTTTGAAGGGGAAGATAAACGCCACATGGTTGAAGCTGAAGGAATCTGCTGATGCTTATGAGGATTCCTATGACTAGAACTGGCAGAATAGCCTAGCCCAGCTGTTCCAGTTTGCTTGGCTAATTGGATTGGGTACTTGATACCCTGGCAATCTTTACCCAACCCTTGTCCCGGCTTATGACCTAATGACATCATTTCTTGAGTAGCTTACATTACCTCCGTAGAAATCTTGGGTTCGGGCAATGGCGTTCCAATAGCATGGTATTGGGTATTTCTTATTTCCAAAGCATGAAAACTGACTGGTTCCACATATGCATTGGCATTGATGAATGGCATGTCTCCGTGCTGAGGAATCTCTAGTTCAGTGTTGACCGTGACCAGGCTATTATTGATAATGTATTTCAATTATTGATGAAGAGTGGAGGGGACTGCCCCTGCCATATGAATCCATGGTCATCCCAAGAGCAGGTTGTATCCCGAATCTATTTTTGAGCACATGGAAAGATACGCAGAATGTATGAGGACCAATTTCTAATAGCAGCTCAATTACTCCGATCGAATTCTGGCGGGCTCCATCAAAAGCTTTGATGATAGTATGGCTACTCCGAATTCGGTTGAGATTGATGTTCATCTTCACCAAGGTAGCATATGGACACATATTTAGAGATGAACCTCCATCTATCAAAACTCTAGCTAGCATATATCCGGAGGACAAGACCGCAATGTGCAACGGTTTGCAATGGCCGGTCCCTTCGGGCGGTATGTCGTCATCAGTGAAGGATATCACATTGTTGTTAAAAATGTGATCAACCAGATGTTGAAATTTTTTCGTATCAGCCGATGTCGGTAAATAGGTTTCTTCTAAAACCTTCAACAAGACCATTCGGTGATCCTCGGAAGTTAGGACTAAGTCCAAAATAGATATTTGTTGTGGAGCTTCTTTTAAGCTTAAAACCACCTTAGCTTCGTGATGACCCATAGTGCGGAGGAATTTTTCAATTTTCTCCATGGGTATTTTCCCCTTTGATTTGATGGTAGACTTCATCACCCGTTGGGGAAGATACAATGGATTTTCCTTCGACACTGTAGCAGTTTTATGTGAGGTGGATCCTTCACCTTCTCCATAATTTCACGGAACTTTGCTCAAGCTAACAATGGGATATTGTGCTCTGTACAACAAGTTGATTGGCCCAGGAGCGGCCACTTTCAAAGGATTATTGCTTCCCTTGAGTTGAATTGTTGGCGTTGTGAGTAATGTGTTAATCCCATCAGTTTAAGTGGATATGACTGCTACCACACTCTTCCACTTAGTAGGACCTGAATTCTCACTTGCACGTAATACAGTATCGTCGTCTGCTAGGCGCAGGATACCACTGTCGATTAGATTTTGAATAAGGTGGCGGAGTGCCCAACATTCTTCTGTGCTGTGACCGCGAGATTGGGAGTGATATTGACATACTCCATCAAAGTTATACTGCCCTGAACGGGGGTTGATTGGAGGTAGAAGGGAACTAATCCTTCCTTCATTGATTAATATCTGAAGGATTTCCTCCATAGGTTGGCCCAAATAGGTGAATTCCCTTTTGTTGGCAAAATCCCGATGGGCTTTGGCATTTGCTCTCTTTGTCACTTTGTCTTCCAGCATTTCATTTTCTAAAAGTGACGAGGGCATATTCATGACAAGAGGTAGGAGACTGGCATGCTCTTGGCTGATTAACTGACGTGTCACTTGATGCTGATAAGCCACCAGTTCTGCTAATTGTTCAACTTGTTTGCATAAAGCTTTCAACTTTCGTTCTATTGTGAACTGAAACTTGGCATAATCCCATTTGTCATCACTGTCTTTGAGGGTCTGGGAGGATTCATAGTTGAAATTAGAATTCTGTCCGCTACTCCAATTTATCATGTTGACCTCTTCTTCTTTGTGTTGAGGAAGAGGGTTGTCTTGAACGTGAGGCTGATCTGGTTTGGTGACCACAATCTCCCCGTTGTCTATCGGTCCTCTGGATCTTGTGTTTCAAGGCCCAACAATCCTGAGTATCGTGTCCAGGTTCCCCGGCATGATAAGCACAATTTCGAGCAGCATTAAAACCACATCCATTAGGGCTGACTGGTGGAAGAATATGCATAATTTTCTTCTGTGTTGTCAGAAGATTAAGAATGTTCTCGAGGGTATCCCCTAAGGGTGTAAACACTTGGGGACATTTGACTTCTCCACCTTTTGGTATTGGAGGGTTCGTAGACTGTGCTTGAAAGGGAGTGTAGTTTCTCCTTGAATAGGCATGTTTTGATTGCCTTTTTGCCCCTGTAGTATCAGGGAAACATCTTCTTCTTTCTTTTTATGGACCCTCTGGGGGTTGTTCCCATAATTTCCAGATTGGATGTGATCAGCAACAGCTTTGAGTGCATCTAGGTCTTGAATTTTCCCGGACTTCAATCCCATCTCAGCCATCTCCCCATGTTTGACCATTTCAGAAAATGGTTTGCCGATGCCGGCTAAAACTCTTTCATAGAACGAAGTTTCTTGTATGTTTATGAAAGTTATGACCATCTCTGATTCTGTCATGGAAGGACTAACTTGGGCAGCCAGGCGTCTCCACCTTTGAGCATACTCTCTAAAAGACTCGTTAGACTGTTTCTTGATCTTGGTAATTTGATACCGATCAGGAGCCATTTGAGTTTGAAAGTTGTATTGAGTGAGGAAAGCATGTGCTAGCTCTTCCCAGCTATGGATCTTTTAATTGTCTAATCTTGTGTACCACGACCGGGCTTCTCCAGTTAGACTCTTTTGGAACAATTGCATTCTAAGATTTTTGTCCTCTGCATAAGATCCAAGTTCTCTAATAAACACCTTTAAATGTGTGTAAGGATCTCCTAACCCTTCATATTTTTCAAAGTCAGGAGTTTTAAACTTTTCTGGATAATGAACACCAGGAAAAATACACAGATCAGCATATGAAACACTCCCGTGTGTTCTAATTCCTTTAATAGCACGAAGGGTCTCTTCCATTTGGAGGATTTTCTTTTTGATGTCACCAGTGTTTGGATCTCTAGTGGGATGGGCAGCATCATGATCAGTTTTGTTGGTCATATCCAACTGCAGTTCAGGTATTGTAATGACCTGGGTTCCTCCTTGTGTGGAGGATTCAAAGTATCTGGTATTTTCCGACCTGTGTGGATGGTGTAATTCTTTGAGTAGAACAGCCAAATCTGTAATTTGTTTTCTTAATCCGTCGAATCCTTTGTGAGAAATTGGATTAAGTTCAGTCTGGTCTGATGACGACATGATTGACTGTAGGCCTATTGCCTTTTTGGACTTTGACCGGGTAATAGGTCCGATGGGTTCCCTGCGAAAGACTTGTATAGTTTAGTCTTTAGGGAATGTGTATAATGATATGCTATGTGATGTGTCCATTTTAGGAATTTTATCCTGCAAAATGGATGTCAGCTGTTTTTAGCATGTTAATATGTATGTGTACACAATTCTTCATATATTCTCATTACATGGAGATAGATATGGAATGTAATTACAAGTAATTGTGTTTACAAGTAATTTGAAATGAGAGAGCATGAAGAGACTTTCCTCCGTTTTGGGTTTATCAGAGGCTGACCTATCTTAGGTTACTCTCGCGGCTTTTTGGCATGAAGGTTCCCAAATCATCGCAATCTACTTGACAGGAAGTTAATCTGGTCTTTCAACTGGAGCGAATTTGGGTGGTGCCTTTCCGAGAGCCTCGAGAGAATTAGTCTTCTCACGACAGAGATACTTTCCATATCAGAAAGATTTATTTATATGAATATAAATGATGGATTTATTTATGTGGTTATTAATGAAGGAATTAATGTTGAGGTGTTTTATCGGTATTTTATGGGATAGTTAATTGGATTTGGATCGTTATAATTTTTTTGGATATATTATACATCATAAGTTGATATGTATCCTGGTCCACAAATTTTGAGCGAATTAAAAATGCAGATGATTTGTTGTGAATTTTAAGAATTAATAAATTAGGAAATTAGGTTTATAATTGATTTTGGTGGAAAATTCTAGAATTGGCGGGCCCCACTTGTGGTTGAGTGAAAAATGTACTTTGAATTTTATTTCAAATGTGAGTGGAGGTTACCGTATAAAGCCATCGGTGAGGTCGAAATGCCTTGAACATTTTCTTTTATAAATAGAGGCTAAGTTAGAATTGAAATCTACATGAAAACAAAGTTTTCTCTTTCTCTCTATATTAGTGGCGTATTTTGTGAGGTATTTAGATACTTTGAGGCACTCACTTGAGCCTTTCATAGAATGCGATTCTTTTTGAGGTAAGGGATGTTATTTTTCTTCTCGAATGATAATAATTCTTGATATCATTTATCTTTGAAATATTGGTTGGTTTTTTATCAAATTTGGAACTTTTTCATGTAGGGTTCACTATTCATGTGAGTTCTATTCACGAGTTCTTATTGATTCTTATTTTATTTTATTGATTGTTTTTTATTGGATTTCTATCTTTTTGATAATTCTATCACGGCGTTCACGTATTTTATATTATTCACATTTGATAATTGTTTTGATCATTCTTGAATTTTACACCGCTGTGATTATTTTGAGGTATTTTGGGCGTGGATAAAACCAAGTCTGAATCCTTAATCCTTGTCATTTCACTGGATTCGTTTCTTTAAAATATTTTTCATCAATCCTCGGTCTTAAATGATGATATTATTGAATATCTTTGGCTTTTGTATTCATGAATTATCTTTGGCACATAGTTGAATATTATTAGAATATCTTTATTGTCAATGTCTAGAAAGTTGATTCTAAGAAGAGGTTTGGCCTTTAATGCAAAGATGAGCGATGTGTTGAGATCGCATGGTAAGCCCTGAATATCTTTGGCCTTTAGTTATCAAAATTGTGAGCGACGTATTATTATATGAATATATTAATTGATGAATATCTTATGATAGTGCAAATATTTATTTTATATGAATATAATGATGGATTGATGTTCTGAGGTTATTAATGATTTGGGTTTATCGGTTTATCACCTATCTTAGGTTACTCTCGCTGACTTTTGGCATGAAGGTTCCCAAATCATCGCAATCTACTGTGACGGGAAGTTAATCTGTCTTCTTTCAACTGGGCGAATTTGGGTGGTGCCTTTCCAGCCTCGAGAATTAGTCTTCTCACAGTCCAATAATCAAACACCGACGGATAGCCTCCCGGTGGAGGGACCACACAACATACATTCACATACATCGCGTCTTCTGTATGAAAATGATGACATGTCATTAATATCAATATAGAGCATGAGCTATGCAACACTATCAGCACAATTATGGTGCGCATGCAAATAAGTGCAAAATGCATTCTTACACATTCATCAAATATAAATACAACATCCACACACAAGGATGACGTTTTGAAAAAGATTGTAATAGCGGCTTAAGTCCTTACTTCGAGTCCCAGCAGAGAGTCGCCACTGCCGACGCCGGGATTTTTAGATGTCCCTTCTCATTACTTGTTCTTTGGTGTTCTCATTTTGGGTGAGATTTGTTTGAAAAATAAGTGAAAAAGGTCCCATGTATAATATGTCGACGATGGTGCGAAGAGTCGCTAGTTGGTTTTTTAAATGGTTGTACCAACACAACCGAAAAGGTTTGCACTTTGACTTTCTAGTGATGTGACATCATAAATGCGAATTGCGGTGAAACCGAGATTCATTAGGTTTCGGGGACTTGGTTATACGGAGAGGAAGGTGTTAGGCACCCCACATCCGTGTTACTATGATGACCACTCTTTTTTTGGTTATCACGGAGGAAGGTGTTAAGGAACTATTATCAAAATGCGTGTGTGTGTGGTTCAATTTGGAAGTAGTCACGAGGCCTCATTCAACCTATACGTGGTTTGAATTTATGTAAAAATTGGTTTTAGCAAGATATAACAATGATGTTTTAAAAAAGGTTTTTCAAACCTCGATGCTCAATAGTAATTGAGACCTTTACACTCCCATTTTATTAAGTGATCGGCTTGATTGACTTTATTTTACGGATGCTGAGGCATCCGTATGCAAAATAATGTACAAAAATAATGCCAACTTCCTCATGGGTATGGAAACCATCTGAGGAAATTCGAACAAATCGCAAAATAATTTACAAGTCGCTTACATTAAAAATGTCCATCACGAACCGAATCTAGATCCAATGGGTGAATGAATCAGTGATCACATGATTCTGGCGCCTGATACCGCAATTTTGTATGAAAGCGAAGGTATATATATAAAAGAATATCTATCTATAATATAAAGGAGAGTAGAGAGAGAAAAAAGACAAATATCACATCTGAATCCTACGTCAGCAGCTCTCTCTCTCTCACTTATTCAAATTTCAAATCTTGTATCTCTTTCTCTTCTACTACAAAGAGAGCTCTCTCTCATTCGTGGCACCAAACAACTCCTCCCTCAAAACTCTCTTAAATCTCTTATACCTAGCCCTAATTTCAGCCCCAAATCTCTCATACCCATCCCTAAATCTCATACCCAGCCCCTAATCTCCAGCCAGAGCATAGAGAAACAGTGCGATAATCTGCAATTTCAGCCCCAAGTCGCAGTCATCTCTCTCTTCTACTCTCCGTAGATGCGATAATTGATAAGAGTAGCATACACGATCGCTTATTTTAGCCCAATCTCGATTCGCTATACGATCGCCCAATCTCGATTAAGCTATACACGGTCGCTATTTTAGAGAGCAAAAAAGTTTGAAGTGCAAACGACCATGAATGAGAAAGCCAGAGTCTCCAAACATCGAAAGGTTTTATCCTTTTTTTCTGTTTTACAACTTGATTTGTTTTCATTTTTTATCATATTTTTATCATATTTTTGGTACTCAGAATTAAATTTTATTTTTATCATAGTTCCTTGGCTTATTCCAACCTAACCAAGGGAATGGAAGAACTAACCAACTGAGCTTTCAAATGTGTTTAAATTCTATTTTTGGTAAAGGATTGAACATAAGATATCAATATAATTATTATTTTCTCCAAAAATCCAATGATTGAAAATGGTAATGGGGCTAGCTCTCCCTGGAACACACTCTTTTGAATGTTTTGCACATCAAACTATTATGTCCGCAAAGAAAAGAAACCCCCCAATGGTGGAATTGGGTTTTTCGTTGAGATATAAAATGTTAATAGCTTCGTGGAAGATTTTAGTGGCAGAGAATCAGCATTGTATTTTACCACTTTGTTCGACTTTCAGAAGTATGCTTTTTGTTGTAAACCTAGCTATCTATTGTGTTTTAGCACTTATAAATAGTTTAGCTATGTCTAGATACCAAGCATGTTTCTGTGCTCACTGGAATGATGGATGAGGAAGATAATGAGGGGTTTGCTTGTCGATTTCTTCAAAGGTGAATCTAGGTGAACATTCATATCACTAAAAAGTTGAAGGTCTCTCCGTTCATCTCCACCGTCCAATAAAAATTAGGGTTTACATCATATTCTTTATCAATCGCCATATAAAACCTAACAGCGAGGTGGAGAGAGCTTCTTTGATACTTACAGATCGTTCCGGCCTTCAACCCAGTGTAATAAGGTGTGAATCCTTGATTATCATGCGCATTTTGTACACAACTCTGTATTGTCTATTCTATTTTAATTTTTTTAACCATATATATAGATATGCATAAATGTTCATATATATTTATATACACTTTTTGTATGCTATTTGATTGCTGAAAAAATGAATACTATTTTCCTCTTTGGTGCCGATGTAATGAAATATTTTCCGGTTCACGTTCAGCATAAAAAGATGCTAGCATTAAGATTTAACCTTGCATTTGATTTTGTTTTTTTCCATCTTGCTTTATTTGGCTCTTTTTCTGTTCCAACTGATTTGTAATATTGTGAATGGTTATGGAATATGTATTTTGTGATCTAATAGAAGTGCTATCCTTTTTGAAGAAAAAAATTTATTGGTGTACTGGGAATTTCTTTATTTACACGGCTTATTGACCGTTGATTTGAAGTTGTCTCTAAGTTCTATTAAATTGCAGCATCGAACTTTTGTCACTCTGAAGCAAAATGGGTGAAGGTGCTGTTATCCCAGAGTCAGTCTTAAAAAAGCAGAAAAGGAATGAAGAGTGGGCTCTTGCAAAGAAGCAAGAGCTTGAAGCTACAAAGAAGAAGAACACAGAAAATAGAAAGATGATCTTCAACCACACTAAGTTATATGCAAAAGAATACGAGGAGCAGGTATAAGACATTTAATTAGTGTTGTTTAGAAATGCTATAATATGACCTTCCAATTATTTAAATGGATCATGTGTCTATTTTTTTTCAGCAAAAGGAGTTGATCCGCCTGAAGCGAGAGGCACGATTAAAGGGTGGCTTTTATGTTAATCCATAAGCTAAGCTCCTATTCATTTCGTGGGTAAGAAAATTATGTTTGCCGGGCTTTAAAAGTTGGTAGAGATCATGTGTTTTAACATTTTATAAACTTCTAGGACTCACGCCATTGATCCAAAGACCAAGAAGATCTTGCAACTTCTGCGTTTGAGGCAGGTAATGTCACTATTACAATTTGATGTGTTATACGTAAATTGTTTTGATTCCAAGATAATTGTTTTTTTTAGTTTGGGTTACCTTTTTTTTGTATTAAAGTTAAATATACAAGATGCTAGCATCTTACACGGCTTATTGACCGTTGATTTGAAGTTATCTCTAAGTTCTATTAAATTGCAGCATCGAACTTTTGTAACTCTAAAGCAAAATGGGTGAAGGTGCTGTTATCCCAGAGTCAGTCTTGAAAAAACAGAAAAGGAATGAAGAGTGGGCTCTTGCAAAGAAGCAAGAGCTTGAAGCTATAAAGAAGAAGAACACAGAAAATAGAAAGCTGATCTTCAACCGCACTAAGTTATATGCAAAAGAATACGAGGAGCAGGTATAAGACATTTAATTAGTGTTATTTAGAAATGCTATGATATGACCTTCCAATTATTTAAATGGATCATGTGTCTATTTTTTTCAGCAAAAGGAGTTGATTCGCCTGAAGCAAGAGGCAAGATTAATGGGTGGCTTTTATGTTAATCCATAAGCTAAGCTCCTATTCATTTCGTGGGTAAGAAAATTATGTTTGTCGGGCTTTAAAAGTTGGTAGAGATCATGTGTTTTAACATTTTATAAACTTCTAGGATTAACGCCATTGATCCAAAGACCAAGAAGATCTTGCAACTTCTACGTTTGAGGCAGGTAATGTCACTATTACAATTTGATGTGTTATACGTAAATTGTTTTGATTCCAAGATAATTGTTTTTTTTAGTTTGGGTTACCTTTTTTTGTATTAAAGTTAAATATACAAGGGTATGATCACCAAAAAATAATAAAATAAGAAATAAATAAATTTTTAAGGGTCAAAGCTTAACTGGAATTTCATTTCGTGGGTATGATTGATCTATAAATATTAATCATTTTGAAGATGAAACAAAAAATTTCGGCTATTGAAAGGATCTTGGTGACTAACAAGATGAAACTTTGATTTATGAAAGAAGACGAATCAAACTGATTTCCATAATGCCTTGCTGGACATTATCCTGGAAAATGGATGATTTGTTGGATGCAACATTTACAAAGTGATTCATAAATTCAATCATTCATTCTTTCTCTTTACGCAAGTGTTTATTTACTAATCACTTTTCCAAAATGGAAGTCCAGTCCCATTTCTAAAAAAGTCTAAAAAAATATAATTTGAAAAGTAGAACAGAGAAATAGAGCCTCTCACATTCGTTTTTATCTAGAGGACAATGTATATGTGACTAATATTTCAAGTATTTGAATATTAATATTGTATTACTAGCACTTAATTAATGCTCAATATTGAACCCTCTATCATTTGTTAGTTTTCGAAGTCGCTTATGATTCCTTTCGTTCTAAAGAAAAAGCAAAAGCATGAGAAAGGTATGGTGGTACCACTTCTACCATTTCATGTAGTAGTTTTCCATAGCTATCTGTATGTTGGGGTTTTAGTTCTTCTAGCATCATAATAAAAATTTCCCAAATAAATGTAAAGGTGAAAAAAAAGTACAAAGAAGAAGAGTTTATAGAAAATATAAATTTATAGAATTTGGACAATTTTGAACATAATAATAGGGAAAGGATTAAATACAAGAAAAGAGCAATTTATGTAAGATGAATAAGGTCACAAAAAAGCATTTAGGTTGTAAGGCCAACATTTTTGTTAAGGTTATTAGAGCAGCAGAAAACTAATTAGAGTTCAAGCTCTGGCAATCTTCAAATTGATTTTTGAAGAAACATTTCTATAATATAATTATACTATCACCACTTCATTAACTTAATATTCCCAAATCCTTACCAACTCTTTCTTACTTATAAAAAAAGGTTTGTAAAGATCTGGAAATATTAATTTATAATATTTTTTTTTTGACAAGTTAAGATTAAGTTACCTAAAATATTTCCTTGGACATGTGCTGTTGGAGAACAAAGTTAAAGTAAAAAAACAAACCTAATCATTTATCAATTATAATACTTATGTGCCATCTGAATTCATACCATTAAACTTCTGGAGTAACACCTGGATGACAAGTCCACATTTTTGATTGCTTAGGATATGATTTGCTTTGGAGTCACTGTACTCATTAGTAAACCAAAGCTGTAAGTTACTATTTTTTGATAAGCAGTCCTCGATCTAAAACTTAAGATCTTGCTTTAAGAGCGATGAGCTGGTTGTTAGTTGACTAACCAACATGACCTTCCTACTGTTGTTTGTCTTGCTATTTCTCAATTTTGGAGTGGACCTTAATACTTGATTGGTTGATGTCAGGTGTCCTTTCTAAAGAATAGAGTCAATATTAAAAGTGGCACACCAAGCAGGTATTCCTTAGACTTGATATTTTTGGCAACTGTACCTAAACAAACTCAAACATCTAGACATTTGCTTATTTATTAGTAGTACATACAGTTCACCATGTTAAAACTATATTGTGTTATCAAATGCTTAATGATTTATTTAAAACATACTCTTGCTAAGTGACTGAGGTTCAAATGATGACACTTGATTCTTACCGTAAGTTGTTTGTTTGGATTATATATTTAGATTTTTTTTTTGTAGTTTGGTTACTGAGGAGCTTAAGGGTAACTTGGATCATATTTGTCAAATGCAATGATCCAATTAAAACTTTACTTTTACTTTCGGAAATAAGATGTGATTTGAAAATTGGTTCTAGGAAATTGATTCTATTAAAGTTTATTTTACTGGTGGGAAATTGAACAGATCTATGCTCTTTTTGTTGTTCTCTAGTTTTAATTTTTTGTTCTTTGGGTATTGACTATCATTTTCAAAATAATTATTTTCAGTTACAACCTAAAAATAGAAAGAGGATATGTTATCCAAAGTGTTTACTATGTTTTCTAGAAAACTAGAATCAAAGAATACAACATAAAATTAATTTGGAGGAAGGAAAGGGAAAAACATGTGACTGAATTAAAACCTGGATCATATATTTTATTGTAAAACTCTTCTGGAGGAAGAGAAAAACATATGATTTGAAATTTTCATGTAGGTTGCATCAAAGGTAAAGTGAATTTAAGATGAAACGATTTGGGGTTATTGTTTAAAGAGTGGTAGAATTTGATTTAATATATATCAATACTATATTCTATGTAATAATTTGTCTCAGGTTGCAGGATATATTCTCGACTCTTTAACATTTTGACTATGCCTTATTAATAGTTTTGGATAAGTCTTACTCTTTTTTTAATTACCTCATTCACATGTATTTTTAACATAGTTTTATTTAATGATTTTGACCCTTTGGATTTGTGTTCTCACTCTCTCTCTCTCTCTTTCACAGCAGTAGCACACACAAAACACACACCCATTTGTACAAGAATGTCAAGGTATGAAAGTCTCTCTGACTAAGACTCTATATTTCTCTACTTCTCATGCAGACACACAACACACATAATACATGCAAAAACACACACACGTAATTGTAACCAACCAAACACTCGCAAATCAAACTCACACACCATTATACTGCCACCAATACATATTTATGAGTTAAATCATTAAGCAAATGAACCGTTTGTTGAAATGGTACTAAGAATACTTTATGTGATTATAAGTCTACATTCATCCATATCTTTTCTTAAATAAATTGATAATTTATTACAATTTCTCTAAATTCTTACTTATATCAATCTAAATCATTCCCCCCACTACATACAAATGTGTGTGCTCATTTGTTTTTTAGATAATTCAGGGTAAAGTAAGGGTTCTTATGTTTTAGATTTACAGTTGTTTTATTTTGACTCATATATTTCGATAATTTTTATATTTTAAATATTTTCAGGTATATATTGAAGGATACATGGTGTAAGCTATAAAGAATATACTTGGTGTAAGCTGTAAAGTAAAGGGTCTTATGCTCAACATGTTGTTTCTCTATTTTCTGCATATATGTATTCTTTGTGTTCCGTCTTTTGTAAAGTTAGCTAATTATACATGGTTATGATGATTTTGGGTATGGAATGATGTTTTTTTTGTGGTTTGGATATGTATGGATGATTGTAAGTTTTGTAAACAGGTTTAGATTTTTCTTGATATCTATTTTTAAAGGAAACTCTGCCGAAAATTTCTTGAAATTAGTAAAGATTAGCTTGATGTTTTGGTGGTTGGATGTGTTGATAATTGAGTATGTATTAATTTCTTCATGTATGTATTTTTTGTATTCCGTATTTTGTAAAGTTAACTAATTATACATGGTTATGATGATTTTGGGTATGGAATGATGGTTTTTTGGTGGTTTGGATATGTATGGATAATTGTAAGTTTTATAGACAGGTTTATATTTGTCTGGATATCTATTTTTAAAGGAAACTCTGTCGAATTTTTTTAAAATTAGTAACGACTAGCTTGATGTTTTGGTGGTTAGATATGTGTTGATGATTGTGTGTATTTTGTGTGTTCCGTATTTTGTAAAGTTAACTAATTATACATGGTTATGATGATTTTGGGTATGGAATGATAGTTTTTTTGGTGGTTTGGATATGTATTGATGATTGTAAGTTTTGTAGACATATTTAGAATTTTCTGGATATCTATTTTTAAAGAAAATTTTTCCGAATTTTTTTGAAATTAGTACCGGCTAGCTCGATGTTTTGGTGGTTGGATATATATTGATGATTAAGTATGTATCAATTGTTGTGGTGGTATATGTCTTTAGATACTGTAATATTTTTCGAATTTTAATTTAATTTTTTCAATTCTGCGCTGGTCTTCTTGAATCTGGTTATAACTAGTATATATATATATATATATATATATATATATATATATATATATATATATACAGACATGATCAATAACCACGAAGCACCTCCATGGGGGATCAGAAAAGTAAATAAAACTGTAAAAGCTATCAACCGTCACGGAGGAAACTCCAGGCGGGACAAAATATAAATAAAGTCATAATATTGGCCAACCGCCACGAAAGGGACTCAAAGTGGACAAAATATAAATAAAAAGCATATAAAGCGATCAATCGCCACAAGTAAACTCCAGGCAGGACGTAACGTAAATAAAGCTGTAAAAGCGATCACCCACCACAAAGTAAACTCTAGGTGGGACGAAATATATATATATATATATATGATAAACGCATCGGATGTAAAATCTGTGCTCATCGAACAAAGTTCGACAACAGTTCATATATATATATATATATATATATATATATATATATATATAAAAGCTGAGTAAATGCACCGGATGTGAAATCCAGGCTCATCGAAATGAATATCGACCATAGTTCATATATATAAATATTTATATATATAAAAGCAGAGTAAACGCACCGGATGTGAAATCCAGGCTTAACGAACAGAGTCCGACCACAGTTTATATATATATATATATAAAAGTAGTAAACGCTCCATACCGATGTCTAGGCTCAATCGAGGCATAACTCGATAATGTTAGTCAATATATATATATATATATATATATATACAAAACTGAAACAAAACCACAGACCAAAGTCCGGGCAAATGCGCGTAACACGACTCTCAACGTAAAGAAGGGTGTGTGCAGAGATGAAGAGAAAGACTCTAAAGTGTGTGAGAAGGCTTACAGTTGACTGCTAAAGAAGACTTCTATATCTTTAGAGTGGGTAAACACTGGCTTTTGTAGGTGCAAAAGGGCTATATATGAGCTCACATGTGTTTAAAATGAGAAAGTACACTGCATAGGGTAAGTGCAGAGAAAATTGGGCAGGGCTTCCTCGCCGTTTTCTCTTTCAAAATGGCCACCCCAAGCCCTCTATTTATAGAGGGTGGAGCCGCAGGTGTACCAGAGGCAACCCGGGTGGGCCCGGGTTTCTTGGGTCGGGTCATCTCGAAGTACGTGCACTCAAGCACTATAATGTCCACTCCAACTTTAAAAAATGCAATCCAGGCATCCGTTTGAGGTATCTGAGACCTATTTGGACCGCCATTGTCGAGAGTTGTCACGATGGCATGGGACCGAGTTTGTCTGAAAGTCATTGAAGATGGGGCGGTGCCCTACGGTCTTCAAGCTTCAACTTTCATCCGTTACCCCGAACAATAGTCACTCGGGATTGGTTAGTCTTGTGGGACATCATTGCGTAGAGATGTTAAGACGACGTGGCATGGCATTGCGTTGACTAGATGACGATGTTTCCCCTCACTGATGTTATCGGATTAAATGATAAAGCGAGGCGTTGCTCGAGCTTGGCCGAGATTAGGCTCGTCTGCGATTGTTGAAGGTCCTCATTGTCATCTTTGAGGTGTGCCTGTCTTCCCGATGTTATCACCGGGTTGGTACAGTGTATCTCATTATGAGCGC
Organism: Panax quinquefolius; assembly: GCA_020205615.1. Classification (NCBI taxonomy): domain Eukaryota; kingdom Viridiplantae; phylum Streptophyta; class Magnoliopsida; order Apiales; family Araliaceae; genus Panax; species Panax quinquefolius. The sequence continues at coordinate 31,438,844 of CM035170.1, forward strand.
CGAGATTGAAGCTGGTCGCGTTTGAAGCAAGCATTTTTGAGGTTATCGCCGAAACTGCATTCCTTGCGGTTATCACCAAGGTTGGTGGCTATTTCCATGGTTGGGACTGAGACTGGATACCTCAGGGTTATCTCTGAGATTAATCGGTCTTCTCCGGTGTGTGTTCCGGTATTGGATCTGCACGCCTCGGGGTTATCTCCGAGGTTGGAATTGTTACTCCCAGGGTGGGCTCCGGGGTTGATGCTGAGCTTCCGGTAGTATCCGGTATGGATATGGATTTTCTTTCAGGGTTCCCTCTTAAAAGACGAATCTGTCCTCCTGCAATGTTAGTGACAGGTACAAAAAATTTCGAGTGTCTACAGATACATAATCAATAATAATAAAATTAATAATCTGGCACAATAATAATATGATTCTGAAACTTTCTTACTCATGTCCATTACATAAAGTAAATGCGAAAGTAGGATACTTGAACAATGTAACTAATAGATTAGATACTTGCTCAATAATAATTGGAGTAAGTTCAAGAAACTTGCATAACATGATATACCTGTTTGCACGAAAGAAAAGTAGTACATAAGGTTTAGATACTTGCCTGAGCTCCTGCTTACAATAACACAACTTAGTTCTATCTTTTATATCAAAACCTATCATTAATAAGATCATTCGTTCAATTAGAATAATATATCATATCACATAGTACTGCTAATTGCAGTCAACACATAACCTAATCACATTGTCACATATGTTTAACAGTCATTACATCATAAACAAACACGTATCTAGTCAAATTATCTAAGTCCAAATCAATTTCTGAAATATTTCGGTGTAACGACGGCTCTATCGGGTAAATATCAAGTCTAAGACTCTATCCTGCAGTTCAATAGTCGTTTAGATATTTTAAATATCAGTCATATTATTTTTTATAGCCTTATAATAATTTTTAAATAATTATTATACTTTATCATTAATTTTCAAACTCTGAAATCATTATTAAATAATTTAAATATTAACTAATTCTATTATCATTAATATTAAATTAATATTAAACTATTAATAAAACCATTGCCAAAATATTATAGTTATTTACAATAACTCAAAATATTTTAAAGTATTAATATTACCCTTAAATGATTTTTAAAACATTTAAAATCATTTTAAATAATTACCATTATTATTAGAATATTAATTTATTATTTATCAAAATATTAAAAGTCATTAGTTATAACTTAAAATATTTTTAATTCATTTATTTTCTTTTTAAATGATTTTTAATTCAATAAAACTATTTTAAAACTATTTATTTAATATAATTATTAAATAAACTTAATATCATTAATATTAAATTATTAATGAAATTTACCTTTAAATATTAAAAGTTGTATTTTATAACTTAAAATATTTTTAAATTATTTGTTTTCATTTAAAATGATTTTATAATATTAAAATCATTTTTAATTAATTTTTAATATAATTACTAAATAAATCTAATATCATTAATATTTAATAATTAATGAAACTTATCTTAAAATATTAAAAGTTATGTTTTATAACTTAAAATATTATTAAATACCTTATTATTATTTAAAATGATTTTAATACAATAAAATTATTTTAATTAATTTATTTAATGCATTTATTAAATAATTTAAATACCAATAATATCCAAATAAATATTAATATTTATGAAAAATATGTTAAATTATTAAAAGTTAATTTTATAACTTAAAATAATTTTTAAAATAATTTTTGTAATTTTCGAATTTATTTACTATTTTAAATGATTTTTAGAATTTAAACTAATTAATTTTACTAAGTTAATCGTTAAAGCCTTTTGGCGCTGCGAAAGTGTCGCTATTGTGTTCTTGAGAAACCCGTAATCTTGAAAGTCAGTTTCGAGTAACCTACTTTGTCCAAGATTAATTCAGTGCCTACTATGTTTATGGGCTAACTAATGGTCAGATCTTGTAGTGTTAATGTAACAATACATGAAACAACAATTAATAAGGTCATACTACATCACATTTGAAAGTTAAAAATCTTTGAAATCACTGTCAGGCGTGTTCATCATATTTCTGGGTTGCCCAGAAAATTTTAGTCATGGCCGGTCAACGCTTTTGTTGACCTTAAATCTGTCAATCTGTTCATGTTAAGTGTTTTCGCTTTCGTCAGCCGTATCTAGACAAACTATCAGAGAACATGTTTCAAGCCATGGTCAAGTCTAAACATAAATAATCAAAACGAGCTAAGGCTCGTAAAAATCAGAAATGTGAGATCGTTCTTCATTTCGGTTTTCCGAAATGAAGAACAGTTCGAGAGTGTATGTTTGGGCTTCCACTACCTGCTAGTCTTGTAATATTTTCATGATCTAAGAGTTCTAGTTTGTAGCTAGCATCCAAGACCACAAATCTATTACATAAAAATAGTATAACCACAACAGATCATGCAGATATAGGCCGGTCAAACCATGTCAGAAGACATGTTCTTGAATTTTCTAGAATTTCAAGAAACATATTTTGTGAACTAGTAAGCTAGTTTGACCTTCTATTGTGTTCAATACAATGATGATATAAGGGATCTAAAGGCATATATCTGTAGTAAACATAACAAGCTACAACTCAGTTACCATAACAGAATCAAAACAGCTAACATACGAAAGATCTGTAGACATGAACATATTGTCGAACGTTCTGGGTAGCATCTGGGTTACCCAGATTGGCTTGGTCATGGTCGGTCAACCGACTTTCACCATCAATAACTTTCACTCTACAACAGATCTGACTCTAAATCAAGTTCTAGATTCAAGATCTCACAGCATACTACAACTCCAAAACAGAAAACACACCAAATAATAAACAGAGAGGGATCTACAGCCTCTAACTTTTGCTTGTCAGACACAAAATAAGTTTTTTCCCAGATTTTGAAAAATGACAAATCCGAGCCTCTAGATGTTATGGATCTAACATCTAGCAACCCAGATTGTAAGACCCCAACTTTTTGAATAAAGATTAAATTTTCTCGAAATATATTTTTGAATATTATGGTGTGGATTTGATATAATTTTATAATTGTGGGTAATATTTACAAATTTTGTAAAGTACGCAAGTTGTTATATAATATTCGATTGGTCGGGGAATACTCGTTTTAATAGAGAATATTCGTACAACGACACAATCATTGGTGGACCCCCACAACGGAATTATTATCGGATTGAGAAAACGACAAAAATACTTTATGAAAATAATGGCGGAAGTTTTACCGTTAACTGTTGAAACACCCGGTGTTAAAAGTATCTGATGTCTGGCGTGGTTGCATAGTAGCACACGCAGTATTGATTATTGATTCTTACGTGAGAAGTCACTCGGTTATACTCAATTATTGCTCACGATAATTCTTTGCATCATATCTCTCGTATTATTGATTCAATTATTGTCACAATATCATTTGCATAATATATTATATTATTAAATCAATAATTGAGACGACAAAGTTATTCATATTATTATTTGCAATATTGACAATGTCTAGAAGTTATGTCAATGAGTGGTTTGGTCACCTAATTGCGTGTCAATAAGGAGAAATCCTTATCGGAAAAGCCCCTCTTTCACGGGAACGACACGTTTTGTTAAATATTGTGAATTATAATATTAATGATGAATAAGTTGTGTTGATTAAAATGAATTTTGATAGCTCCATTGTGTTGGGATTATTAGTGTTAGTGGAAATCAACATCTATTCCGATGATAATTGATGTCTAGGGGTTATATTGACAAATCGGGTAATTTATCAGATAAATGAGCAATTAATTGCTACTAATTCACATACTTATACAACTATTTGTTCACATTCGTGTACTATTGAATCACATTATTTACTATTAGGGGAGTTGGTGCAAGATTGATAATACTTGCATGACTAAGTTAAAAATGGAGGTATAGATGGAGTACTTATACTATAATTACATATTTTCACATGATTATACTATTGATTCACATGATTGAACTATTGATTCACATTATTTACTATTAGGGGAGGTGGTGCAAGTTTGATAATACTTGCGGGACTAAATTAAAAATGAAAGAAAAGTTGGAGGTATTGTCTTGTAATTTTTGAGCCCCAAAACGTCTGCAATTATCGAAACTATATTTTCCTATAAATAGAAGCTCATTCTTCCTTCATTTCTCACCAATTCACAAAAGCTTTAGAGCGATTATTATAGAGAGAAATTAGAGAGAGAAAGAAGAAGAGAAGTCTGCTACCTCACTATTTCAGTATCCAGTTTTTCCAAGGTAGGGAATATTATTTGTTGTACTCGTAGGGAGTATTATTTCTTTCTTATCCATGAAGAGAACTTCTATTATTCCATTCTTTATTATTCTAATGGAATAGCCTATATACGCGGGCTACCCAATACTTGGTGAAATTCTTCTGTTATTCCATTCTTTATCATTACATTGGAACATCACATGCATGCGTTTACTTGGGACACAGGTTCCATTATTTATCATTATGTTGGAACATCCTATCTCATGCGTTCTCTGGCGGACTGTTCCGTCTTTATTATTCTAATGGAATATCACATGCATGCGCGTTTCTGTGGGACTGATTTCGTCTTTATTATTACATTTGAATATCCTATCTGCATGCGTTTCACGCGGACACTGATTCGTTATTTATTATTACATTGGAATAACTTTTGCACATATGGTCTATCGCATGCACAGTGATTTCTTTTGTTATTCCATTCCTTGTTATACTCAGTTGGTTAAAGTTTTTACTTCTATACTCCATGAAATTAGTGGAATATCCTTGATATTTGCGCTTCATCCAAAGATCTTTTCATGGAAATATTCTTTTGAGAATTCTTGAATTTTACTCTACAAAGCAGTATCATGTTGACAATTTGGACATTATTAGTTCCTGTATAAATTAATTCTTGAACTTATTTTATTGAATTCTTATATCATTGTCATCATCCTCATGTTTATATTTTTTTGAAAGTCATCATGGCTTAGTGCATAGATGGACTTGGTATGATTATGACCGAGGATTATTCGATTGTAATCATGGTAGTAATGTTACAAATGATGTGGTAAAAGTCCTCATTGACCCGTAGTGCATTGATGGACAGTTGTTGGCATGATCATGACCATTAATGAATACACAAATATTCTTGGCCCGTAGTGCATGGATAATTGTGGTCGTGATACTAAAGAATATCCTTGGCCGTATTATAGGGGTGATTCGGTGATGTGGATTATTTATTAAGCTGAGTCCCATCGATAAAAGTTATGAAAAACCTTTTAAATCATAAAAGATAGTAGATTTTATTCTCTACTTGACTCTTTTAATGGATTGCTTGTTCCGCTGCAGTTAAACTTGATGGTTGTTATATTATATCAGTTTAACACTTTTTGAAGGCTATCGATAATATATTACGCATTATCTTAGTCATAATATTTCCCTCTTTGGGCTAGTTGAGCTCACCCTTTTACTTTAATTGTTCTTTTGAGAAATGAGAGCGTAGCGAGGAGGACTAGTCGGGAAGCGGAGTGATGGACCTGGATGATAGCAATAATAGTCCTCACTATTCGTGAAATAGTGGGAAAATAAATGTAATAATATTGAATTTGAGTTTGTATATTGTCTAGACGACAATATTTGTATTAAAACTCATAGCTTATGTTTTGTCGTACTTTGCACGCACGGTTGTATAATTAAGTTGTATTTGTATTACATACCATGTATTTTGGCGACTCGAGATAGGTGATGTATACCTGTTTTGGGGGCGTCACAGTTGGTATTTAAGCTTAGGGATATGATCCCTGGCTAAGATGTGAGACTAGAACTATGAGGGGAGAGACGGGGAATTCCTTCGCTAGTATGACCTACCTAAATTTTTTGGTATTTAATTGGTTGGTCAGAGTATAGAGATAATATGTTGCATGTCAATTAACCCTTGTTTTGTGGTAGTATTTGAAAATGGCATCCGAGAATATTGAGAATAGCAATGGGGCACAAGAGACCGTTGAGTCTCCACAGATCAACAATCAGAATAATGTGCATCAGGAAGGCGACAATCCTCATGCAAACAACAACATTGACCAAATGATGAACGATGGAATGTTCAGAGGCTTTATGCAATTCATGCAACATCAGGCGAGAGCGGCTCCTGTTCAAAATGCAGGTGGAAACACTGGAAACTCTCAAACGGTCACCACTAAACAGTTCAAGGAACTGGGACCACCCGAGTTTATTGGAGAGCCAAAACCACTTAAGGCGAAAGCGTGTATAAAGTATATCACCAAGATATTTGATGTCTTGGGATGCTCAGAGAGAGCAAAGGTTCCCTTCGCCACCTTCATGTTGCGTGAAGAAGCGATTCTTGGTGGGAATCAGAAACGACTCCCCGACTGGCCTTTCAAGATGTCTTGGGAGAAGTTCCATGAGCTATTCAACGACAAGTACTTTCACGAAAGTATTCGTCACATGAAAGAGGTGGAGTTTATCAAGTTGGAGCAAAACAATATGGCCAGTGTCATGTCTGAGGCTAAATTTGTGGAGTTATCCGGTTTGCATCCCATTTGGTCGATAATGAGGAAGCGAATGACACGAATGTTTTAAGAGGTTTGAAACCGGAGATACATCAATATCTTATTTCTCATAAAGCTGTGTTTGTACTCGGATGTTGTAAATAGGGCTCGATTATTGGAGCGCGATAACGAGTCAACGCAACCAAGAAAAGCGGTAAACAACATGAAAATACCGGTGGTATCGGTCATGAGCGGTGACAACAAGCGTGGAGGGAATCAACATGCGAAAATGGTAACCACTTTGGTGGTAATCATGGCTAAGACAGTAAAAATGGACATTTCAAGAAAAGGAGATTCAACAATGATGGAAAGACGTCAGCACCAACAACCGTGGTTAAGGAAGGAGAACGACCACCTATCATATGCTTCAAATGCGAAGGGGATAGACATATCAGTCCAAACTGCGCGATTCCATCCAAAACGTGTTATAATTGTGAAAGAGAAGGTCACCTAGCCCGATTTTGTCGTTCACCGAAGACAAGTTCAGCTAGGATAGAGGCACCAAAGGCCATCCCAGAAAAGTCAAAGCTGGTGGTGCAAGGGAGAGAATTTGTTATGACCTCCCAGAAAGCAAGGAACCCGAACGAGGTCATCACGGGTAAGCTTATCATAAACTCTAGCAAAGTCTATATCTTATTTGATACCGGTTCTACCCATTCTTTTATTTCTCCTTCTTGCGCTCAACTATTAAATTTGACTCCGGAGAAATTAGACTTTGACTTATCTGTTGAAACTCCGTTGGGAGAAACCTTCATTACATCCACTGTTTATAAGTCTTGTTTGGTTTAAATTGGTACCCTCACATTACATGTCGATCTTATTTCATTGAAAATACTTGCATTTGACGTGATTCTAGGGATTGATTGGTTAACTACTCATCATGCAAAAATTGATTATTTTTGTAAGGTTATTAGTTTTCATATTCCTAACCAACCTATTATGCGAATTCAAACAACTAAACCATTAAAATCAATCAATGTCATTTCAAGCCATAAAGCTATTCGTTTATTGAAAAATGGATGTCAAGCTTTCTTAGCTCATGTCACGTATCTAAACAAAAATACGTTAGTTTTGAATGATATTTACATTTGTTAATAAATTTCTGACGTATTCCCGAAGAACTTCCTGGCCTACCCCGGCGTGAAATTAAATTTTGTATCGACCTTGAACCCGGTGACAAAACCCATTTCTAAAGCCCCATATCGAATGGCTCTATTTAACTTCGAGGAGTTAAAGACCCAATTGTAGGAATTGTTGTTAGATTGGTTTCATTCGTCCTCTAGTCGTCTCCTTGGGGTGCTCTGTTCTATTTGTGAAGAAGAAATATGGGAATATGCGACTTTGTATTGATTATCGGGAGTTGAATCATGTCACCATCAAAAATAGGTACCCATTGCCACGTATTGATGACCTGTTTGACCAGTTGCAAGGCGCCAAATTCTTTTCAAAGATTGATCTTCGTTCAGGATATCATCAATTGAAGATTAGAACCGATGACATTCCAAAGATGGATTTCAGAACTCGGCACGGGCATTATGAATTCCTAGTCATGTCCTTTGGATTGACTAATGCTCCTGCTGCCTTCATGGATATGATGAACCGAGTATTCAAGGAATATTTGGATCATTTTGTTGTCGTCTTTATTGATGACATCCTCATATATTCCAAAAGCCATGAAGATCATGAGCAACACTTGAGGCTGATACTCCAAAAGCTTCGTGAAAACAAGCTATATGCCAAGTTGAAGAAATGCGAGTTCTGTCTTGAGGAAGTTGCATTCCTTGGGCACATGATATCAAATCATGGGATATATGTTGACCCGACAAAGATTGAAGCAATTCAAAGCTGGGAGCAACCTAAATCAGTGACCGAATTACGTAGCTTTCTCGGCTTAGCTGGTTATTATCGGAGATTCGTAGAAGGGTTTTCTCGAATCACTACTCCATTAACTCAGCTAACTCGAAAAGATACAAAATTCGGTTGGAGCGTGGAATGTGAGAAGAGTTTTCAAGAACTCAAGAGGAGACTCATTTCAGCACCTGTTCTGACAATACCATCTGGCTCGGAGGGATTTGTCATCTACAGTGATGCTTCGGGCAAAGGGTTAGGATGTGTTCTCATGCAACATGGGAAAGTCATAGCCTATGCCTCACGGCAACTCAAAGAATATGAGAGGAATTATCCTACTCATGATCTAGAGTTGGCAGTTGTCATTTTTGCGCTTAAAATTTGGAGGCATTACCTGTATGGGGAGAAAGTGGAGATCTATACGGATCATAAAAGCCTCAAATATTTCTTCACTCAAAAGGAACTCAACATGCGGCAACGACGTTGGCTCAAACTGTTGAAAGATTATGATTATACTATTCAATACCATCCTGGAAAAGTGAACGTAGTAGCTGATGCACTAAGTAGAAGATCATATGCGGGTACGAGTGTAATATTGTCAACACAAAGGCCCATTTTGTATAACTTGCAAAGGATGCAGTTAGAGATAAAGACTCCAGGGACCCATGTGATGATGGCGAATATACGAGTAGAACCGACTTTAATCGATAAAGTAAAAGCTACTCAAGCTACAGACCTGGAGCTGATGCGTATAAGGAAGAAAGTACAAGAAGGTGCTTTGCCGGAAGCAAGAATCGATGAAGAAGGAATACTTCGAGTCAACTCCAGACTTTGTGTTCCTAACAACCTGATTTAAAGTATAAAATCATGATGGAGGCGTATAACACACCGTTTGCAATCCATCCTGGGAGTACCAAAATGTATCGTGATCTTCGACATACATTTTGGTGGAGCAATATGAAGAGAGAGATAGCAGAATTTATCTCAAGGTGTTTAACTTGTCAACGAGTCAAGGCGGAGCATCAAGTACCAAAAGGTCCATTGCAACCACTTGAAATTCTAGAATGGAAGTGGGAACACATTACCATGGATTTCGTTACTGGTCTTCCCAAGGTTTCTCAAGGCATAGATGCAATTTGGGTCATTGTTGATAGATTGACCAAGTCTGCTCATTTCCTACCTATACGAGAAACTTATATACTTGAACGTCTTGCTCGTATGTACATAAACGAGATTGTAAGACTGCATGGTATGCCAGTATCCATAGTTTCTGATCGAGACCCAAGATTCACTTCAAGATTTTGGGTTAGTTTGCAAAAAGATATGGGCACAGGATTTACGATTTAGCTCGGCATATCATCCTCAAATGGACGGGCAGTCAGAGAGGACCATTCAAACTCTTGAAGATATATTAAAACTCTATGTCATTGACTTCAAGGGAAATTAGGATAAGTTCCTACCATTGGTGGAGTTTTCCTACAACAACAGTTATCAAACAAGTATTGGTATGGCTCCATTTGAGGCGTTGTATGGAAGAAAGTGTCGTTCTCCAGTATGCTGGGATGAGGTGGGTGAAGCAACGTTGTTAGGACCGGAGTTGGTACGTATGACTACGGAAAAGATTCAAATGATCTAACAACGTATAAAAACCTCACAAGATCGACAAAAGAGTTATGCTGATCTTCATCGAAAGGACGTGGAATTCGATATTGGAGATCATGTGTTATTACGTGTTGCTCCATGGAAGGGAGTTACGAGATTTGGAAAGAGAGGAAAGATCAACCCTCGATTCATTGGCCCATTTTTAATCCTCGATCGAATAGGAACTGTGGCGTATAGACTCGCTTTACCGCCATGTATGTCTCGTGTTCATAACGTTTTTCATATATCTATGTTACGTAAATATGTGAAAGACCCGAACCACATTATTGAATTAGAACCATACGAGATAGGGGAAGATTTAACGTATGAAGAGTTACCTGTTAAAATCTTGGATAAAAAGGATCATATTCTACGCTCCAAGGTTATACCTCAAGACAAAGTTTTGTGGAGAAACCACGATGTGGAAGAAATGACCTGGGAGTTAGAATCTGAGATGAAATCAAGATATCCTTACCTCTTCGACATTCCAGGTACGCACCCTAATTTCGAGGATGAAATTTCATAAGAAGGGGAGCTTGTAAGACCCCAACTTTTTGAATAAAGATTAAATTTTCTCGAAATATATTTTTGAATATTATGGTGTGGATTTGATATAATGTTATAGTTGTGGGTAATATTTACAAATTTTGCAAAGTACGCAAGTTGTTATATAATATTCGATTGGTCGGGGAATATTCGTTTTAACAAGGAATATTCGTACAACGTCACAATCATTGGTGGACCCCCACAACGGAATTATTGTCGGATTGAGAAAATGACAAAAATACTTTATGAAAATAACGGGGGAAGTTTTACCATTAACTGTTGATACACCCGGTGTTAAAGTAAAGTAATACGCGTGGTTGTATAGTAGCACATGGTATTGATTATTGATACTTACGTGAGAAGTCACTCAGTTATACTCAATTATTCCTACAGTAATTGCTGCATCATATCTCTCATATTATTGATTCAATTATTGTCACAGTATCATTTGCATAATATATTATATTATTAAATCAATAATTGAGACGACAAAGTTATTCATATTATTATTTGCAATATTGACAATGTCTAGAAGTTCTATCAAGGAGAGGTTTGGTCACCTAATTGCGCGCCAATAAGGAGAAATCCTTATCGGAAAGCCCCCTCTTTCCTGGGAACGACCTGGTTGTTAAATATTGTGAGTTATAATATTAATGATGAATAAGTTGTGTTGATTAAAAATGAATTTTGATAGTTCCATTGTGTTGGGATTATTAGTGTTAGTGGAAATCTACATCTATTCCGATGATAATTGATGTCTAGGGGTTATATTGATAAATCGGGTAATTTATCGGATAAATGAGCAATTAATTGCTACTAATTCACATACTTGTATAACTATTTGTTCACATGTGTGTACTATTGAATCACATTATTTACTATTAGGGGAGTTGGTGTAAGATTGATAATACTTGCATGACTAAGTCAAAAATGGAGGTATAGATGGAGGTACTATACTGTAATTCGTATTTTTCACATGAGTATACTATTGATTTACATGATTGAAATATTGATTCACATTATTTACTATTAGGGGAGGTGGTGCAAGTTTGATAATACTTGCAGGACTAAATTAAAAATGAAAGAAAAGTTGGAGGTATTGTACTGTAATTTTTTGAGCCCCAAAACGTGCAATTATCGAAACTATATTTTCCTATAAATAGAAGCTCATTCTTCCTTCATTTCTCACCAATTCACAAAAGCTTTAGAGTGATTATTATAGAGAGAAATTAGAGAGAGAAAGAAGAAGAGAAGTCTGCTACCTCACTATTTCAGTATCCAGTTTTTCCAAGGTAGGGAATATTATTTGTTGTACTCGTAGGGAGTATTATTTCTTTCTTATCCATGAAGAGAACTTCTGTTATTACATTCTTTATTATTCTATTGGAATAACCTATATACGCGGGCTACCCTATACTTGGTGAAATTCTTCTGTTATTCCATTCTTTATCATTCTGTTAGAACATCCATGCATTCGCTTACGTACATGGACCTAGTTCCATTATTTATCATTCTGTTGGAACATCATATCTGTGCGTTCTACGCCGGACCTGGTTCTGTCTTTATTATTCTGTTGAAATATCCTGTCTATGCGTTTTACGTCGGACCTGATTCCGTATTTATTATTCTGTTGGAATATCCTGTCTGTGCGTTTTACGCCGGACCTAATTCTGTTATTTATTATTTTGTTGGAATAACCTACCTGTGCGGTCTATCGCATGCCTGGTGATTTCTTTTGTTATTCCATTCCTTGTTATACTCAGTTGGTTAAAGTTTTTACTTCTATACTCCATGAAATTAGTGGAATATCCTTGATATTTGCGCTTCATCCAGTATCTTTTCATAGAAATATTCTTCTGAGCATTCTTGAATTTTACTCTACAAAGCAGTATCATGTTGACAATTTGGACATTATTAGTTCCTGTATAAATTAATTCTTGAACTTGTTTTATTGAATTCTTATATCATTGTCATCATTCTCATGTTTATATTTTTTTTTGAAAGTTATCTGTGGCCTGTAGTGCATAGATGGACTTGGTATGATTATGACCATGGATTATTCGGTGTAATCATGACCGTAATTGTGAGGACCCCAAAATAGGTCCATTCCATCCAACCCATTTTGAGTCGCCAAATACATGGTACAAAAACAAATACAACTTCAGTAGTACAATCGTCATGCAAAATATGACAACACATATACTGTGAGTTTGAATACAACTATTGTCTAATAGATGATAAAAAAACTCAAAGGGGTCCTCTTTACAATTATTGATACACGCTTATTTCACGTAATAGTGAGGACTACTAATGCAACCATCTGACCATCAATCCATTCCCCGACTAGTCCCAAATATATTCTCATTTCACGAAGAGAACAAAGTGAAAGAAAGGGTGAGCTCAACTAGCCCAAAGAAGAAATATTATGACTAAGATAATATAAAACAAATTATCATTAGTTTTCAACAGGAAAAATCTCGATAAAATATAATAGACAACAAGTTTTAGATCAACAATCTGCGGTGGAATAAGCAATCCATTAGAAGAGTCAAGTAGAGAAAGAATTCTACTATCTTCTATGAATTTAAAAGTCCATCATCAATATTTTATCCTCAGAACATCAATCAATACACATCTTTAATCAAATATTCATCTTTGCAATCATGCGGGCAAAGATATTCATTTAGTATTACCGGTTGGTCATGTTCATCTCAACACTGCTCATCTTTTGCACTACGGGCCAAAGATATTCATTAGGTAATCATTCATCTTTGCTACTGTGCCAAAGATATTCATCAGTTAATCATTCATCTTTGCACCATAGGCCAAAAATATTCAGTAATATCATCATTTACGACTAAAGATGATGAAAAATATTTTAAAGGAACGAATCCAGTGAAACAAAATAACAAATATTAGAGATTCGTATTACAGTTTATCCAAGATCAATAATACTTCATAATAACCAATTTTGAAGCAAAATTCAAGAATAAAGATCAAAACATGGATACAATCAAAGATAGTAACCATAATAGACACCTTGGATAAAAAGAAGAAAATTTCATTTTTCAGTGAATAGTGTTGTATACGTGAATAGTGTCGTATACGTGAATAGTAACTCCGACACCAAAAGATAAAAATTTCACAAGAAAAATCATCATGCTTCGTGAATAGTACTCATGAATAGTAACTCGTAAATAGTAACTCATGAATACTAACCCCGACATGAAAAGTTCCAAATTTGATAAAAAGTTCCAACCAATATTTTGGCATAATGATATTGAAGAAATAATATCACTTACGAAGAAAATAACATCCCTTACCTCAAAAAGATAATACTTCTGGCTGGAATACTAGATATAGTGCTGAAGGAACTTGCACCGTATAACAACACTCAAAGTATCAAAATACTCACAAGAATACGCTCGATAATATAGAGAGAGAAAGAGAGAAAACTTATGAATTCTGGTGTGATTTTTAATTCTAACTAAGCACCCTATTTATAGGAAAATGCTTAGAACGCCATAGAAGACTAACCTGCTACCTTATGTCTTTACCTGTTACTATTTCTACCCACCACATTTGAAATTCAATTGAGCACATTTCTCACCAACCAATTCAAGAATTTTCCAAAATGTTTTATAATTTAAACAATAATCAGAAACTTTAATAATTCATAGAAAATAGCCCGTTTATCAGAAAAATACAAATTTTATGTCCATTCCACACGAAATCGAATTCTCTACAACTTTGTAGCTTTGAGTTTTTCCAAATTCCAAACAGAAAAATACCCGAAATCCACAAACGGATGATTTTTAAATACTTCCAATCAGACAAAATACTGATAAAACATCTCAACATTAATTCCTTCATTAATAACCACATAAATAAATCCATCATTTATATCCACAATAAATAAATATTTCCTTATCATATGAATCAATAATTAATTATTCACAAATAATATTACAGAATCACATTTATGACAACCAGGCTGTTCCCAGGAAAGAGGGGGCTTTCCGATAAGGATTCTCCTTACTGGCGTGCAATTAGGTGACCAAACCTCTCCTTGACAGAACTTTCTAAACATTGCCAATAATGCTATCTAATAATATTATTCAAATCTATGAATTATTGATCCGATAATGGAGATATTTGTCGGATGACAATTATTGAACAACAATAATATAAAATATCAATGCAAATAATTATTGAATCAATAAAATAAAATATTGAATAAGAATTCATGTGACAATTATTGAGTAGTGCCTTCTTCACGTAAGGATCAATAATTCAACAATCTTTGCAATACCGTAATATTCTTTGTGCAACCACGTGTATTCATCGTATTTTAACCAATCGTATTTCAACAATGTTAATGGTAACAACTACGCCGTTATTTTTTTAAAAACTCAAACTTGTCATTTTCTTCATCCGACAGTTATTCTGTTATAGGGCCCACAAATGATTGCGCCGTCGTACGAATATTCCCCAACAAAAAGAATATTCCACGACCAAACGAATATTCCCCGACAAAAATGATTATTTTATAACCACTTGCTTATTTTTGCAAAATTTGCACATTTCACCCATAACCAAAGCATTATATAAAATTATCACCTTATTATTCACAATAATAAATAAAGGAAATTCAATTTTTATTTATTAAAAAGTTGGGGTCTTACAACCTCCACTCCTTATGAAATTTCGTCCTCGAAATTGATGTACGTACTTTGTATTTCGAAAAGGTGAGGATACCTCGCTTTCGTTTCTGATTCCAACTCCCATTTCATTTCTTCAATAGCATGGTTCCTCCACAAAACCTTAACTTGAGGTATAACCTTTGTGCATAGGACATGTTCTTTCCTATCCAAGATCTTGACAAGTACCTCCTCGTACGTTAAATCTTCGGCTATCTCGTCTGGTTGTAACGCAATAATGTGGTTCGGGTCATCCACATATTTACGTAACATCGATATGTGAAAAACATTATGAACACGCGACATACTTAGCGTTAAGACGAGTCTATAAGCCACAGTTCCTACTCGATCGAGGATTTCAAATAAATCGAAGGCTTGAGCTTTCTTCTCTTCATCGACTCTTACTTCTAGAATAACACATTCTTGCACATTCTTCTTTATATTCATCAGCTCCAGTGTGTAGCTTGAGAGGTTTTAACATCGATTCTACTCGTATATCATCACGTGGGTCCCTAGAGTCTTTAATTCTATCTTAATCATTTGTAAGTTATACGAAATTGGTTTTTGTGTTAACAATATCGCACTCGTAAACGCATACGATCTTCTACTCAACGCGTCAGCTACCACGTTCGCTTTCCCACGATAGTATTCAATGGTACGATCGTAATCTTCAACAGCTCGAGCCAACGTCTTTAGCGCATTATACGTTTGTTTTGGTTGAAGAAATATTTAAGGGTTTTAGAAATAGGTTTTGTACTAGGGTCAATACAAAATGAGCTTGAAGGAGACTTTTTCTCTCTCTTGAATTCTATATAAACTTGTATACAATGCATGTGGCTGTTAGTAATGACTGAGAATTGTAGTCTTGTAGGTTCATAGCTTGACTATAGTGGCTAGCAAGATTTTGCTAGATCTTGTCTTCAATAATTCAAGAATGGGAAAAAGGGCACTTTGGTATTTTTATTTTAATTTTAAGGGCATTCTTGTCCAAGGTGCTTGAATGTAGAGTTTAATCACTAGATTTTACATTTTAAAGTTTTCCAAATAATTACTAGGGTTTGGACAATTAAAAATTTAAGTGTAGCAAAATATTAATTAAAAAATACTAATTAAAATTAGGGTTTTTAATAGAATTTAGGGTTTAAATAATTAGGGTGCCTTAATTATCATTAGGGTTCCTAAATTAACATTTCAATTTACTAAAATAATAATTAGGGTTTATAATTTTTGCAATTAGGGTTCTCAAATATTAATTAGGGTTTTATCTAATTAACATTAATTCTATAATATGCACATAATTCATATAACACAATTTGTGACCGATCTTAATTTCCTGTTTTGAATTTCGAATTATGGTTTATGACAATAGTACTAGGGTTTGGTGTCATACACCATAATTGACTAACCAATATAAGTCTACACATATACTGTATATATTTATAACACTGTAAAAATAATATTATATTTAATATAATATTATTATTCTCATTCATAGCTCAAAATATATAATCGTGGTTTGATTCCATATCTCGATTTATCTTTCATCATTAATTAAGTTAAAATAATTAATCTGAATAATTTGAATTAAAATTCATATAATAAAATAGTAATTATAATAATTTCAATAATCACTTCATATATTATTTAAATAATATAAAAATCATAATTTCATAGAAAATAAATAATAAAGACATTTCTACTATGAAATTAATTATCATAAGTATATACTTTATAATGATCAAAAATTCTAAAATAAAATTTTTTGAAATTATTCATGCAATAAATTAATTTTATTTATCACATATATACATACACATTACTCGGCACATATTCTTATTTAAAAAAAAATAAAATTTATATGCAAAAATTCTTAATTATTTATATAGAAAATATTCAGGTTATTACAGCACCGGTATTGTTTGTAAAGAAAAAGGACGGATCGTTACGACTTTGTATCGACTATCAAGAGTTGAACAAGTTAACGATTAAGAATAAATACCCGTTGCCCAGGATCGATGATCTATTTGATTAGTTGAAAGGGGCAAAGTATTTTTCTAAAATAGATTTGCGCACGGGGTATCATCAACTGAAAGTGAGGAAGGAAGATATACCTAAGACGACGTTCAGAACTCGTTATAGGCATTACGAGTTTTTGGTTATGTCGTTTGGGTTGACGAATGCGCCAGCCGCATTCATGGATATGATGAACAGAGTGTTCAAACAGTATTTGGACAAGTTCGTCGTCGTGTTCATTGATGATATTCTAGTTTATTCTAAGACGCCAGAAGATCATGCTAAACATCTAAGAATAGTTTTTGAAACATTACGGAGGGAGACGTTGTATGCGAAATTGACTAACTTTGAATTTTGGCTTGAACGAGTGCAGTTTCTAGGACATGTTATAGAAAAAGATGGCATATCCGTAGATCCAGCGAAGGTGGAAGCGGTGAATGAGTGGGTGCAACCAAAAACGCCAACCGAAGTTAGGAGTTTTCTAGGGTTAGCGGGATACTATAGAAGGTTCAGTCAGGACTTTTCTAAATTAGCTACTCCGTTGACAAATTTGACAAGGAAGTCGGTGACGTATGTATGGACAGAAAAGTGTGAGCATAGTTTTCAAGAACTAAAAAGGAGGTTGAGTGAACCACCAGTATTATCTTTACCAGATGATATGAGGAATTTTGTAGTTTATAGCGATGCTTCGCATAGAGGACTAGGTTATGTACTTATGCAGCATGGCAAGGTCATTGCGTATGCATCATATCAGTTAAAGGATTATGAGAAGGTCTATCCTACTCATGACATAGAATTGGCAGCTGTAGTGTTTGCTTTAAAAATATGGAGACATTATTTATATGGGGAAAAATGTGAGATATACACGGACCATAAAAGTCTGAAATATATCTTCACACGAAAGGAGTTGAATATGAGGCAGAGAAGGTGGTTAGAGTTGATAAAAGATTATGATTGTGATATCTTATATCATCTGGGGAAGGCAAATGTAGTAGCCGACACGTTAAGTCGGAAGGGTAGGGAAAAGCTGTCAATGTTAACGACTCAATGAGTTAATAACAGAGATGGCCAGAATGGAATTAGAAGTTAAGTTGCCAAGTGAAATAGTAGAGATGTTATTCTCAATAGAGACTCGACCAATGATAGTGGAATGGGTTAAGGAAGTACAGATAAGTACTAAAGAATGCGAGCATGTGAAAAAGACAATGAAGGATGATGTGAAGACTAAGTATAACCTTGATAAAGAAGGTTTACTTCGTTTTGAAGGAAGAATTTGGGTTCCAAATAATTCTGAGTTGAAAGAAGAGATTATGTGTGAGGCTCATAGTTCGAGGTACTCGATACATCCCGATAGTACTAAGATGTATCAAGACCTTCGTCAGAACTTTTGGTGGCCAAACATGAAGAGAGAGATCGCATAATACGTTAGTAAGTGCTTAACTTGTCAGAAAGTTAAGGCTGAACACCAAAGACCGAGTGGATTGATACAACCACTGGAGATTCTAGAGTGGAAATTGGAGTATATCACCATGGACTTTGTGGTGGGGCTTCCAACGACGAGAAAAGGATACGATGCTATATGGGTAATAGTGGATCGGTTAACTAAATCGGCTCATTTTCTACCAATAGGAGTTAGGTACAACCTAGAGCAGTTAGCTAAGCTTTATGTCAAGGAAATCATTTCCAAACATGGAGTACCTGTTTCGATTGTGTCCGATCATGATCCACGATTCACGTCGAACTTTTAGAGGAGTTTACAAGAGCAAATGGGAACACATTTGAGATTCAGTACGATATATCATCCACAGCCGGATGGAAAAAGTGAACGAACGATTCAAACGCTAGAAGATATGTTAAGATCATGCATTATGGATTTCAAGGGGAGTTGGGACGAGCATCTACCTTTGGTAGAATTCGCTTACAACAATAGTTTTCACGCTAGTATAGGCATGACGCCTTACGAAGCGTTGTATGGGAGGAAGTGCAGAACACCACTTTGTTGGGATGAAGTAGGTGAACGTCGAATGTTGGGACTTGAGATGGTACAACAAATGGCAGACATGGTAGCAGCTCAAGATAGACAATGGAAGTATGCAGATCCTCATCGAGAGGAGAGGGAGTTTGAAGTAGGTTCATATATTTTTCTAAAAGTATCACCAAGGAAAGGGAAGATACATTTTGGAAAGAAAGGGAAGTTGAGTCCAAGGTTTGTATGACCTTTTGAGATTTTAAGAAGGGTAGAAGAGGTAGCTTATGAAGTAGCCTTACCTCCAGAAATGGAAAGAATACACAATGTGTTTCACGTGTCTGTGTTACGTCCTTAGAAACCGGACTACAAACACGCAATAGAATATGAATCTATTCAAGTAGAAAAAGACTTAACGTATGAAGAACTTCCGATTCAGATTATTGATAGGAAGGAACAAGTCTTGAGAAATAAAGTAATACCTTTGGTAAAGGTAATTTGGAGTAACCATGATGCTGAAGAAGCAACGTGGGAGCTCGAAAGTAAAATGAAGGAAAAGTTTCCTCATTTGTTTATATAAGAATGTCGAGATTCTGGGGACAGAATCCTTATAAGGAGGGAAGCATGTAACGCTCAAGAATTTCGAATTTTGAATGAATTAAATTTTTATTTGATTATGTGAATTAAATGAATTTAATTGAGTTATTATGTGAGTAAGATGTTCGAAGGTCGTTCTATGACCTAGAATATACGGATGTGGTTAGTATTCTGGCTTTGTGCTAGTATTAATGGTTGTGAATTATCAAGACAAAAACGAAGGTTTTCTGAGAATGTTTGCGTAAAAATACTATTCATCCGATTTCGTTCAGAGCTAGGGTTTGAAATTTTGAGAAACACGTAATGATAAAATACAAAGATAGTATGGAATATCCAATAATAATTCTGTTATGGCAAACGAAGTTTTCTCTTGCGGACGTAAAACCTAAGGGTTTGTGAAATAGGTTTCCGAAAGGGAAATGCAATGCGTATAGTCGTTTCAGATATTATACGTATGATATACGAGTATTATACTCTTATAAATACGAGTATGGTATGAAGAATAGTACGACATATAATACAATTATTATATGAGTATTAGACGAAGAGAATACGTGAGTAATACGCGTAGAATACGAGTCGTATTAATGGAGTATGAGTTAAGGGTTGATATAATCTAATTGGACTTAAATCAAAAGCAAGCCCAATAAATTATATGAGAAAGCCCAAGTTAAAGCCCATCATTAAATTAATGTCAAGCACAATCTAAAAAATAAACCGCGGGTCGAACCGGTGGGTCATGGGATGGGTAAAACCCATGAGGCAACCCATGGGATGATCCATCAAGGAGTGGGCCGGCCACTTGGTGGACAAGTAAAGGCAATACTTGATCACCAAGTACTTTGCTTGGTGATCAAGAAGTGAATAGTAAGGAGGTGGGAAGTTGGACAATTTTACCCTCATGTTGGTTGCCTATATATACAAAGCTAGAGTTGGCCATTTTGTTGTTTTACAAAGCTTGTCCAAATATATATATAGAGAGAAAGAGCTAGAATCATATAATCCTTCTACTTCTAAGCAAACCAATAGGCATTTATCAAGAACGATAATTGCTTCAAAGGTAAATTCTCATAAATCGTAATCTTCATCTTTTTCGATTTCTTTCTCATAGAAGAATCGTAGATTGGTGGAGCATGTTTATTGAGGATATATAAGGATGCCTATTAATGACCAAATCATTGATAGGTT
Organism: Panax quinquefolius; assembly: GCA_020205615.1. Classification (NCBI taxonomy): domain Eukaryota; kingdom Viridiplantae; phylum Streptophyta; class Magnoliopsida; order Apiales; family Araliaceae; genus Panax; species Panax quinquefolius. The sequence continues at coordinate 31,459,936 of CM035170.1, forward strand.
ATAACCGAATAGAAACCGTAAGTGTTTACATAAATTAAAAACCATAGAAAGTCTTGAACGAGAACTTAGTTTTGAATGAACGTTTGAAAGACCATTATAGCTAAGGAATGTGCCTATTGTTTGGTTAGGATGACTATGATGAATCAATGGAGTTTTCCATTTGATTTGGCTTATAGAACATGAGTAACAAAGTTATGGCAAATTTTGCAAAAATAGACGTTAAATGTCGAAAACGTAAAAAGCCCGGATTAAAGGTCAAAAGTTGTCGTGTGACTTGAAAATGTTGGTTTCCAATGTCAACATGTGAGATAAGGTAATTAAGAGTCGTGGGCAAATAAATCTTCACATTCCGACTTATAACGAAGAAAACGAGTATTGAACGGTCAAAACGTTAAACGAACACTTAAAAATGAACTTAAAGGTGAATTCCAAGTTAACGGATTCGAGAATGTGAAATTCTTATATGAACACATAAAGGATGTGATTTGTGATTTGTTGGCTTTCGAATGGGTCAATTCGGATGAAAAATGAAGAAATTAGGAAGCCGGGAGTTTCGTTAGGAAACCAAACTGTTTTGGCCAACTGGTGCACAGACTCGGCACCGCAGCGCCAAAACAAGTACAAAGTGGTGGCGCTGCAGCGCCAGACTCGGCCGAGTACCCTGCTAACTCGCGCCACAACGCCACTAGAATACATAGGATGTCGCGCCGCAGCGCCGGCAGTGGAAAAATGTTGACTATGTTAAGTTTTGTTCCATTTGAATGTAGACTTAAGGTAAGACATTGAAGGTACTTTAAAGTACATAATAGGATTGAACTTAAATCACTTATAAGGTGATAATGTAAGAATGTTTTGGTATGGATTAATAGAGATTAAACAAAGAATGCGAAGACGTAATAAGTAAACCGTGGATGACATTCAACGTTGGTATTTAACCAATAATGATCAAATGACGGTTAATGGCATAAGAATGTTAATGGGACATGACGAAGTATAGAAAGTCGAATTGAGTTTAATAACGAAGTTAATTCAATTAAGACATAGAAGAGAAAGAAGTTGGTTAGAACTGTAAAGTTAGTTTGTTTGATAACTAATTGTAGTGTGCTATACGAATGTATCATGTAGATCCTGTAAGGACTGAGAATAGTTGAATTATTTATTCGAAGACGCTTGAAGGCAAGTCTTTCTTAAACACTTGTCTAACCTTTGTGTTTGCCAAGTTTTACCTGATGCATGTTATACAATGCATGAATGATTTTAAAGAAAGAGTCGATGCCTGTTTTAACTCGGCTAGACTAATACTGAAGAGTTGATTGATTTGATTACAAGTCTTTCGATATAGAACTGTTAACGCTATCCTATGCCAAGTATTTGGTACGGATGTAAAGGAAAGTTTGTCTATGTACAAACAAAAGTATTTTTCATCGATTATTCGATGGGCACGCGAGGTTGCCAAATGTTGAACGTAAATATATTTAATGTAAGAGTGTTGATTAACATAGAGTAAAATAGGCTGATCACCTAGAAGTGCTCGTAAGTAAAGACGGGTGGATGGCCTTAGTGTCAGATATCCTTTTCAAGTATGAAAACGAAAAGAGTATGTTCATGGTCTATTGATCGGTTCATAATTCCTAAGCTATTATATATACCTTGGAATTGTTGTTATGACATGAGAAGTACTAGTCAAATGTATCATAGTGCTTCGTAGATAATTGTTTAGATATGGAAATAAAGCATGTAATTGTTAATGTGATATTCATATGATTCTTTGTTAAGACTTGTTGAGCTAGTTATGCTCATTCTTGCTTGAACCATGTGTTTGCAGCTAAAAGCTGAATGAACTGAGAGTTCTAAGAGAGATAAAGGCAAGTCTAAGATGGACAATTAATCGTCCTGTAATAGATTAGTGTATTTGGTTGTAATATAATTATGGAGAACAACGAATGTATTCGGTTAATGAACCTGGAAAAGGATTTATTACAAATATAATACATAGATAGTAATTACACTCATTTTGTTGTTATCAATAATTGTATGGATTGTAGTATCGTGGAGCACCATCTGTCGGGTTGGAAGATACCCGGATTTAGGGGCGTAACATATCATTTTTCTTTTTGGAAGCAAATTTAGCAAGTAATCTGTAGCTCTTCCTTCTTCTTGGAGGCTCAGTTATGGGAGAGTCAGACTCTTCTTCTTCTTCAGACTCTGAGGCCTTTGAATCAGACGAACTTTCGTGAGGTTCAGCCTTGTCAGGAGCAAACCCTTCTTCTTTGGGCTCATCACTTTTTGAGCCATCATGTGGGCTTTCAGGATTTGAATGGGCATGTTCTTCTTTTTCAGAAACAATATCATTTGACCCATCATCTGGACTTGTTGGAGCATTTGCATTTGGGGATGGAGTTGGGTCATCTTGTATCTTTTCTTCATCATCAGAGTGAATGCTCTTAGGGTTAGCCACAGGGCTTGAGCATTCTTCTTCATCAGCAGATGCTATATTTTCTTCCATTAATCCAGCTTCACCTTCATTGCTGGATTTGGTATGTGGGGACTCAGCTTTGAGACTATCAATTGCCTTATCTTCTTTTGACTCTACGTCCTCTTCTTTATTTGATGGGCTTGCTTAGGAAGCTGAGGTTGGTTTGTTTACCACTTTAGCTTTCTTGCTTGATGGCCTTTGAAGTAGTCTGTTACTTCTTCTTTTGGTGGTTTCTACAGTAAGGACTTTTTCTTCTTCATCCTTGTCTTCAATTGATAGACTTCTTGGTGGAGCCTCAATTTTCCTCACATCTTTGGATTTCTTTATGGCTGGTGTGGTTGCTGCTGGTGCAGAGTCACCAGACTCAGAGCTTTCCACCTCTTTTACCTTTCTCTTCTTCGCAGAGTTCTTTCTGCTGCTCCCTGTTGTTGTTAACCTTCTGTTCTCCTTTTGGGTTTTCTTCTAATTCACAAATAGTTGTGGAGACATTACTTTGTAAACATTTAGAGGTTCTCCCTTATCATCCTTGATTTTTCCTCCTAGCTTCTTCTTCATCACAATTCTCTGCAGTCTTCCATGAAACACTTTTGTAAGTGGTTTTTCTATAGACTTCTTCAATTCAGCCTTTTCTACCCATTTGGAGATCTGATCAAACATGATAACTCGAAAGTTGATTCATTTTTTCAGAACTATAACAGACATGATTTTTAACTGTTGATCAAGCACCGTGTCGTATGTAGTGTCCTTGCATAGTATGCATTTTCCCACTATTTCAGCAAGGAACTCAAATTCCTAAGGAAACTCTTTTTCTTTATATCCTTTAGACTGGGTTTATTTGGTACCCCATAATCTCATTTGCTTGCTTAGTGTTGATCTCATCAAGGTTTCTCAGTCCTAAGTCAGGGAAACCTAAGCATTTATTGATATCAGATGATTTCATCTTAAGAGACTGACCTTTAACCTTTGTTGAAAGGGTTCCAGCATTTATGGATGCATTTGAGTAGAATTCCTTGACCAGTTCAGTATATACTCGAGTGTTAGCCTCGAGACATTCTGAGAATCCAGCTTTCTTCATAAGTTCGAGAATGTCTTTGAACTTCTTTTTGGATTTTTCAAACGATTTGGTTCCGAGCTGAATGCCAGTGATTACTAGCCAATCTTCCATTTAAATAGTTTGAGGAATATGGTTATTTGATTCATAGGAGTTTATGAGAGATGGCTGATTGTGATTTGGGCAAGGCTCTGGAGGGTTAACTAATTTTGGCTTTTGAGAGGGTTCTAGGGTTTGAAGATGGGAGGGAGAGAGGTTCGATAGCTTCTGATAACTGTTTGCTAATTTGAATTTTTCTTTATGGCAGTTCCTTCTAACTCTGTATAAACATTGATGTGTTAACCAACCATTGGTTGCAAGATGCCCAGTAATGAGCTGTAACTCCCCTATTAACTCTTCAGTTTAATGTCTCTTTTAAAAACAAATAGGCGTCAATGACGTGAATTGAGCGTTTACCATTTTGATTCGTAGAGTAGCATGATAAGGAAGCTATGGACTCTATATTTTCCTTTGTTAACTCAACGATCATCTTTTGACAGACGCTGCAGTGGATGGTTTTGACATTAATCCTCATCTTGATGTTGCATAGCTTAATCACTGATGTACTCTGAGCCAGTTTGGGCGCTTGAGTTCTGAGATGTATTTGTACAATATCTTTCCAAACTATATTCGAACTTATCTCCTCTTAATCTTAATTGTTGAGAAATAATTCAGTTCTTTCGAGCTCCTCATGAGCTAGATTATCCGCTGGTAGGACTGCGATCTTCGAGTCTGCTTCTACGATCGCTGAGGTTAAAATACGATCGTGGAGTTCTCTTCAACCTTGACTCGACGATCGTTGATTGATTTGGTCCTTGAGATGAACTTTACTTAGCATTCCTTCTGGGTCAAGGTAGCTCAGGAAGGGCCAACCTCTTAGAGTGAACTAAGGGTCATATTTGTCCCTGAGGCACTTTCCAGATGAAATACTTTTAGAAGTGATATGTACTGATATCTCATTTGACCTTTTTATGCTAGGGAGGACCTCTACCAAGTTCAGGCAATTGCATTTACTGTGATCGTGGTGTCCTCCTGTTCTTACACTATGATCATATGTTTTATCGTGGGGACTCCATGATTTTGGGTTCGGTGGCTGAAAGGTTATTAGTAGTACATTTTGAGACGTTCCTACTAACTATGGATCTTCATTTGGTTTATCAACCATAAAGTTTTGGGACTCTGTAGCTGGTACACTTCTTCATAGTATAACTCAGTGCTGTTGTTTCTTAACAGATCACTGCTTCCCCATGTTCATACTATCTTCTCAGTGAAGGGCGATTTCCTTTTCTTTATGTGCATTAGGAGACATCCGTGCATGCTTCTTTCTGACTGAAACACCACTGACAGTCAAATTGTGGACATGGCTATCTTCAGGACTGATCATTCTACGATCATTTGTCAGCACTACGAACATAGTCTTCTTTGTCAGCACTCGTTGAGTTCTGCTCCCGTAATGAGTTCCTCATGTTTGATGCTCGATGATCATCTGTCGTGAACCTTCTTGAGGATTCTCTTCATATGACATGCTTTGCATGATTGAGCATATAAGTCCCTCTCCATCTTTGGTTGATTGGCTTGCTTCCATATAAGTGTCAGCAGCCAAGTGAGCTTCATTTGGATTAGCTCAGTCAAGTCTTCAAGGACAGGCTTTGACATTGAGGAATTTTATCAGAATCATTTCTGAATAGTCTTAAGCCTTCTGTTGGTTGAGTCTTTCTTTAACCGAAGTCTCTTGCTTCATCTTCCTTAGTGTGGTTAGATCGACCAAGTACCTGTAGGTTAAATATATTTCTATTTTGGTACCCATAGTTAAATGGGTCCTTCCAGGTTAGTTTCAAAACCCTGTTCCTCATATATTTGGATAATCATCATATTTATCACCAATAATCATATTCATGCATGTAACTAATTTAGATAATGCATTTTGAGATGCATGATGGTAAGTGTGTGTTGGATTTCTCATTTTAATAACACACTCTTTTTCTTTGATGGTTTCATCATTTGCTGGGCTATGTCCACAAGGTTTAAGTGTTCACAGAGTGAGTATCAACTCTATAATTTATGTGTATCTAGTAGATTCATGGAGGTGATCAGTTTCTACAAATCATCAAGATACTCTTGTAGAACTGATCATACTTTGTGTGTTATCAAACACTTAGAACATAGGTTTGTATATACATACTAACCCATCAGCAAAGATTACTCAATATGAAATTGATTTAACCTGTGATGTTCTTATGACCTATTTTAGATTTCTTTCAAGATGTCATCTTCATCCTAAAATTTGGATGGAGAGAAAGTTTGTAAGCATTCGAGTATCCACCCTCAATGTACTTTCTCTCTTCACCTTTTTAGGTAGATTATGATTTCTTGAAAGAGTACTGTTATAGTTCATAAGGAGGTGCAACATGATGTACACAATTATCTTAGTGAGGAACCGTACCTTTCTATTGTCAGTTTCTTAATAGTCATTTAACTTAGACATACTGAGGTTAGGCATTGATGTGCAGAGTTTCTTATTTGCTCCTGACAGCTTGTTGCTCAAGTTGACCTTTAATCAATTAGCCGTGATTTTGAAGATGCATGCTAAGAAAGTCTCAGCATCTTTAGTTCTTTGACATCCTTGAGTTCACAAGGTTTACATCCAGCTACTGGTTGGTCAGATACATGTTTGAGAAGTTCTTCTTTGTATAATCATTTCTTAGCATGTATGGCCTTTTCATCTTTTCAGGTTGGTGGATGTTTGACTATTTTCTGTTGATGTCTCTTGAGCTTTCTAGCCTGGTCTTTAGACTACAAGATTGACCGCGAGCAAGGATTTGTCTTGTTGATATGACAATCAAGAACATGGACCAATCTGAGCAGCTTCAGGTGTATATACACATTTACCTGTACACAATATTTCCAACGTGTGAGTTCATCTGCATATAACAAGTGACTTACTACTAAACTAAGTTTAGAATAATGTTTGTGCCTAGGATCAGACTCAAAGCGATTAGCTTTTGAATATTGCATGAGAACCTGCTCTGGTACCAATTGTTAGTTCCCAGTAGGCACAATATAGATCTAGAAGGGGGGGTTGAATAGATCCTTTTTAATTTCAAATACTTTTCTAATTTATTTTGTATTGCTCATGAATTAGCATATGACAAACATAAGAATCTTTTCAAGTACAGCGGAATAAGTAAAAGATCCCCTTCATTGATATATTCATAATCAGACATACATTGTTTGTAGAGTTAATTCAGTAGTAAGCAGTTAAAACATACATAGCAGTTATAGCAGTTAATGTACATAATGTAAATGACATAAAGTAAAAGACACAAGGGGTTTTAAGTGGTTCAGAGACTTAAGCTCTTAATCCACTCTTTTGCTTTCAACTAGCAGGATTTCTACTAAGGAAAGGTAGCACCCTGAATCACTAAGATTCCTTTAAGGCCAGCAGCCTTGGGACTTTAGTTCACTAAGAACTCTTCAAGGCCAGCAGCCTTGGAACTTCTCTAGTTCCCTAGGAACTCTTCAAGCCCAGCAGGCTTGAAACTTCATTTAGTCCCTCCGGACAAGGACCTCTTAGGCCCTGGCTTGTTGTTGTTGTTGTTGTAGTTATTGTTGTTGGTGATGAGTTGCCAAGATGTCTTTAAACTTGATCATCTTTTGTACTTAGCAGCTTGGTGTGGTCCTCTTTGCATTCTACTTCAAGGCTAGACCACATCATCTTTGGTACAACTGATCTTCTTCCGTTCTGCTCATTTTCATGTAGAGTCAGCTGTGCACCTTCACCATTTCCTGAACCCTTCTTAACATGTTGGCAGACATGGTTCTGCACTTTCTAGATCTGCTTCAGCTTTGGGTTCATGGTGAATCGTAGAGTGGCTTTTAAGATCTGTCTTGTGCTGTGCCACTCTTCTGAATGCTATCTTCTTATCCTTCTCGGCTCTTAGCTTAGATGCCAATTCAAGTGATATTCTCATCTTTGTTGAGTGAAGCTTTAATCTGTTTAAGTCCTTCTTCAAAGCTACTTCACTTCCAGCTTTGTAGTCTCACTGTCACTGAGACTTGTTCTATTTAAGCTCAAGTGGAACTCGTAGAGTCAACATTAGCATTCTACCAACTCAACGATTCTGCAACATATCAATCATCAGCAACTCTTGATCTTTGAAGCTCTGTTGATTTATACTTCTTCCCAATCTTCCCGTTGGAAAGTAGCCGTTGAAACCTTCTAGATTTTCTTCATAGATCTCGAGTTATTTGGTGCAGACTGCAGATGTGACATGACATCTCTTTTTAAGACTTTCTGACACTACAGTCCACTGTTTCACCTACCCCATCAGAGATGTCACTTTTATGCATCGAGTAGGTCGAAGACATTATTTCCTCCTTCTGATTTCTCGATCAGAGGTTGTCCTTTTGCATCGATGCTCTCTATAAGCTCTTGTCCGAATATCAACCTTCAGATTAAACCGTTGCCAATACTTCAATCTTCAGCTATTCAAACTCTATGATTTTGATGCATGTCTTGTTGGACCAGATCGTAGTGTCTTGTTGACTGGTAGAGATAACACTACGATCTTGAAAAGTGTTGATTGGATCTTCAATATAGAACACCTCTTCCTTCTCTTTGTAGTGCTTCAACACTTCTATTTGCCTCAATAGCTCTCAGATACTAATGGCTTGTCTTCTTTGTTTTGGTCCCTTCTGAATAGCAAGAGACTTCAGATTTGTGGCGTGTCCAGCTCGCTTTCTCCTTGTGATCTCCCATTCACTTATCATCAATGAACTGACCTAATGCTTAATCAATTTAGCCTTGTTCTTCAGAAGCTGACTAGTATCTCTGTGTACACTCCATTAGTTCTTTCTTTGTTTGGAAAACACTACGATCCTGGTTACTTCCAAGATCGTTGTCATCTTACCTCTTTACTGCTACTGCATTTGCTGACTTTCCTTAGTCAGTTACTGAAGTCTTCTTCTGATCAACTTGTGGAAGACTTCATCTCGAATGGCTTCACAACTCAATCTAGATGCTGATTGGGATGGTGCTTAGATCTTCTGTTAGCTTGCATGCCATTCGTTGAGTGCTCTCTGGTTTCCTTTAGGTGGGATACATCTTAGCAGTGCCAACCAGAGGCTTCAATACTTTGGATATTCTGGGAGTGCTCATTTGTTGAGAATCGTATTTTCTCTATGATTCTGCCTTGGCATTGTGAGCACATATGTTGAGGTCTTAGTTCTACACTCTATGATTCAGCTTTGGCTGTACAGACACTACGCCTTCGAGATCAGATCTTGACACTCTATGATTTCTGTCGTTGTGCTTGTTGTCTTCATCTAATCTTGCTCGACTACGATCTCTGCCTCTGATATGATCAGTAGACTCTACGACTCTGAGTGTAGTTTACGATTCTTGACTTGGCTTTGGCAGATGCTTAGTTGGCTTGTAGGCAGGCTGTTTCTACGATTCTGAACAAGACTTCCTCATTAGACTACGGCCCTGAGGAAGTTCTCTTCGACACACTACGATCCTTCCTCGTCTCTCCTGGTAGTCTACAAACTTTGAGATATACTATCTTGCAGACTAAAATTCTTCTTTGATAGCTCTCGAGTTTTCCTTGACTCTCTTAGAAGACTATGATTTCTGGTATAGTGCTCGACGATCAGACAAGCCTATCTATTACACCATTAGATCAACCTAACATACTTGATCTTTCTATATTTATAGTCTTTGTACATCATTTCTTTTTAAGGACTTTACAAAGTTGTTTTGCTTATGTAGGATCTGAAAGTATTATGCATACAAGCCAATCATGTATGATGATAAAGCATATACTGTGTAATCAATCTTATTTATTTATTAATAAAAGAATTATTTATTAAAGGCATTTATTATCTACATGGTGATGTTTTAATAATATGTGATAAACCCATAGTTTTAAGCAACGCTTTTAGAATAATGATGATGATCATTCTAATGAGATCTAAATTCTTAGAAAGCTTAAAACTAAAATAGTTCCCAATCATTGGATTACTAAATTGGGGATTAGTGAATCCGGATAGATTGGTACATACGTTGCTTGCTCATTGGATGAGGATGATTGATCTCATGATCATTTGTGTGGAGACACTAAAGCAAGTATGTAGGTGCTTATTAGAGAATAAGTTCACTGAACGTGACTCGCTAAGGAATACCTAATGGAGTTTTACTTACCTGTCAATAGAAATTCCTGTAGTGATAGTAGTACAAATGATCCTTAGACTTGAGATCATCATAGTATCTTATATATAATGAATTACACTTTGACTTATTCCTTAAGACTCTTAGAGTATATCAAAGGGTATGCTTGGGTGTAATAAGTTATATATGAAGATAATGAATGATCAATAAAGAATCTACCACTTCTAGTAAAAAGGAGAGATGTCTATGTGATTCGATAAATGACAACCCGAGAATCCTTGGCGAGGTGGAATGAAATTAGAAAGTAGTTTCTAATTTGCATTCATTAGGAGTTGTTCATTTAGGAATCGAAATACATATAATTAAATAAAATAAGACTTGTGATAGAATTCCATGCCTTATATTTAATTGGGACATTGTATGGTGGAAGGATTGAATTGTGCAGTAACTATTTACTCAAAGGTTCTTTTATGATTAATGTTGAAATCTATATTATCCGGAAAGTCGTTGATCGCTAGGAGAGCTTATCCTATTGTAGAATAAATATTAATTATTTAAATAAATTATTTGTTTAATTTATTTATTTAAATGAGATTAAATTGTTCTAATTGATTTATTCACAACCTGTTTAATATGGAGAACCTAAAGGGTCACACCATAAAATGAAGAATAATTATTTAAGAAGTTAATGGCATAATTGTAATAATATATTAAGTATATTTAATTTAATCTATGGTGATAGAATAAATTAAATAGCTTAATATTTATTATTTAATATTTTAGAAATATTAAATATAAATTAATAAGAGGAGTCTTATTAATATTATTATAATTATTATTATTTTAATTTCTAAAAGGTTTAGGAATTAATTTAATATTAGTACTCTCATTTATTCCTAATTGGATTAGGAAAGAAAATTAGTTAAAGGAGTTTAATTAATTACCCTAATAGGATTAGGGAGCCCATTTAATTAAAAGAGTTTAATTAAATAAATAATACCTTATTTTAATTAAAATAGGTTACATGATATCTTTATAAGAGGAGTCTTATATTAGATATCTCGAAATATAATAATTCCTAGTTTTGGAGAGTACACCCTTTTCTTATACTGAGATAGGAAAAACTAGGGTTTGAGCCAAATCCTTCTTCTTGAAAAATTCCTCTTCCTTGGTGGATCACCTATAGAGGCCATACACTTGGGTGGCTTACATTGATCAAAGGAAGGAATCTACCCGGATATTCAAGGAGATCGCGAGAAGTAGGGCGTGAACTTCGTTACTTGAGGAAGCTCGTTTATAAGGGTATGATTTCATAATTTCTTATTCTTCGTTTAATTAATAATATGCATAAAGGATGATCCGGGTAATTGGTTTGTGAAAATTTTAAAATCGATTTTATCTCGCTTCGCTTAATTTTGCAATTTTGATTGCTACTTTGATTTTCATAAAAACCTAACATTAGTATCGAGCCAAACTTTATGCGAATTATTAATTATTTAGATTCTAAATATGTATGGGTATGTATTTTGAATAATTTATTGGGCATAATTTGTTGTATAAAATTATTATTTTATGAGAAAAAAAAAAAAAAAGTTTTCGAATTTTTTTTAAAGGCGTGATTAGAAAAAAAAAAAAAAAAAAAAACAAAAGCGTAGTACTGCTATATATTTTTTTTTTGTTACTTTATTAAGTTCAATGAATGGGTATTATATATTATATATTATATATATATATATAGATATGTTTTGTCGATTTTTTTTTTAAAAGGACCATCACGTTTACGAAAAAGAATCTAGCAAATCCGGTTTTGATGTGTTCGGTTTTTCATGCAACTTTTTTTTTTTAAAGGGGCCCGTATTATTATATATATATATATATATATATATAATATATTGTTAGTTATGTGTTGCAATAAGCGTGTCCGCCCATTTTTGTAAAAGTAGGACTTTTATATATATATATATATATTGTTATATACATATATATATTAATTTTAATAATTTTATAATTAAAATAAAAGAGTTTATTTTAATCTTGAAATTGGATTTCATGCAACATAAAATTTCCCATTAAATGATACTCATATATATATATGGAATGATTTAATTTATTGATACATATGATGATATATATGATAATAAATGGGATTGATTATGGACAATTTGACAAATATGATTGGATTTATTTTAGTTGGATGTTTGAATGAATGGGTTTTATTAAATGGGGTTCAAGTACCTCGTCTTTTCTCGGTTTTCTTCTTGATGTAAATTCTATCTCTCTCCTATGTACTTCCCTCGATCACGATCAAGGTTTCTATTTAAATTAAATAGTTTAATGTAATAGGATTAGTTAGAATTTTTAGAAGAACCGAAGACCAAGATCAAGGAGCGCTTGAAGACCCGTTTGTAATGGAGCCCGGGTTTAAATGTAATAGTTATATTTAAATGTTTATTCTTTGCACCCTAGGGTTTGACCTTTTGGTTCACTTGGTGGCTCTAGTGAACCAAACTAGAATAAAAGTCCATAATCAATCCGGGTAGAATATAGTATTCTATATGTGCATGCTAGTAGTATATATATTATATATTATGCAAACATGCTTCGCATGTTTAATAATATGACGTGTATTTTATATATATATTTGCATGCGCGTTAAACAAGATGAGACAAATAATAACAAATCCCTCAAAGTTTTTTATTAAGTCTTAAGCGTTCAAAGATATTTAGAATATCGAACGTCGCCTTCTAGCATGATAAAATTAATAGAGTATTAAATATTTAATATGAGTTTGTTGTGTCACCACAAGGCAAGTATTAAGTATTTAAGATGTTAATTTATCACATTTGATGCTTATAAAGAAAATTGAACAATATTGTTTTGTTGTGTCACCACAAGGGCGATATTTTTTCTTTTTTGAATATATGGAAGTGCTAGGTTGGACTTAACTTAGATAATTTTGATTCGGATGTGCCACCACTTGATCAAAATAATCCAAGAGGCAAAACATAAGGAGTTACATGTTGATGTAATTGACAAGGAGTTGTCTACCTATTTATTTATATATAGTTTGTTACTGTCACCACACAAGGCTATATATATTTGAAATGGGATCCTTATTCTCACTAGCAAAAAAACTTTAATTAGATTTTGCCGAACTATATAAATGAGGGTAATATAGTTTGAAGAAAATAGTGGGAGATACCAATATAAAATAAGACCTAATTTATTTTGGTAATTAATAAATGAATGTTTGCTAAAATATTGTCTTTTTACATGCGAAATTTTGAAAATGTCACATTCACTAATTTCATCTGCTGAAGCATACTTGATGCTAACAAACCGAATTTGATTTAACTACACTTGAATTTGGTTGAGGAATCTGAGAATTGTTCTCACTTCTTTGAAAAGATTTCTTATGTCCTAAATTACCAGCGTGCTGCAAAAAGTTGCGAGAGACGACCTCCCGAGGAAGAGATTGCTACTTTTAAGCAAAGGGCAAGATGATGCATCTGTGGCTCATGCATCATGCTCGCATCCATGAAAGTGACGAGCTTCAACCACGTATGAAAACATGGATGCTCCTACTATGCTACTACACCTTGGAGAGTTGTATGGTGAGTAAAGTAGGACCGCTAGATATGAAATATCTAAGGAGCTCTTCCGATCTCGGATGATCGAGGGCACCTTGCTGTTGAGACTCATGTCCTAAAGATGATCAATCGATTGAGCGCCTTGGGCGACTTGGGTTCGTCATGGATGGGGAGTTGAGTCAAGATTTAGTCTTGCAGTCACTCCCAGACACCTTCTCACAATTTGTTGTGAATTTTCACATGAACAAGTTGGATGTTAGCTTGCCTGAATTACTTAACATGTTGAAAACTGCTGAAGGTCACTTCCCATCCAAGAAGAACCATGTCTTAATGGTGGATGATTCTTCCAAGAAAAGGAAGAGGCCCAAGGTATCTTCCGAAAAGAAGAAATCCAAGAAGGCTAAGGAAAGGCGAAAGTGAAGGATCAAAAGAAACTGATCCAAATAGTAAAGGAATTTGCTTCCATTGCAATAAGCCGGAGTCATTTGAAGAGGAACTGCAAGGATTATCTCGCGAGAAACAAAAGCGAAGAAGAAGCTTGGAGAAGCTTGAATCCTAATCAAGGTTTGTTTATGATTGAAATTAATTTTTACGAAAGTCAATCTTCTACTTGGGTATTGGATACCGGATGTGGTTCTCACATATGTAATAATATCGCAGGACCGTCGAAGTAGAAAGTCGAGCAAGGATGAGGTCATCCTACGAGTGGGAAATGGAGCAAAGGTTGCTTGCATTAGGCAGTGGGGACTTATTGTTTAAAGACTTTTACTGGCAAGTTCATTAATTTAAATAATTGTTATTTTGTTCCAAATATCATTAGAAACATTATTTCTATCTCTCAGATTGGATATGGATGGTTTTAATATTATAATAAAGAACAACAGTTGTTCCATTTATAATGATAATGTTTTATATGGTGTTGGTAATTTGCGAAATGGACTTTATATACTTGACTTGCGTGAAAATATATTTCAAATTGAACAAACTAATAAAAGGAAAAGAGATGATGTTAATTATACCTTCATGTGGCAATTTGTAGACTCTGGTCATATTAATGAAACAAGATTATCCAAGTTGCATAAAGATGGGCTCCTAGAGCTATCGATTATGAATCATATCCAACTTGTGAATCTTGTCTCATGGGTAAAATGACTAAATCTCCTTTTAGTGGAAAAGGAGAAAGAGTTACTGAGTTGTTAGCGTTGGTACACACGGATGTATGTGGACCTATGACAACGATCGCACGAGGAGGGTATTCTTATTTTATTACATTCATGGCGACCACTCAAGATTTGGATATGTGTATTTAATGAAATACAAATCAATCATTTGAAAAGTTCAAAGAGTTCAAAAGTGAAGTTGAGAAGCAAAGCTGGTAAGAGTATTAAGATTCTTCGATCCGATCGAGGAGGAGAATACTTAAGTGGTGAGTTTCTCAATTGTCTCAAAAGAAAATGGTATAATCTCACAATGGACTCCACCGGGGCGCCACAAATGAATGGTGTATCTGAAAGGAGAAATCGAACATTGTTGGACATGGTTCGATCTATGATGAGTTTTACTGACCTTCCGCTTTCTTTCCGGGGATATGCCTAGAATCCAATAAGCATACCTACTTAACAAGGTACCTACAAAAATCAGTCCCCAAGACCCCATATGAGTTATGGATAGGGGAGGAAACCAAATCTTAAGCATGTTAAGACTTGGGGTTGTCCAGCTTATGTCAAAAAGTTTGAAAACGATAAGCTGCAGACTAGATCTGACAAATGTAGATTTGTGGGATACCCTAAAGAAACATCGGGGTATTATTTCTATCATCCAACTGATCAAAAGGTGTTTGTTGCGAAACATGCTGCCTTCTTGGAAAAGGAGTTTATCCTTGAAGGGGTCAGTGGGAGTAAGATATATCTTGAAGAAGCTCAAGAACCACAAAATACTACAGATCAAAGTGAGGTACCTAATCAAGTAGAGATTCCTTCTGTACCACACCCTATTCGTAAATCTGGAAGAGTACCAAAGATACCAGACAGGTATGGACTTGTCATAGAAGATGACAATGAGGTACGCATCATAGATGATGATGATCCATTGAATTACGAACAGGCTATGAGTAGTAAAGACTCAGAGAAATGGCAAGAAGCCATGAAATCCGAGATGGACTCCATGTATGAGAACCAAGTATGGACTTTGGTCTCACCACCTGAAGGCATTAAGCCTATTGGGTGTAAATGGGTCTTTAAAAGAAAGACTGGAGCGAATTTGAAGGAGGTAGAGACCTATAAGGCCCGACTGGTTGCAAAAGGTTTCAAACAAAGACAAGGAGTTGACTATGACGAAACCTTCTCACCAGTAGCAATGCTCAAGTCCATTCGGATTTTGCTTGCGATTACGACTTACCATGACTCACGAAATCGGCGGATGGACGTGAAAACGGCCTTCCTCAATGGGAAACTTGAGGAGGATGTGTATATGACACAACCCGGAGGGATTTGTTTCAAAGGTTGGAACAAATCAAGTCTCATAAAGCTTCTGACGATCCATTTATGGATTAAAGCAAGCTTCGTAGGTGGAACATCCGTTTTGATGAGACAATCAAAAGTTTGATTTTATCAAAATGAGGATGAACCATGTGTGTACAAGAAGGTTAGTGGGAGCGCTTTGTTTCATTCCTTGTATTATATGTTGATGATATATTACCGATAGGGAATGATATTCCTATCTTATGAAACAATTAAAATCAAGTTATCTAAACACTTCTCCATGAAGGACTTGGGAGAAGCATCCTATATTTTGGGGATAAAGATCTATAGAGATAGATCTAATAGGATGCTTGGCTTGTCCCCAAGGCGATACATTGACATGATGCTAAAAGGTTTAGCATGGAAGATTCCAAAAGAGGTCTCATGCCGATGAGCCATGGAATACATCTCTCCAAGAAACAAGCCCCAAAGACACTGAGGAGAGAAACCGTATGAGTAAGATTCCTTATGCTTCAAAATAGGATCTATCATAATGCGGTATGATATGATATGTACTAGACCAGATGTCGCTCATGCACTTAGTGTAACAAGCGGATATCGATCGAATCCGGAGAAGAACACCGGAAGGTAGTGAAAAATATCCTAAAGTACTTAAGAAGAACTAAGGATGTATTTCTTGTCTACGGTGGAGTCCGAATTAAAACTAGAGGGCTTCACGGACTCAAGTTTTCAAACAGACCAAGATGACAATAAATCTGTTTGGGGTATGTGTTTACCTTAAACAATGTGCAGCGAGTTGAAAAGTTCCAAAGTTCAACAACATGCGATTCTTGATTCGATGTGAGGAGGCGAGTACATAGGCGCAAGTGAAGGCGCAAAGGAAGTCGTTTGGATGAAGAAGTTCATTACCGAACTTGGTGTGATTCCTAGCATTAAAGGACCCGGTGCCTTTATTCTGCGTGAAAACACCGGAGTCATGCTTTGCGCAAGCTAAGGAACCCAGTCTCATCGTAAATCCAAACACGTGGTCATGCGGCGATTTCATTTGATCGAGAGATCATTGAAAGAGGAGACGTCACCCTAGAGCGTGTGGACTCTCAAGAAAATATTGCAGATCCATTTACTAAAGCGTTAACACAACAACAGTTTGATCGTCACTTAGAGAAGATGGGTATGAGATACCACGGCGATTGGCTTTAGTGCAAGTGGGAGATTGAAAGTATTATGCATACAAGCCAATCATGTGATGATAAAGCATATACTGTGTAATCAATCTTATTTATTTATTAATAAAAGAATTATTTATTAAAGGCATTTATTATCTACATGGTGTTGTTTTTAATAATATGTGATAAACCCATAGTTTTAAGCAACGCTTTTAGAATAATGATGATGATCATTCTAATGAGATCTAAATTCTTAGAAAGCTTAAAACTAAAATAGTTCCCAATCATTGGATTACTAAATTGGGGATTAGTGAATCCGGATAGATTGGTACATACGTTGCTTGCTCATTGGATGAGGATGATTGATCTCATGATCATTTGTGTGGAGACACTAAAGCAAGTATGTAGGTGCTTATTAGAGAATAAGTTCACTGAACGTGACTCGCTAAGGAATACCTAATGGAGTTTTACTTACACCGTCAATAGGAATTCCTCAGAGTGATAGTAGTACAAATGATCCTTAGACTTGAGATCATCATAGTATCTTATATATAATGAATTACACTTTGACTTATTCCTTAAGACTCTTAGAGTATATCAAAGGGTATGCTTGGGTGTAATAAGTTATATATGAAGATAATGAATGATCAATAAAGAATCTACCACTTCTAGTAAAAAGGAGAGATGTCCTATGTGATTCGATAAATGACAACCCAGAAATCCTTGGCCAAGGTGGAATGAAATTAGAAAGTAGTTTCTAATTTGCATTCATTAGGAGTTGTTCATTTAGGAATCGAAATACATATAATTAAATAAAATAAGACTTGACAGTAATTCCATGTCTTATATTTAATTGGGACATTGTATGGTGGAAGGATTGAATTGTGCAGGTAACTATTTACTCAAAGGTTCTTTTATGATTAATGTTAAAATCTATATTATCCGGAAAGTCGTTGATCGCTAGGAGGCTTATCCCTATTGTAGAATAAATATTATTTATTTAAATAAATTATTTGTTTAATTTATTTATTTAAATGAGATTAAAATTGTTCTAATTGATTTATTCACAACCTAGGTTTAATATGGAGAACCTAAAGGGTCACACCATAAAAGGAAGAATAATTATTTAAGAAGTTAATGGCATAATTGTAATAATATGTTAAGTATATTTAATTTAATCTATGGTGATAGAATAAATTAAATAGCTTAATATTTATTATTTAATATTTTAGAAATATTAAATATAAATTAATAAGAGGAGTCTTATTAATATTATTATAATTATTATTATTTTAATTTCTAAAAGGTTTAGGAATTAATTTAATATTAGTACTCTCATTTATTCCTAATTGGATTAGGAAAGAAAATTAGTTAAAGGAGTTTAATTAATTACCCCTAATAGGATTAGGGAGCCCATTTAATTAAAAGAGTTTAATTAAATAAATAATACCTTGTTTTAATTAAAATAGGGTTACATGATATCTTTATAAGAGGAGTCTTATATTAGATATCCAAAAATATCATGTAATTCCTAGTTTTGGAGAGTACACCCTTTTCTTATACAGATAGGAAAAATTAGGGTTTGAGCCAAATCCCTTCTTCTTGAAAAATTTCTCTTCCTTGGTGGATCACCTATAGAGGCTATACACTTGGGTGGCTTACATTCATCAAAGGAAGGAATCTATCCGGATATTCAAGGAGATCGCGGAGAAGTAGGAGGTGAACTCGTACCTGAGGAAGCTCGTTTCTACAAGGGTATGATTTCATAATTTCTTATTCTTCGTTTAATTAATAATATGCATAAAGGATGATCCGGGTAATTGGTTTGTGAAAAATTTTAAAATCTAATTTTATCTCGCTTCCGCTAATTTTGCAATTTTGATTGCTACTTTGATTTTCATAAAACCTAACAGGATCAACCTAACACATTTGATCAATTCATTCTAAGTCCTTGTACCTATGTTTCTATTGTCTATCAAAGGACTTTACAACTTTTCTTAATGCAAGCATACTTGCATATTCATTCATATATATATATATATATATATATATATATCATAATCAAATCATATGTAAATAGGAATATCATTCACATGCTTATTCCTGACAAACTTGATCAATAATAATAAGAGTTTGCTCGATATAGAATACAAATCTAGAATTTGCTCAATGTAAAGAGGTAAGTTTATAAACTTGCATAGCGATAACAAGTAGGGTTAGGAAACTTGCCTCGTGCATAGGTTACACGTTAATTATACACGTTCCTCGATTTACTCCTACATAACATTTACATTCGCAATTCCAATCAATTATAACGTAACTATTCATCACAAGTTCATTCTTTTGTCTAAACTTAGGTTATGACTATACTTAGTCAAATTACCACGCTTATTTTCACATAATATCACACTACACGAACAATAAGCTAACTATGCGTTCAACAATTCAATCAACATGTAAATGCCTTATTGACATGTTGAGAACCTATTTTAACATCTCATTCTAGTCCAACTTTGGTGGACAAAGTGAAGAATGCTCAACTATAAGATGAAGAATGTGAAGCGATCAAAGAGAAAGTGGTAGAGGGTAGTGATGCAAAATACAAGATCAATACTGAAGGGTTACTGAGGTTCGAGGGAAGAATTTGGGTTCCAGCAGTACCGGAGATTAAAGACAAACTCTTGACAGAAGCTCATAGCTCAAGATATTCGATTCATCCGGGAAGTACAAAAATGTATCAAGATTTGCGGCGACATTTTGGTGGCCAAATATGAAAAGAGACGTTGCAGAATGCGTTGTAAGGTGCTTGACATGTCAGAGAGTGAAGGCCGAGCATCAAAGACCAAGCGGATTACTTCAACCATTGGAAATGATAAAATGGAAGTGGGAGCATATCACAATGGACTTTGTGGTAGGTCTTCCAACAACTCAGAAAGGGTACGATGCGATTTGGGTGGTAGTGGATATATTAACGAAATCATCACACTTTTTGTCCATAAAGATTAGATTTAATCTTGATCAGCTGGCAAAACTATACGTCAAAGAGATCGTGTCCAGACATTGAGTTCCAATTTCAATAGTATCAGATAGAGATTCGAGATTCATGTCAAATTTCTGGAAGAAACTGCAAGAATGCATGGGAACACAACTGAGGATGAGTACAACATATTATCCGCAAACCGACGAGCAAAGCGAACGAACAATCCAGACGTTAGAAGATATTCTTAGAACGTGCATCATGGATTTCAAAGGAAACTGGGACGATCATTTACCGTTGGTAGAATTTGCCTATAATAACAGTTACCACGAAAGCATCGACATGCCACCTTATGAAGCATTATACGGCAGGAAGTGTAGAACTCCACTGTGTTGGGTCGGTGAACGTTAACTATTAGGACCAGAACTGATTCAACAAACTACTGAGATTGTCAAACTCATCAGAACAAGATTGGTAGCTGCTCAAGACATATAGAAGAAGTATGCTGATAAACACAGGCATAATCGCGAATTTGAAGTCGGAAATTTCGTTTTCCTAAAAGTTTCTCCTTGGAAGGGGAAAATTCATTTTGGCAAGAAAGGAAGGCTCAGCCCAAGGTTTATTGGACATTTGAGATACTATGAAGAGTGGGAGAAATGGCTTACGAGGTAGCTTTACCTCCAGTATTAGAACATGTGCACAACGTTTTTCATGTGTTGATGTTGCGATCATATAAACCCGATTATAAGCATGTGATCGAGTATGAACCATTGCATTTTAGTAAAGATTTGTCTTATGAAGAGATTCCTATCCAGATAGTCGACAAGAAAGAACAAGTGCTCAAGAATAAAGTGATACCTTCTGTGAAAGTGATATGGAGGAACCACAACGTCGAAGAGGCTACGTCGGAACTCAAAGCTGAAATGATGAAAAAATACCCTGAGTTATTTGTTTAATATGTGTCTTCGATTCTGGGGACAGAATATTTGTAAGAAGGAAAGAATGTGACGATTTGATTGTTTGAGTTGTGATTCTGGGGACAGAATCCTTGTAAGGAGGGAAAGATGTAACAATCCGAAATTTAAAATTGTAATATTAAATATTTATGGAATTATATATATTTATTTGATGTGTTTTTTTTTATATTTAATAGATGTGTTTATCGTTGAATAAATATTAATTGATTTGATTTGATTTGGTTAATTATTTGTTAAATAAATAATTAAGGAAGTTAGTATTATAAGATAGTATTCTAATTTAATTTCATAATCAAGTTAGTGAGTTTGTAATGATTAAATGAATTATTATAAGAATATTTTTAATTTTGTGTGTTAGTTGATTAAATAAAATTATAATTATAAAGAAAATTATAATTATGTTGTATTGATTTATGGGGTGAATTAAGATAATAAATTGTTATTAGAATTAATTAAATTAAGAATGAAAACTTAATTAAATAAAGTGTGTCAAATAACTATACTATAAAATGAGTTATTAAAATAAATTAAGGAGTTTAATTTAGTTTGCCAAACAAGGCTTAAAAATATTAAGCGTTTAATTTTTAAAGAGTTTTGCCAAACGGAGCCTTATGGCTTTTGGATTTCTTTTGAATTTTGAATTATAATAATATAAATAAAATAAATAAAATATATAATAATTTTGGTAATTGATAAATTGAATAGGGGCAATTAGTAGAGGACAATTTTAAAACGTTTGAAAAAGGGCGTGCGTTGGTTTTATTTGGTTTTACGTATATTGTATTTGACTTAAGCCTAAGAAGGAAAATAGAATTTGTCTGAGAAGAAGGTTCACAGAGAGTTTGTGAGAGAATTTGAGAGGGACTTGTGAGATTTGGCTGCAATTAGCAAGGATTACAAGCTAAGTGAAGGTATTTTTTCTAAACCTTAGTATTATATATATATATATATATGTGTGTGTGTGTATATATATATATATATATATATATATATATATATGAGTTTTACGGCATAATTCCTAAACTCTGTGAATTCTAGTTTTCTGTAAATTGTTGTTATGTAACCTGTGTATGGTGATTGTATATAGTTATGATGTTAGAGGTTGTAGTCAGACATGAATTGTATGCTAATTTTGTTTTAAAAAGGAAGAAAAGTACATTACAGTGAATATTTTGCATATGGCTTGTGTAAGTACCAATTTTAGTGGTCAATTTGTATGTGAAACTGTAAATTGAGTCTTGTTTATGCTAGTTCGTTAAAAAACGAAGAAAACGTAGTTTGAACGAAGTGATTTGGTATAGAACTAAGATTACAGTGAGGATTTTTGTGAAGAAACTCAAAAATGGAGTTTTCATATGAAAACATGGAATTTGAGGAATTAAACTAGTTTAAGTTGTTGTTAAATTGTTCTAAGTGGTTGAATATGTTAGCAATCGTGTTTGTGATAGTTCTGTACCAATTGTATATGTTAATTTCACTGTTTTATGGGTGAAATTCGTGTTAGTTGTGCTAAAACGGCTATTGTTCATTGTTGTCTCTGTTTCTGTCGCAGCTGCGCCGATTCCAAGCCTGCTGCAGTTCTGGGATAGCAACATACCTTGGTCTAATGATGTGTTAGTATAATAAACATGTAACAACAAAGTTAAAATAGAGTCGTGTTATGTGGTTAGTAAATTCAAAGTTGTGAGAATGATTAAAAAGTTACGAACGCGTTATGTAATAACTTAATATACACAATGAATGTTAGACAAGTGTTGTGAAGTCAACACTTGGAATTTCTGAAATGTAAATGGTAATGTAAGACTCGTACTGAAATAACAAGTTTAACTAGAAATGGTGTTATGTTGGAAAGTGAATGTTAGTATATCTAATAGATATTGTGGTTCTAATACTATGTGTAGGTGAACGTGAGTTTTAATATTATAGTTTATGCTCGAGGCAAGTTCTCTAACTCTACTTTTATAATAATTGTGCAAGTATCTAAACTCTCTTTGAGCGAGTTTTCTAACTCTACACTTTCGTTGAGTTTGTTTGTTTATTACTGTGCAAGCTTACTTGTCCTATTTCAATTATAATTTCGCAAGCTCTTGTATCTAGTTTGTTCATGATGATGCAAGTTTTCAAAACCTTATTTTGATGTTGAGCAAGTTATTCTTGTCTTTAACTTGTTAATTAGCATGCAAGTTTATATAATGTGATATCTTGTTGAATAGTTTTTATTATTCAAATTACTATTCATTATGCATGTTTAATATTCAATTCTAAATAACCTTGGCTTAATATTGTTCAAGCAAGGTATGTTATAGTTATTCAATATTTATGCTCTTAGATTATTCCTAAAACATAACTTTAATATATACAATGTGAATTCACTTAAGATTTATTCCATAGCATAAGGTGATTACTCTTTTATTCAACTAATCCTTAGTTGATGTTCGTTGAATTCCAAATTACCTTAAAATGTATCCAAACAAAACTTACTTTGGTACGGACTTGTAATCTAAATACTGAGATGAACAACCCTATTATTAGGGGTTTACGTTTAGCGTTGAAATATTTGTGCACAATACATTGTACGAAGGGCTGATCCCCCTAAGTACGTGGAGTCCTTATAGTCTTATGACTGTTAAAGTTTAAGTTGAAAGAGTACATATAACTGTGGACATGGTTCGTGGTCATTAGACTCTCAGTTGTATAATTCAGAATGTTAATAGAACATATTGTTCAGTTCCATTGAGCCTATTATTTGGCATTTAATGTAAAGTTTTATTGAAATTCATTTCAAGTGAGCCTTGTTTGCTCACACTTGCTTATATAACTATTACAACTAAGGATGAGAAGGTCGATGTACCTAGCACCAGTAAGGGAAAGGGAAAGATGAACAAGTACTGAAGACTTGTAATCATTTTTATATTTTATTGTCAGACTTTAGTTTGAATAATTGTAATGAAGTTTATTTATTTTCCGCATTTGAATGATTGTATGTAAAGGTTAGATAACCTGGGAGATTTTTATTGATGTAATCCTTTAATGGGAAGGCTTTATTATTCAATTTTATTATGATTGGGTAGTTAGATGTGAATGTTTGTATAAAGTGAACACCAAATCTTGAGGTAATGAAATCATTGGGATTTGGGGAAATCATGACGATCTTGTGCGTATTGGAGGCTGACAGCGAACCTTAAGGCATGGAGTTGGCATCGTGACACGGAACTCTAGTTTTCGAATCTCCAATTCGCGAAGAACACAGAGCCAGGAGAAATTATGATTACATGATCATTAAATACATTAAATTAAACATACCCATATACTAGAATTCGTACATAATCAATACCCAACATTTATAGAGTGATTTTAACAAGTTTAAACACACAATTACATGAATCAAATTATATAATTTCACTGTTCTTGATGTTCTTGAAATTTTTGCAAACAAAACATGAAGATTGACACTACGGGTTCATTATAACACTAAATATGTCCATTCGAAGTTTGTTTTCTTTGTTTTAACATGCATAATCACATACAAGTGTAAATTTATGATACAACATATGATTAACGCATTAAATTTGTGCGTAAGGGTCATATGGCCATATTTGTTTTACTCTGTAACTTTGAGGAAATTGTATACGACATATTTTTATGAAACTGATGTTATGGAATCATACAATATATAGTAAAGACATGCTATAATGACATATTATCATATATATTCACATAATCGTTACCCTTTCCAACTACAGAGACTTTAACAGAAACTTGAAAGCCATTTTTTATAAAAACTTGACATAAATTAAAACTGGGTTGAAGAGATTACCCTAAAGTAATTTTTCTGACTCTTCACGTTCTTTTACAATGTCACAACTATTCCCACTGTTTCTCTCTAATTCTCTGAAATTCTCTAAGTTCTTATTAAAAATGAAAGTACATAAAATGGAAAAATTGATGAGGCGCACTTATAATTTTAGTAACGTTGAGGTCAGTTAACCCATACGTGGTTAACTGCTCTCAACTTCTCATAAGGCCATGTTTGGCTACCACTTATTTATTACTTCTATTTATTATAATTACTCTCTTATAATATAGTTTAATAATGTCACACCCATATACAATAATAAAACAAATATCTTATTTAATTTAATTTAAATAAAATATAATAATTTCTCATTAATTCACATAGTCACATAATTAATTTTCTCATTTATTAATTATGTCAAATTATTAATTCTCTAATTAATTATTAAATTAATTAAAATAATGTTATGCTTCTTAAATATTTCATTTAATTCAATAAGCTCACATAAATACATACTTTGAATAATAAAAATTTCCACATTAATTTAATAAATATAACCCATATAATTAAATTAATCTACCACAATTTCATCAATTAATTATTTAATCCAATAATTAAATCATCAAAAAATATTTATTTAATTCAATATATATTCAAATAAAATTACAAAATCTCATTTGTCACATCTTTCCCCCCTTAAAAGGATTCTGTCCTCAGAATCACGACTCAATCAATTCGTCCCGTTACATTCTCCCCCCCTTACAAAGATTCTATCCCCAGAATCGCGTACACATAAATTAAGTAAATAAATTAGAATAATTCTTCATCATATGCTCTTCGAGTTCCCACATTGCTTCTTCAGCATTGTGGTTCCTCCAAATTATCTTAACAGAATGTATTACTTTATTTCTGAGAACTTGTTCTTTCCTGTGGACAATCTGAATAGGAATTTCCTGATAGGATAAGTCTTTCTCAAAATATAGGGGTTCATATTCAATCATGTGCTTGTAATCGGGTTTGTAGGGTCGTAGAACTGAAACATGGAAGGCGTTGTGGACATTCTCGAGTGCTGGACGTAAGGCTACCTCATACGCAACTTCTCCGATCCTTCGCAGTACCTCAAAAAGTCCAATGAATCTTGGGCTTAATTTCTCTTTCTTTATGAACCTGATCTTTCCCTTCGAGGGAGAGACTTTCAAAAACACATAACTACCCGATTCAAACTCAACATTTTTACGGTGTGGGTCGGCGTATTTCTTCTGCCTATCTGGAGTTGCTACCAGTCTTGTTCGGATCACTTTAACTTTCTCTGATGTCTGCTATACCAATTCTGGGCCTAGTAATTGTCCCTCGCCAACTTCATCCCAATATAGCGAAGTTCTTCACTTTCTATCGTATAATGCTTCATAAGGCGGCATGCCTATACTAGTGTGGTAATTGTTGTTGTTGAAAGTAGTATGCACACAAGCCAATCATGTTTGATGATAAAGCATATACTTTGTAACGATCTTATTCATTTATTAATAAAAAGTATTAATTTATTAAAGGCTTTTAGTTATCTACATGATGCTGCTTTATAATATGTGATAAACTCATAGTTTTAAGCAATGCTTTTAGAATAATGATGATGACCATTCTAATGAGATCTAAATTCTTAGAAAGCTTAAAACTAAAATATTTCCCAATCATTGGATTACTAAATTGGGCATTAGTGTGACGCCCCCAAAATAGGTATACATCACCCATCTTGAGTCGCCAAATACATGGTACAGAATTTAAATACAAACTTCTTTTATACAGTATGACAAAACGTAGCTGAGAGTTTCAACAAGGATAATGTCTCGTAGAGAGTATCCAAACTCAAATAAAGTTCTCATTACAATTATTATCACACTATTTCACTGAATAGTGAGGACTACTAATGCAAACATCTGGACCGTCACTCCGTTCCCCGACTAGTCTCAGCTATATTCTCATTTACTGAAGAGAACAATGAAAACAAAGGGTGATCAACTAGCCCAGTAAGAAATATTATGACTAAGATAATGCAGAATAAATTATCGCTAGCCTTTAACAGTGTTAAACTGATAAAATACAATAAACATCAAGTTTAACTGTAGCATAACAAGCAATCCATTAGAAGAGTCAAGTAGAGCATGATATCTACTATCTTCTATGATTTAAAAAGTTTATCAACAATTTTATTGTTGAGACTCAGCTTAATAAATAGTATCACAACCACGAATTATCCATGCACTACGGGCCAAGGATATTCGTTTTTCACTAATGGTCATGATCATACCAGCAACTGTCCATCAATGCACTACGGGCCAATGAGGACTTTTACCACATCATTTATAACATTACGGGTCATGATTATACCGAATGATCCCTGGTCATAATCATACCAATCAACATCCATCTATGCGTCGTAGCCAATGATGACTTTCATCACAATATAAGCATGAGGATGATGACAATGATATGAGAATTCAATTAAAAGAAAGCAAAGGATAAATTTTTAAAGATTTATAATTTAATATATCCAGAATTCAATAATGTCCAAATTGTCAACATGATACTGCTTTGTGGAGTAAAATTCAAGAATGATACTGTATCAAAAATGATTTGGACTGAAAAGAAATAAATTTTTATTATGAATAGTACTCCGGGTGAATAGTACCCAGGTGAATAGTACTTTATGAATAGTACTTTATGAATAGTACCCGTGAATAATACTTTTATGAATAGTATCGTATAAATGAATAGTACTCATTCATAGTACTCCGGCATGAAAAACATAAAATTTAACAAGAATGTGCAGAAAATATCCTTGTGAAACGATACTAGATGAAGCGCAAATATCAAGGATATTCTACTATTTTCACGAAGTACAGAAGCAATACTTTAACCGAATGATGGTATAATCAGGAACACGAGACGAAATAATATTACTCACATATTACAGAGTATGGAAGAAAATATTATTTCTTATGAATACTAAACAAAAATAATATCCCTTACCTCAGAAGAAGACTGGATACTGGAATAGTGAAGTAGCATACTTCCCTTCTTCTTTCTCTCTATAGCTTCTCTCTCTATAATTGCTCTTGTGAGTCTTAGTGAATTGGTGAGAATGAAAGAAGAATTCGCTTCTATTTATAGAAAAATATAGTTTCGATAATTGCACGTTTTGGGGCTCGAAATATTACGGTATAATACCTTCCTCTTTTCTTTCATTTTTAATTTAGTCATGCAAGTATTATCAATCTTGCACCACCTCCCCTAATAGTACATGCATGTGAATCAATAGTACACACATGTGAACAAATAATTATAAGCGTGTGATTTAATAAAAATTAATTGCTTGTAGACACTCAAAATTTTCTGCACACTTGTCACTGACATTGTAGGAGGGCAGATTCGTAATTCAAGAGATAACCCTAGAAGACAGTTCACATCCAGTCCGAATACTATCGGAAGGTTAGCACCAACCCCAAAACACACAACGGGAGTAACAATTCCAACCTCGGAGATAACCCCGAGGCATGCAGTTTTAAATACCAGAATTTCCACCGGAGAAGACCGATTAATCTCAGAGATAACCCCGAGGTGTCCAGTCTCATTCCCAACAATGGGAGTAGCAGCTACCAACCTTGGTGATAACCCCAAGGAGTGCAGTTTCGGCTATAACCCCAGAAATGCTTGTTTCAAATGAATGCGATCAACTTCAATCTCGACACTCACACCGAGGCACTCAGTACAAAGCCCGAGATAACACCAAGAATACAGACGCACCTCAGAGATGATACTGAGGACCTCAAACATTTGCAACAGTCCAATCTCAGCGATAACCCTGAGCAACGTCTGCTTTATCAGCCCAAATCGGCGATAACTCCGATAAAGGGCAAATGCATCATCTTGCCACTCTAGAGCCACATCACGCCGTCTCAACATTTTATACACGCATTTCTACACAACAATGTCCCACAAGAATCAAGGAAAACTAATCCCGAGTGAATATTATGCAGGGTAACAGATAGAATTTGAAGCTTGAAGACCGTACGGCACCGTCCCATCTTCATGACTTCATACAACCTCTAATACCATGCCATTGTATAACTCTCGAGGACGGCAGTCCAAAATAGGTCCTACATACCTCAATCGGATGCCCGGATTGCAATTCTGAAAGTTCGAGCAAACATTGCAGTGCCTCCGTGCACGTACTACGAGACAACACGACCCGAGAAACCCGAGGCAACCCGGGCAGCCTCAGGTACACCTGCGGCTCCCCCCTCTATAAATAGAGGGCTTGGGGTGGCCATTTTAAGAAGAGAAAGAGCGAGGAAGCCCTGTCAAATTTACTTCGTACTTGCAATATACTATGTGCTTTCTCATTTTAAACACTTGTGAGCTCATATATAGCTACTCTTGTACCAGCGGGAGCCAAGTTTCATCCACTTTAAAGATATAGAAGTCTTCTTTGGCAGCCCACTGTAAGCCTTCTCACAAACTTTAAAGCCTTTCTCTTCATCTTTGCACACACCCTTCTTCACGTTGAGAGTCGTGTTTGTCTATTTGCCCGAACTTGATTACGTGGTTTTATTTCGGTTTGTATATATATATATATATATATATATATATATATATATATATATGGACTAACATTATCGAGTTATGCCTCGATTGAGCCTGAACTTGATGCAGGCGTTTTTATTTGCTTTAATATATATATATATATATATATAGCGTATGTGTAAACTTTGTTCGATGAGCCTGAACTTGATTTGTAGAGCGTTCTTGCTTTAATATATATCTTTATTACATATATGAATCGTGTGTCGACTCTGCTCGATGAGCCTAGATTTTACATCTCGATGCGTTTACTTGCTTATATATATATATATATATATATATATATATATATATATATATATATGAACCGTTGTCAAACTACATTACGATGAGCACGGATTATACATCCGGTGTGTTTACTTGCTTATATATATATATATATATATATTTATATATATATATATATTTATATATATGAAATGTTGTCGAACTCTGTTCGATGAGCCTGTATTTTACATCCGGTGTGTTTATTGCTTATATATATATTCCGTCCCACCTGGAGTTTACTTCGTGGTGGTTGATCGCTTTTACAGCTTTCTTTACGTTTTGTCCCGCCTGGAGTTTCCTTCATGGTGGTTGATCGCTTTTATAGCTATCTTTACGTTTCGTCCCGTCTGGAGTTTCCTCCGTGGCGGTTGATAGCTTTTATAGCTTTATTTACATTTCTGATCCCCCATGGAGTTGCTTTGTGGTTGGTGATCATGTCTGTATATATATATTTACAGCTTTTATATATATACCTACTTACTGCTTTTATACAAATTACAGCATCATGTGAGCCTAGGAATCATGTGATCACGGATTCAGTCTACTGAATCTAGAATCGGTTCCCGTGATGGACCTTTTTCAGTTATAAGCAGCTTGTAAATTTATATGCGGTGTCTTAATTTCCTCAGATCGTTTTCATACCCACGAGGAAGTCGACATTATTTTGTACATTATTTTCTTATAGATGCTTCACATGGAATAAAATGGAAGTATCAAAAGGTATCAATTACTATTGAGCATCAGGGTTTGAAAAACCTCTTTTACAAAACATCACTGTCATATCTTGCTAAAAACTAAATTTTTACATAAATTCAAACCCTGTGTATATATGTGCGAACGAGGCCTCTCACTACTTCCAAATAACAACACATTGACCCAAACATACACACACACACAAACATTTAGATAACAGTTTCTTGAAAAGTGGCGGTCCAGTGGTAACACGGATGTCGGGGGGTACCTAACACCTTCCCTCCGCATAATCAAGTCCCCGAACCCTAATGAATCTCGGTTTCGCTGACCCGTTTATCAGTGTCACATCACTGGGTCAATGTGCAAACCTTTTCTTGGTTGTGTTGGTACAACCATTTAAAAAATCAACTGGCAACTCTTAACAGTCCATCATCGACATTATACATGTCGGACCTTTTTCACTTATTTTTTCAAACAAATCTCACCTAAAATGAGAACACCAAAGAACAAGTAACGAAAAGGGACAACAAAAAATCCCTACGTCAATAGGTGGCGACTCTGCTGGGGAGTTCCAGTAAGAGGACTTAAGCCGCTATTGCAATCTTTTCAAAACTATTATCTTCTTGTGTGTGGATGTTGCATTTATCTTATTGCACTTAGTGCTTCACACCATATTCTGCTTGTGATATTAGCACTTTGCACATGTCATCATTTCCATACAGTGAGACGCGATGTATGTGAATGTATGTTGTGTGGTCCCTCCACCAGGAGGCTATCTTGTCGGTGTTTGATTACTCGACTCGTAGGAAGACTAATTCCCGCGAGGCTCAGGAAAGGCACCACCCAAATTCGCTCCAGTTTAAAGACCGGATTAATTTCCCGTTGAGTAAATTGCGATGATTTGGGAACCTTCATTCCAAAAAGCCACGAGAGTAACCTAAGATACGTCAGCCTCTGATAAACCCAACATGGAGGAAAGTCTCTTCATGCTTTTCATTACTTGTAAAGACAATTACTTGTAATTTCATTCCATATTCATCTCCATGTAATGAGAAATATGAAGAAATGTATACATATACATATTTAACATGCTATCCATGTATTACAAACAGCTGACATCCGTTTTGCAGGATAAAATTCCTAAAACGGACACAATCATATAGCATGTTAATATTTACACATTCCCTAAAGACTAAACTATGCAAGTCTTTCGCAAGGAACCAATCGAACCTACTACCCGGTCAAAGTCCAAAAGGCTATAGGCCTAAAGTCAATCATGTCGTCATCTGACCAGACTGAACTTAATCCAGTTTCTCGCAAAGAATTCAACGGATTAAGCAAGCAAATTACAGATTTGGTTGTTCTGCTTAAAGAACTACATCAGTCTACTCAGGGTCCAAAGATACCCGTACATGCTGAATCCCCTACACAAGGGGGAACCCAGGTCATTATGATACTTGAACTACAGTTGGATACGACTAACAAAATTCATGATGCCTCCCATCTCACAGGAGATCCAGACACCGGTGACATCAGAAAGAAAGTCCTCCAAATAAAAGAAACCCTTCGTGATATCAAAGGAATTGGAACACACGGGAGTGTTTCATATGCTGACCTATATGTATTCCCCAGTGTTCATTATCCAGAAAAGTTTTAAGACACCTGACTTCAAAAAATATGATGGGTTAGGGGATCCTTGCACACATTTGAAGGTGTTTATTGGAGAACTTGGATCTTATGCAGAGGACGAGAAGCTCAGAATGCAGCTTTTCCAGAAAAGTTTGACTGGAGAAGCCCGTTTATAGTATACCAGATTAGACAATTCAAAGATCCATAGCTGGGAAGAGCTAGCACACGCCTTCCTCACACAGTATAACTTCCAGTCTCAAATGGCTCCTGACCGGTATCTGGTTACCAAGGTCAAGAAACAGTCTAACGAGTCTTTTAGAGAGTATACTCAAAGGTGGAGGCGCCTAGTTTCTCAAGTTATTCCTTCTATGGCAGAATCAGAAATGGTCATGACTTTCATAGACATACAAGAAGCTCATTTCTATGAAAGGGTATTAGTCGGCATCGGTAAACCATTTTCTGAAATGGTCAAACACGGGGAGATGGCTGAGATGGGATTGAAGTCAGGAAAGATTCAAGACCTAGCTGCCCTTAAAGCTGTCACTGAGCACATCCAATCCAGAAATTATGGAAAAAACCTCTAGAGGGTCCATAAAAAGAAAGAGGAAGATGTTTCCCTGATACTACAGGGTCAAAAGGGCAATCATAACACGCCTATCCAAAGGAGAAACTACACTCCCTTTCAAGCACAGTCTTCAAACCCTCCAATGCCAAAAGGTGGAGAAGTCAAACGCCCTCGAGTGTTCACACCCTTAGGGGACTCACTCGAGAATATTCTAACTATTTTGACAACGCAGAAGAAAATAACGCATCTTCTTCCACCAGCCAGCCCTAATGGACGGGGTTTCAATCTTTGCTTTCGAAATGTGCTTATCATCTTTGCAGGGCACCGGACATGATACTCAAGATTGTTGGGCCTTAAAACACAAGATCCAAGATCTGATAGACAACGGTGAGATCGTGGTCACCGAACCAGATCAGCTTCACGTTCAAGACAACCCTCTTCCTCAACACAAAGAAGAAGAGGTCAACATTATTAATTGGAGCAATTGACAGAGTTCCAATTTCAACAGTAAGTCCTCCCAGACCCCCAAAGACAGTGTTGACAAGTGGGATTATGCCAAGTTCCAGTTCGCATTGGAACGTAAGATGAAAGCTCTATGCAAGCAGATTGAGCAATTGGCAGAACTGGTGACTTATCAGCATCAAGTTACATGCTAGTTAGTCAGCCAGTAGTATGCTAGTCTCCTTCCTATAGTCATGAATATTTTCTCGTCACCTTCAGAAAATGAAATGCTGGAGGACAAAGTAAAAAGAGAGCGAATGCCAAAGCCCATCGGGATTTTGCCAATAGAAGGGAATTTACATACCTGGGCCAACCTATGGAGGAAATCCTTCAGATGCTAATCAATGAAAGAAGGATCACTTCCCTTCTACCTCCAATCAATCCCCGTTCAGGATGATATAATTCTGATGGAGTATGTCAATATCACTCCCATTCTCGCGGTCACAACACGGAAGAATGCTGGGCACTCCGCCACCTTATCCAAAATCTAATTGACAGTGGTATCCTGCAACTAGCAGATGATGATACCGTGCTACGGGAGAGTGAGAATACATGTCCCACTAAGTGGAAGGGATTGGTAGCAGTTATATCTGCTGAGGCCGATGACATTGGCAAACCGCTCACTATACCAGCAATTCAACTTAGAGGAAGCAACAATCCTTTGAAAGTGGCAGCTCCAGAGCCAATCAATTTACCATGTAGAGCACAATATCCTATTGTTAGCTTGCACAAAGTTCCATGGAATTATGGAGAAGGTGAAGGATCCACCTCACATACGATTGCTACAGTGTCGAAGGAGAATCCACTGTATCTTCCCCAACGGGTGATGAAGTCTACCATCAAGTCAAAGGGGAAAATACCCATGGAGAAGATTGAAAAATTCCTCTACACTATGGGTCATAACGAAGCCAAGGTGGTTTTAAGCTTAAGGGAAGCTCCACACCAAATTTCAATCCTGGACATGGTTTTAACTTTCGAGGATCACAGGAAAATATTGATAAAGGTTTTGGAAGAAGCCTACTTACCGACATCAGTGAATACGGAAAATTTTTTACACTTGGTTGATCACATTTTTAACAACAATGTGATATCCTTCATCGATGATGATATACTGCTTAAGAAGGACCCCGGTCATTCTGTTGTTATTACACATTATCAAGGTCTTGTCCTCTGGATACATGTTAACTGAAGTCTTGATAGATGGAGGCTCATCTCTAAATATATATCCTTACGCTACATTGTTGAAGATGAATATCAATCTCAACAGAATTCAGGAGCAGCCATACGGTTATCAAAGCTTTTGATGGAGCCCGCCGGAATTCGGTCAGAGTAATTGAGTTGCCAATCGAACTTAGTCCCCATACATTCTGCGTATCTTTCCTTGTGCTCAAGATATATTCAGGATATAACCTGCTCTTGGGACGACCATTGATTCATATGGCAAGGGCAGTTCCCTCCACCCTTAATCAACAACTGAAATACATTATCAATGATAGCCTATTCACGGTCAACGCTGAACCAGAGTGTCCTCAACACGGGGACATGCCATTCATCAATGCTAATGCAGATGTTGAACCGGTCTGTTTTCATGCCTTAGAAGTAATCAATACCCAATACCATGCAATTGGAATGCTATTTCCCAAACCCAAGATTTCTGCCGAGGTAATGTCGGCTACTCAAGAAATGATGTCATTGGGTCATCAGCCGGGACAAGGGCTGGGTAAAGATCACAAGGGTATTAAGAATCCCATTCGAGTATACAATAAAACTGGGACAGCTGGACTAGGCTATTCTGCCAGTTCTAGTCATAGGAATCCTCATAATCATCAACAGATTCCTTCAGCTCCAGCCACATGGCGATTATCTTCACCTGCGAATTCTGATTCTGCACAGCCTCCGGTAAAGGTGCCAACCAATGTAATGGCTATGTTATTTCCCAAACCGATGCCGGTGAAGGTGAAAGAAGTCTTTTTTCCAGATCCCGCAGTGGAAGAAGAGGAACGAAGAATCAAGCAAGATATCATTCGGATGATGTCAGGCATACGCATCATCGTTTATGATAAACATACAAAGATACACCCCAGACGATGATTACCCAGACATAATGGCCATCATTCGGGATAAGGAGGAAGATGACAACCCCTCCATCACTGCAGTCCACCCGGACTTTGCCCTTGCCAATTGGAGCAGCACAGCTTGCATTGGTCTCCAAGGGTAAAAGCAGAGAACTCTTTACGCCTGTAGATATCATAATCGCTTACTTTTACATACAGTACCATCAGTTTATTTAGTCAGTATATGCTAACACCTGTATGATCAAACTCTTTCATATATACTTAAGTGAAAGCATATTTTGTTTCAGACCACAATTTAGATGTGCTTGTACTTTAGCGTCTGGTGCCTCTTCTCCACAAGGATTGTACCTATGATGTAGAGATGAATTCAGCCTTCATAGAAATACAGGAGGACATTGAGGTGCCTCCAGAAATTCAAGAATGGGTCAAAGACAAACCTAAACCCAACCTTAATCAATCAACTTCCTTCAATCTTGGAACCTTAGAAAACCCTAAGTTAATCCAGATTGGTTCAGACCTTACCCCAAACCAAAGGAATGACATGGTTACGCTACTAACCCAATTCCAGGATGTGTTTGCATGGTCTCATGAAGACATGGTGGGTTTTTCCACTGACATTGTCCTTCATCGCCTTCCCATTAAAGAGGGATTCAAGCCAGCCAAGAAAAAGCTCAAGCGACTAAAACCTGAGTGGAGTTTAAAGGTGAAAGAAGAAATTGTGAAACAGTTTCAATCTGGCATCATCATGGTGTCCACATATCCTGAGTGGATATCCAACATCGTTCCCGTGCCTAAACCTAGAGGAAAGGTGCGAGTTTGAATGGAATACTAGGACTTGAACAAAGCTTGCCTTAAAGATAGCTTTCCCATGCCATTTATCCACAGTCTCATTGACAATACTGCTCAATACTGCATGTACTCCTTTGATGATTGCTTTGCGGGGTACCATCAGATCATGGTTGCTGAGGAAGATCGTGAGAAAACTACTTTCATCACGCCTTGGGGAACTTTTTGCTATAAACGGTTGTCATTCAGCCTCATCAATGCTGGAGCCACCTATCAGCGAGCTATGATGGCTCTTT
This sequence comes from Panax quinquefolius, assembly GCA_020205615.1. Classification (NCBI taxonomy): domain Eukaryota; kingdom Viridiplantae; phylum Streptophyta; class Magnoliopsida; order Apiales; family Araliaceae; genus Panax; species Panax quinquefolius. The sequence continues at coordinate 31,496,105 of CM035170.1, forward strand.
TCCACGACTTAATGCACAAAGAGATAGAGATCTACGTGGATGACATCATTGTCAAATCCTGGAAGGAGGAGGACCACTTAGACCATCTCAGGAAGCTATTCAATAGGTTATGTAAGTACAACTTGAAGTTGAATCCAGCCAAGTGCGTGTTTGGCGTTAAATCAGGTAAGTTGTTAGGATTCCTAGTCAGCCACAAAGGGATTGAGTTGGATCCTACCAAAATCCAGGCCATCACAGAAATGCCCATTCCTCAGACATAGAAGGAAATACGGGGATTTTTGGGAAGAATCAACTTCATTAGCAGGTTCATTTCTCAACTCACAGCAACCTGTTAGCCAATCTTCAAGCTGTTAAGGAAGAACTCCTCCATGAAATGGAACGACGAGTGCCAGAAGGCCTTCTTTACAATCAAAGAACAGCTAGTCAAAGCTCCCATTTTGGTACCACCCAGGGATGATGTTCCCCTATTCATATACATGTCCATAAGTGACAATGCCATGGGCTGCATGCTGGGATAGAAGACGATAGAGGCCAAGAACGAGCTATCTATTACCTCAGCAAAAGATTCAGCTGCAGTGAACACAAGTACACTCTGATTGAGAAGACTTGTTGCGCTTTAGCATGGGCGTCCATGAGGTTACAGCATTACCTCCATGGTCACACAACCCATCTCATATCCCGCGTGGATCTTCTCAAGTACATGTTCAATAAACCCATGTTAAATTGCCGGCTGTCTAGATGGCAGTTGATCCTACAATAATTTGACATCGTATATGTGACTCAAAATTCCATCAAAGGTCAAGGAATTGTTGATCAACTGGCCGCCGCACTTTCAGGAGATTTCAAACCCTTGGAGACATACTTCCCCGATGAAGGGGTAATGACAGTTCAGTAACACCATCAGTACGATACACGCCAAACATGGAAGATGTATTTTGATGGAGCTGTTAATATGGAAGGTTCTGGAGCTGGAGCAGTTCTACTATCCGGTACGGGGGAGCAGTATCCTGTCATCATCAAATTGTAGTTTGTTAGCACCAACAACATAGCTGAGTATGAAGGCTGTCTCATGGGGCTAAAACTATCCCAGTCAATAGGCATCAGGCGGTTAACCGTCTTTGGAGATTCGAGTTAGTGGTCAGATAATCCACGGGAATCTATCAAACCAAAGAGCTTCATTTGCTGCCTTACCATCGGCAAGTTTTACAGATGGTTTTGGAGTTCGAAGAAATCTCCTTTCTAAACATTCCTCGTAATAGGAATGACTTTGCCGACGCATTAGCAACCTTGGCCTCCTTGATTCACATACCTGACAAAGGTCACTTGCCACGCGTCACAATTGCCTTGCACAAGGCACCAGCCTATGGGAACTACGTTGGAGAAGTATCGGATGAGCTGCCTCCCATCCAGCATCCTTGGTATCAACATATCAAGGAATACCTACGAGATAGATCTACACCCGCTGAGGCGATCCAGACCGAGAAAATGCGGATCTATCAACTTGTTAAGAAATTCTACCTGAGTGGAGATGCTCTCTATAAGAGAGATGTAGGACAAGGTCTCCTCAGATGTTTAGACAAAGACCAAGGTCAAAGGCTTATGGATGAGATCCATGGTGGAGTCTGTGGCCCTCAAATGAGTGGCCCACTCCTTGTTAAGAAGATCCTCAGGACATGACATTACTAGCTCTCTCTCAAAGCTGACTACAATGACCACGTCAGGAGATGTTATCAATGCCAAATTCATGGGAATGCTATCCACGCCCCTCCACGGGAACTCCACAATATGAATTCGCCTTGGCCCTTCTCAATGTGGGGAATGGACGTTATTGGGCCCATTGAGCCTAAAGCCAGTAATGGACATCGCTTTATCTTCACCATGATCGACTACTTCACCAAGTGGGTAGAAACAGCCTCCTTCCCCAGGGTTACCAAAGAAGTCATCATTGCTTTCATCAGAAACAATGTCATTTGTCAATATGGACAACCAGAGGTAATTGTGTCAGACAATGCTAAGAACCTCAACAACAAGATGATGGAGGAGTTATGCAGTAAATTCCACATCAAACATCTTAACTCTGTCATCTACCGTCCAAAGATGAATGGTGTTGTTGAAGCGGCTAACAAAAACATCAAGAAGATCTTGCAAAAGATGTCCGCCAACCACAAAGATTTGCCTGACTTATTGCCTCTTACTTTGTTAGCCTATAGAATCTCAATGCGTATTTCCACTAGGGCAACCCCCTAAACATTAACCTATGGGATGGAAGCAGTGCTCCCCATAGAAGTTGAAATGGAATCCCTCAGAGTGTTGATAGATGCTCAGCTAGAGGAAGACCAATGGGTACAAGACAGGTATCACCAATTGTCTCTAATAGACGAAAGACAAACCGTGGCTATCTTCCATGGTCAGTTATATCAACAAAGGATCGCCAGATCCTACAACAAAAAAGTTAGGCTACGGCAGTTTAAACAACATGACTTGGTTTTGAAGAAGATCATTGACAACCAAGATCAATCTAAGGGAAAATTCGCTCCTAATTGGGAAGGGCCATTTGTTGTCAAGGAAGTATTGACAGGAGGCGCTCTCAGATTGCAAGAAATGGACGGTGATGAATTTCCACAACTCATCAACTCGGATGCCGTGAAATGGTACTATGTCTGAAGTTACTATCAAGCAAACATTCTGGTGTTGGATCATCAGATGACCAGTCATTCCAGTTCTTTAACCCCTTTACCACATACAACTCTTTTCCAAACTTTGCCTTTCAGGGAAACATACTTTTCAAGCCAAGCCACAGCTTCTTCTTTGGCTATTCATACAACCTAGGCCAGGTCATCCCACTACGGATTGAACCTCTCGCGTTTGCAGTTTGGCTACCCATACATGGGATCAAACTTTTCATACCTGCAGTTTATCCTCAACCTAGGATCAAAACTTTCTCATCCCCTCAGTCTGACCTGCACATGGGATCACGCTTTTCAACTCGCCCTGAGGGGAGAACTACACCGACCTGATCTCCTCTTCAATAGGAGTACGTAGGCAACCATTTCATATAGCCTGGTCGCAATAAAACAAAAACAACAAAAACATTTCCACCCCCTTTCCTTACAAAAACAAAAACAACAAAAACATTTCTACCCCATCTTCCTTACAAAAACAAAAACAAAAAAAATTCCTACACCATTCGTGCCACATACAGCGTTGAACCTCTTACACCAGGTTCGAACTACGTAGACCTGATCTCCTCTTCAATAAGAGTACGTAGGCAGCCAGTCATGGTTCGGTATTACCCCTACCAAAACATAAAAACTTGTCACCTAGTACTGGGATCAAACTTCAATCCACTACATTTCATTTGGCTTCAGACCAAAGGGATGGAATTACCTGAACTCCTCCAAAATAGGAGATTCGGCGACCATCTAAGTTGTGGTTGTACCTTGAAGAGCAACACCAATCCATAAGAGATGGAATTAACTATGCTCTTCCTGAATAGGGGTACTAGCAACCATTTGTGGTGTGCTTAATCTCAGAGAGGAAAGCCACACTCCTCTCCACATTTCCATACAGAAACTAGTCCCAAGACACCAAAGATGGTAGGGATACAGACATATCAATGATCCATTCTGAACTGTCCAGAGACAACTTAATGTCCATAAATCTAGGAGGAATTAAGAATACATCAAGATCACAAGACCTGGAGGAGCAGGCAAAATATCAAGCAAGTATCAGAACGTATCTAAAAGGGAAGTGATCAAAAATATATTTCCCTACTATATATAATGTTGTTTGATATACATAATGTAAACTGTACATGGCAAAATTGCTAAGCTAGTCTGTGCAGGAAAATACAATCCTATCTACAAGTCAGGGTATATGCGAGCTAACAAGCCCAACATGGCATCCCTCTCGGAAGAAGGAGGCGAAGTTGTGGTCTCCTGTATGAGAGTATCCACACGACCCAACAGATCTGCAGCCATCTGCATGGTAACCATATGCTCATCAATGTAAGTGTTCATCTATGCGATCATGCCAGTGGTAAGGGACATCACTGCAGTACTATATGTGACGGCTACATCCCGGGCAGATATGACACTATCCCGCTCAACTATCGCTACATCTCTGGCTGATCTAGCCTCATCCCGCTCAACAACAGCGACATCTCTGTGAGCTAATGCATCATCTCTCTTTAATAGAGTTGCATCTCTCCCATCAAGGGAAGTCAACATCAAGGCTCTATCCTAGTCTCCCTCAAAAGTCATCAGATGAAGACTCTGCTCAAAGTACTGTATTAAATGTTGAATCACAACAGTACTAGTACTGGGATAATCTAAAGGAAATGCTGGCAACCCAGCAACAAGCTCCTCCTCGATGTGGGAATCAATGTCCTCCATGGGTTCTCCATCATCTGTCTCACTATCTGGTACTGTGGATACTGCCGCAGCCGATGAAATATCTGTCTCCATCCACACAGAATACTCTGATGAACAACCTGGATGGCTCATAGAGAAAGCAGCTATCTCATGCTGATCCCAACATGCATACACACGGGATCGGTCCTCTGCTGAAAGATAGCGAGAAGCTAAACGCTGACCTAGCGCCCCCTCGAAAGGATGAAAATCTTGGAACTAGTCAAACTGTGACATCACGACCAGTGGGTGGTAGGTAGTCATGCCCCTCAAACCAGCCAGAGGAAGATAATCCATGCCCGAAGCAGGAGTAATAAAGTTGTAAGGTGAGCTAAGCCCCGAACACGATAATATGTTAAACAGATCACTGATATCTGCCAAGAACACAGACCAAGACATAGCATCCATACACTCTGATGGCTAAAAGGAGTATGACATGGCTATGTCATCGGTGAAACAATACCCATGCCATCTAAAAGTGCCAATCGGTCTCAAGTGTGACATAAACCACACGTATAGCATGACCGAGCTACCCGTAAATACTCCTGTCGGATAAGTGCAGCATTATGTAGCCGACCTCAGAGTCTCTGCTATAATCATCGGTATGATGGTACGACCCTCCCTGAGAGCTCTCACTGCCATGATGACTCCAATGTCTATCTCATCTATGTACCGTGGCATATAGACATACGACAGTACGCACAATAGCAATACATCCACCCTGGCTAGACGCCAATGATCCTCCGGTGTGGTGAAATCCCCAGAATATCATGTATAACTATCCTCAGAGCCAAATCTATCAAACAAAAAATGATGGGATATAACGTGGCTAGATGTAAGCTCATCATGTACCACCCTACACCTCAATCCAGTGAGGGTCATGAACTATCGACTCATATCCCCTAAATCCATATGCACGCAAGGTCTGTCCAGCGGCAGCATCGTCAACCGTGCATACTCCTCCAGAGTGGAATCAACTCTTGGGTCTCAAATCGGAAAACCTGCCTCTCCGATACCCAGTGCTCCAGTATGCCATCCACGAATCCTGTGGGAACCTGAAACATCAACAGGGTCATAGTATGCTGCAACAAATGATCTACGATCACCCTGTCTGATGGTGACATGCTATCATACCACGATCACATACTAGATGCCACCAATGATGGTGGGGTATGATCAATACGGCTAACAGTCGAAGAAGACATCTCTACGGGCCGTGTCATAAGACCATCCAGGGGTCAATGCTGAATATCTCTGGACATATATACATACATACGCGTAACATGATACATGCATTGCAGATAATAGATGGAAATATGATATAGGGAATAAAAATCTGTGCATACATTCCTAAAGTATATCAACATCTAATACATCATCTCTATACAGCTATAAATACACAGAAATGGGGCACATACGCCCTACTACTAATAGAGGCCTATCAAAAGATATAACGAGAATGGGGCACAACCACCCAATAGCTAACAGAGGCTTATCAAAAGAGATAACGAGAATACACATCAGAAGAAGACAATGGTGTCAATGTCTACATCATCAATCCTGTCCACCTGATGTAACTCCTCCTGAGTCACTAGATCTCTATCAACAGGGATGTCAGGCCTATACAAAGGAGGATCTGCAGTGGCAAAACCAAATGGGTCATTGTTGGGTAAAATCTAATTATGCACAACACACAAGTATTCGTGGTCAACAAGTAATAAAGTGAAAGTAGAGTATCGTTCCCACGAGGCATTATTAATATAAATTACCAAGTACTAATCCTTAATCAACTCAATCTTATTTAAATGAATGAATTTAAAATTATATAAATTAAAGTACTATTAAATTCCACTAGTTAAATTAAGATTACAGAGATTTAAGAACACAACTTCACTTATTGCTTCATTTAAGTTAAACGCTTCTCATCAATTATTCTCTATCATGAATTTTTAATCAAGAACACTAAAGCAGATAAAACAATCTCTCGATGCATAATACCCATACTCACTTAAATTCACAGATGATAAAATTAAGTAAGACACCCTAATTAACCAATCCACTATATCTCTATGTAAATTACAATTAAAAAGGATTTAAAGCACAAGTTCTCTATAAGATTACATATGGCATAAATGCATATCTCTATCCTAAACACGAATCATGAATTCAATCTATGCAGAAATCACAAACACATGTTATCATGATAAGATCTAAATCAATACTTCATCTCTCGAGTTCATATAGATTATCACGGTAATTGTTAGCTAGGCAATTAAGTAATTAAGTCCAAATCACAATAGACGATCCTCACGATAGAACATAATAATTGATAGCGAAGCATATTAAAATAAACTACACAATAAGATCCATTGTAATCTCAAAAAAAGAATTAGTTCATGATTATTGAATTAAAACTAAGAATCCACAATTGAATAATCATTAAAAGACAAAGATAGAAGAAGATAAGAAGATAGAATCTATTGTACGTAGATTTGAAGCTCCTTCCTTGCTCCTACTTTGAATCTTCAATGGTCTCCAAGTTGCTTCAATCTCCAAATCTAACAAGAATTAGTGTTTTGATCTAATTTACTCTAATCTAATCTAATCTAATGGAATCCTCCAAAACTAATCTAGATCTCTCTTCTTTTATGCCTCTCATCATGTATTTATAGTTCTAATGGATACCTTAGCAAGTTAGGCAACTAAGAATCCTATTCTAGCTCAAATTGGACATCAAATAATCCAATTCAGCTATTTTCCTGCCGACTAGCGTGCCCCGAACTCTTCCTAGGCTATTTTGGGAGTGTCCCGCGCTACTGTAGCAGAGGAACTAATGGACTAGCGCGCCCCTAGCGCGGTCCGCGCTACTCTATTTTCTATTACAACGTCATTCGGTAAAACAAGCATAACCTTTGATTCGCTTGGAGTTACGGGGCCTTCCACCTATCAAATCGAAGATAATGACAAGATCTACAACTTTCATTCTTTAACAATTGAAAGATTCGGGCTGGAGCAAGGCAGAAATCGACCTTGAAGTAGATGTTGTGTAAATGGCAAACATGACAACTTTTAGCTTTGATCTTTGTTGATAAAAAAGACATAACTCTCGCATCCGAACTTCGATTGGGATGATTCAAGATGTTCCGGAAAGCTAAGAAATAGATCTACAATAAATTCAAAATTCCAAGCCAAGAACATGCATGCAACTTGGTGTTAAAAGTCCTTCAATATTCCCTTCTTGCATTTACTTGCGTATTTTAGTCCAAAAGATGTCCGAATTACTTTCCCTTGCTTCTTCATACCAATGTCGTGTCATCGCCTATAAAATAACATAAAATGTATGAAAAGTAACTAAGAAACATGAGATTGAGCAAATAATTCAAGTAATAAATACCGGATAAGTAGGTAGAAAACCTACTTATCAAATACCCCCAAACTTAAACATTTGCTTGTCCTCAAGCAAAAACACAAAATAATAATGCAATGCAACTAATGTGACGCCCCCAAAATAGGTATACATCACCCATCTTGAGTCGCCAGATACATGGTACATAATTCAAATACAACTTAATAATATAACTGTCGTGTACAATACGACAAAATATAAGCTGTGAGTTTGAATACAAATATTATCTACTAGAGATTATACAAACTCAAAAGGAGTCCTCATTACAATTATTATCACACTATTTCATAGAATAGTGAGGACTACTAATGCTATCATTTGGCCCATCACTCCATTCCCCGACTAGTCCCTGCTACGTTTTCATTTCCTGAAGAGAACAATGAAAGTAAAAGGGTGAGCTCAACTTGCCCAGTAGGAAATATTATGACTAAAATAATGCAGAATATATTATCGTTAGCCTTCAACAGTGTTAAACTGATACAATATAACAACCATCAAGTTTAACTGCAGCGAAATAAGAAATCCATTAAAAGAGTCAAGTAGAGAATAAAATCTACTATCTTTTATGATTTAAAAGGTTTTTCATCACTTTTATCGATGGGACTCGACAATAAATAATCCACATCATCGAATCACCCCACACTTTTCTGACAAGGATATTTTTTAGTATCACGACCATAATTATCCATGCACTACGGGCCAAGAATATTTGTGTATTCAATAATGGTCATGATCATGCCAACAACTGTCCATCAATGCACTACGGGCCAATGAGGACTTTTACCACATCATTTGTAATATTACGGTCATGATTACACCGAATAATCCCTGGTCATAATCATACCAAGTCCATCTATGCAATATAGGCCATAGATGACTTTCAACAAAATATAAACATGAGGATGATGACAATGATATAAGAATTCAATAAAATAAGTTCAAGAATTATTTTATCCGAGAACTATAGAGAGCCCCAAATCCAGTGCTTGAAACCCAAACTTCGGTTAGCTACGATACCATTTCTATGGTAGCGAATAATACTAATAATAATAAAAATAATATAAAGATCAACTTAATTTACATATCATCAAAGTCTGAATCCCAAGTACGTAACCTTTAAACATTCATTACAACCCATGATAGATAATATATATCATACTTGTCTTAATAAAGTTAATTATTACATAAAATAACATTTCTCTCATTCAACAACCTTTCCTTTCCTTTGTTCTTAGCGGAGCTCTCACAGTGTCGCTCACACTTAGTGAAAAACATTTAAATTAAGCAAGGATGAGCATTTGAGTGCCCAATGAGTAATAACAATTATATATATAAGTTGAAAGAATTTAAATGCTTTCTTTATCCTACCCTTCTACAATGATTCAACAATTGTAGAGTACTACTGTACCAATGATAATAATATATCAATTCTATACCAAATCTTTGAAACTACATCTTTTTGCTATAAATAGGGTTTATGTGACATACTATGAACATTGTTTTCATTTTCAAAAAGGTTAAATGAAATTCATCCGCAAACCATCATAACTTACTTACAGACGCGGGGTGATCGGTAGGTTATGCCTGCGTTGATCAATCTACATGCAAGAACGAGGGTATCGTTTACTCTGTCCACCTTGGGTGCATAAACAGCAGTTTTCCGTGTAGGGATGTTCATATTTATCTCGGTTTCCAAATCAAAGGTTTTATTTTGTTCAACAATAATCTATAATTCAATATATATATATATATATATATATATATATATATATATATATATATATATATACGTGTAATTGACAAAGGTATATCAACATGTCATTAAATACAATGATAATCCAAGTGGGGACACTTGTATAACCATTTATAGAAATTAACGAACAGAATATATATCTTAATTATCATACACTAACATGTTGATAATTAATGAGCTTATATAATATAAGGTTAATAATCTGTACAATAATAATATAATTCGTAAATATTCTATTCATGTCAATTGCATAAAGAAAATGCAAAGGTAAGATACTTGCATGATGCGCTGCTTACAGTTTGTAACTTAGTTTTATCTTTTATATAACCACCTATCAGTAATAAGATCATTTTACTGATTAGAATATCATATTATAACACATAACACTGCTTATTGAAGTCAGCACATACCCTAATCACATTGGCACATATGTTTAATAACCATTGAATCACAAATAATCACTTATATCTAATCAATTTATCTAAGTCCAGATCAATTTCTGAAACATGTCGGTGCACCGACAACTTTATCGGGTAATTATCGAGTCTAAGACTCTATTTTGTAACTTAATATCAGTCATACTAATTTTAAATGACTTAATATAATTTTAAAACATTTATTATAATTTATCATGAATTTTCAAACATCGGAATCATTATTAAATGATTTAAATATTAATCAATCCTATTAGCATTAATATTTAATTAATATTAAACTATTAATGAAATCATTCCCAAAATGTTAAAGTTATTTATAAAAACTTGAAATACTTTTAAAGTATTAATATTACCCTTAAATGATTTTTAAATAATTTAAAATCATTTTAAATAATCATCATTAATATTAAAGTATTAATGTTTTATTTATCAAAATATTAAAAGTCTTTAATCATTACTTAAAATATTTTCAATTCATTTATACCCTTTTTAAATGATTTTAAATTAATAAAACCATTTTTAAACTATTTATGTAATATAATTATTAAATAAATTTAATATCATTAATAATAAATTAATAATCATTAATATTAAATTATTAATGAAATTATCCTTTAAATATTAAAAGTTATCTTTTATAACTTAAAATGTAAGACCCCGAAATTTTTAAATAAAAAGGAATTTCCTTTATTTTGAAATAGTAAGGTTGATTTGATTAATGTGGATAGTTAAGGGTTAAATATGCAAATATTTCAAAATAAGCAAGTGGTTATAAAATATTCATTATCGTCGGGGAATATTAGTTTGGTAAATGGAATATTAAATGCTTAATATTAAATGCGGCCAGTAGCGACCATGTGTAAAGCCCATGCTGAAAGCGATTGGATGAAGAAAGCAGCAAATATAAGTTGTTTTTTAAATAACTACGTAGTTGTTGCAGATTATCTTTGGAATACCCGGTGGTTAAAACACACTTGTCGCGTTATTTAACGGATGCTTTGCGGTATTGCACCAATTATTGATTCTTACGTGAAGAAAGGCACTTTCGATAATGGTTTCGGTAATTCTTTTTATCGATATTTTATTGAGTTAATAATTCTTTGCGTTGATATTTTATATTCTTTGTTGTTTCATAATTGTCATTACGGTATTTTTCATTATCGAAGCAATAATTCATATTATCTGAATAATATTATTAGATAACATTATTGGCGATGTCTAGAAAGTTACATACAGGAGAGGTTTGGTCATCTAATTTGCGGCGCCAGATGAAGAAATTCTTATTGGAAAGCCCCTTTCACAGGCTACCGCACAGTTTGTCAATATTGTGATTACGTAATATTATTTGTGAATAATTAATTATTGATTTATATGATGAGGAAAATATTGATTTTATGTGGATATAGATGGAGAAAATTTTTAAAATGACAATTGTTGAAAATTAATATTTTATCTTTTTACGATAAAATAATTCATTTAAATATATTATTTTAATAATATATTAGCAGTGATATTTTACAATGAATGTGGGATATATGAGTATATGAGGAGGAAGAGTATTTTGTGGCATTAAATGTTTAACACATGTTTTGTGTGTTGGTGGACCTGATTATTGGCCGAAATTTGATTATAGCTTGTAAAATCACCCGTTTGTGGATTTCGGTCAATTTCTATTTGGAATTTGGAAAAACTTTCTTCTGCAAAGTTGTAGAAATTGAATTTCCTATAAAACTCATGAGATTCGAATTTTCTGATGAAAGGGCTATTTATTATGAATTATTGAAGTTAGAAGCTCAAAAAATAATTGATTTTTGGGAGTTTAAATTATTTTTGTTAAGAAAAACGTTTTTGTATTTTTTGGACATCATTAACATGTGTGGCTGGTGTTTTGACCAAAAAGGTGGGCTAAGGAAAATTTGTATAATTATATTAATATTATATTAAATTTTACCTTTTGATGTTCTAGCGTTTTCCTATAAATAGGGTGCTTGGGTTAGAATTGAAAATCACACCGAAAACTGAAGTTTTCTCTCTATTTCTCTCTCGATATTTTGGCGTATTCTTGTGAGTATTTTGAGTATACTTTGAGTATTGCTAGGCAATTGCAAGTTCCCTTGAAACTATACGGTATTCTAGGCTGAAATCTTGATCTTTCGAGGTAAGGGATATTATTTTTTTGTAATGATATTATTTCTTCAATATCATTATCTTTGAAATGTTGATCTGAAGTTTTATCAAATTTGGAACTTTTTGATGTCGGGTTACTATTCATGGGTTCTTATTCATGAGTTACTATTCACGAGTTACTATTCATGAGTTCTTATTCACGAGTTACTTATTCACGTCACTATTCATGTAAAGCGTGAAAATGTTTTGTGGAATTTCTATCTTTTGGTGTCGAAGTTACTATTCACGTATCGGCACTATTCACGTATCTGACCTTTATTCATAGAAAAATAAAATTTCTTCTTTTTGTCCAAAATATCTATTACGGATACTAGCTCTGATTGTATCCATGTTTTGATCATTCTTGAATTTTACACCACTATGATTATTTTTGAGGTATTTTTGGGCGTGGATAAAACCAAGTACGAATCCTTAATCCATAATCCTTGTCATTTTGTTTCTTTTTGGATTCGTTTCTTTAAAAAATATTTTCATCATGCTCGAGTCTTAAATGATGATATTATTGAATATCTTTGGCACATAGTGTGCAAGATGAATGATTTCTGAAGAATATCTTTGGCTTTGTAGTGCAAAGATGAGCAGTGTTGAGATGAACATAATGGATTGATTAATATCTTTGGCACATGGTGCGAAGATGAGCAGTGTTTAAATGAACATGACCAAGTGATGAATATCTTTGGCTGTGTAGTGCAAGATGAGCAGTGTTTAAATGAACATGGCCGAGTGATGAATATCTTTGGCTGTAGTGCAAAAGATGAGCAGTGTTGAGATGAACATGTGGATTGATGAATGTCTTTGGCTTCAGTAGTGCAAAGATGAATATTTGATTTGAGATGAATATTGATTGATGTTACGAGGATAAAATATTGATGATGGAATTTATTAAATTCATAGATTATAGTAGAATTCATTCTCTACGTAACTCTCTTCTATGAATTATTATTTCATTTGCAAATATTGATCTGAAACTTGTTGTCTATTGTATTCTATCGATTTTTTCCTGTTGAAGACTAACGATAATTTGTTGTATATTATCTTAGTCATAATATTCTTCTTGGGCTAGTTGAGCTCACCCTTTTCCTTGTTGTTCCATTTTCTTCTCGGGGCGAGAATGTAGCGAGTACTAGTCTGAGGTATGGAATGAAGGTTCTAGAGAGAGTTGTTTAGTAGTCCTCACCATTTTGTAAAATAATGAATCAATAATTATGATGAGGGATTTATTTGAGTATAGATATTATAGAAGACAATATTATATTTAAACTCATTAGATATATTGTAAGTATTTCACACGACATTTGTATTATTGAAGTTGTAGTTTGCTTTTTGTACCATGTATTTGGCGACGACTTCGAATGAATGGGTGTTGTGTATACTATTTTGGGGGCGTCACATAAAATATCTTTAAACACTTTATTTTCTTTTAAAATGATTTTTATAATATTAAAATCATTTTAAACTAAATTATTTAATATAATTATTAAATAACTTTAATAACATTAATAATAATTAATTAATGAAATTTACCTTTAAATATTAAAAGTTATATTTTATAACTTAAAATATTTTTAAATACCTTATTATTATTTAAAATAATTTTTAATATAATAAAATCATTTTTATTAATTTATTTAATTTATTTAGTAAATAACTTAATGATCATTAATTTTAAATAATTAATGAATTTTGCTTTAAAATATTAAAAATTATATTTTATAAATTAAAATATTTTTAAATAACTTATTATCATTTAAAATGATTTTAATATAATAAAATCATTTTTAATTAATTTATTTAATACATTTAATAAATTAATTAATTATCAATAATCTTTAAATAAATACTAATATTTATGAAAAATATTTCAAATTATTAATATTTAATTTTATAACTTAAAAATAATTTTAAAATTATTTTTGTAATTTTCAAATTAATTACTATTTTTAAATAATTTTGAAATTAATTAATTAATTTTAATTAAGTCTCGTCATTTGAAGGCTTTTATAAGCGTAGACTGTCGCTATAAATTGTTCTTCGTGTTCTTGGCTAAACCCAGAACATTCATTTTGATTTCGAGTTGCTTAGTTTGACGATTCTTTTTTAGTGTGTTTTGTGTTTACATTTTGTTGTTTGTCGGATCATGTAGTACAAATACAAGACTACGATTCAACAATAAACATCATCATAACTTGCATAAACAACGAGATATGAGCCCTTAAAGTGGTACATCGGACACATTCTTCATTTACAGGCCCGAAAAGAAGAAGCATGTGTCCTACTAAAAAAAAATTTAAACGGTCGGCTCCCACTTTAAGGGCTCATATCTCGTTGTTTATGCAAGTTATGATGATGTTTATTGTTGAATCGTGTAGTCTTGTATTTGTACTACATGATCTGACAAACAACAGCCCCAGAAACACAACACACACTAAAATAGAATTGGTCAAACTAAGTAACTCGAAAACTGGCATGAATGTTCTGGGTTACCCAGAAATGAAGAACAGTTCGTGATGCCTACTTTGGGCTTCCACAACTTGCTTTACATGAAATCTTTTTGTGATATAAAGGTTTCAAGTTGTAGCTAGCATGCAAGAGAGTAGATCTATTTCATAAAATACAAATAACATGAACATAATCAAAAGTTACGACTCGGTCAAACCATGTCAGTCGACATGTTCATATGTTTTCTGGGTTGCCCGAAAATGCGGAAACATCTTTCGACCTTGCTAGTTTGACCGTCCATCAAATCCAACCCTTTTACGAAATAAGTGATATTAAGGCATGATGATGTAGTCTAACAAACATACTACAACTTAGATGCAAGAACTATAACGATTCATCAAGCCACTGTTAGATCCAAGCCCTTGAAGAACTTGTCAGAGCTTTCTGGGCTCATTCTGGGTTACCCAGAAATGTCCAGGTCAATTCTAGTCAACGACCTTTGACCGGTTATAACTTACAATATACACATCTAATGACCATGATTCCACTTGCAGACTAAAGACCACATACACGACTACAACTACAAGCTTTCAAAACACAAAAATCTTTACAGATCACAAACATATAAGGACTGACATTCGTTGTCAGAAGACAAAAATTTATTTTTCCAGATTTTGTAAAATGCCTAATCCGAGCCTCTAGATGTTATGGATCTAACATCTAGTAACCCAGATCATCATTAGACACTATAAACAACATATTTTAACAATCAAACATAACATCTAACTCAAATTTATGGACAGAAATCTTGGTAAGGTTTTATACCTTGTCTTTGAACAATCTTGATCTTAGGCTACTGATTTGTTATGGTTGATTGTGGGGCTTGTTTATGGAACTGATTTAGCTTATATTTTCGGAGGTTAGAGAGAGAGAGAGAGAGCTTAGGTTGAGAGTTTGTGCAAAATAAGTGAGCAAATGATATTTTTCTCTATCCAATTCTATTTATATAATGCTAGATGCAATGTAATGGCTGATTGAGTGGCTTGTTGCTGGAGTTTTGTGTCTCAATTGTCAAATAAGTTGGTCACCCACCCATCCTATTGTCAAAACCTAGTTTGTGGCCTTAATAATGTAAAGGGCAAAATGGTCATTTGAATTTTCTATTTAATGGCATTCTTGTCATTTGGCAAACCCTTAGGGTTTGACCCTTAGGGTTTAACCCTTAGGGTTTAGCATAAATCAATTATAGGATTTAGCAATTAGGGTTTGCACAAAAAAAATAAAATTAAATAAAAATTAAATAAATTTTAGTTTCTTAAATTTTGAAATTAGGGTTTCCTAATTATGATTAATTTTCTAATTACACTATACATGAACATTGGGGTTTAACATCTCTAATTGTAATTAACTTTGCTAATTTAGCAATATATTATTTAAATAATACATGATTATATTTTCATGGAAAATAATTAATAAAAACATTTCGCTATAAATTAATTATTATTAGAATATACTTTATAAAATCAATAATTCTAAAATAAAATTATTTGTAAATATTTATGTAATAAATATATTTTTATTTACCACATAAATATATATACACATTATCTTGTACAACTCCTCATCCTTAAAATATAAAAAAATTTATACGCAAAATTTCTTATTTATTTATATAGAAAATATCAGGTTATTACAGGAACTAATAACGTCCAAATTGTCAACATGATACTGCTTTGTAGAGTAAAATTCAAGAATGCTCAGAAGAATATTTCCATGAAAAGATACTGGATGAAGCGCAAATATCAAGGATATTCCACTAATTTCATGGAGTATAGAAGTTAAAACTTTAACCAACTGAGTATTAAGGAATGGAATAACAAAAGAAATCATCAGATATGCGATGGCCTCGCGACAGCAAGTTATTCCAACGAATAATAACTAACGGAATCGGTCCGGAAAAGCGCATGAAGACGAGATATTCCAACGGAATAATAAAGACTGAATCAGGTCCGCCGTAAAATGCATAGACAAGATATTCCAACAGAATAATAAAGACGGAATCAGGTCCGACGTAGAACGCACAAACAGGATATTCTAACAGAATAATAAAGACGGAATCAGGTCTGGCGTAAGACGCACAAACATGATATTCCAACAGAATAATAAAGATTTTAACCAGTGTCCGTATAGAGAACGCATGCATGTGATGTTCCAACAGAATGATAAAGAATGGAACAACAGAAGAATTTCACCAAGTATAGGGTAGCCCGCGTATACAGGTTATTCCAATAGAATAATAAAGAATGGAATAACAGAAGTTCTCTTCATATATATGAAAGAAATAATACTCCCTACCTTTAGAAAAACTGGATACTGGAATAGTGAGGTAGCAGACTTCTCTTCTTCTTTCTATAATTTGTCTCTATAATAATCGCTCTAAAGCTTTTGTGAATTGGTGAGAAATGAAGGAAGAATGAGCTTCTATTTATAGAAAAATATAGTTTCAATAATTGCACGTTTTGGGGCTCAAAAAATTTTAGTACAATACCTCCAACTTTTTTTTTATTTTTAATTTAGTCATGGAAGTATTATCAAACTTGCACCACCTCCCCTAATAGTAAATAATGTGATTCAATAGTAAATTATGTGAATCAATAGTTCTAGACATGTGAAAATACGAATTACAATATAGTACCTCTATCTATACCTCTATTTTTAACTTAGTCATGCAAGTATTATCAATCTTCCACCAACTCCCCTAATAGTAACAAGAATGTGAAACAATAGTATACACATGTGAATAAATAGTTATAATCATGTGAAATAATAGCAATCAATTGCTCATTTATCCGGTTAAATACCCGATTGGTCAATATAACCTCCAGACATCAATTATTATCGAAATAATTGACGATTTTCACTAACACAAATAATTCCAACACAATGAAACCATTTTTATCAAAAATATAAATTTTGAAATTTCAAAGTTTGACCTTTCCCAAAAAAGTCAACTGTTGACTTTTTGACCAAATAGTGTATTTCCGAAAATACACTATAGGCCACAGATGACTTTCAACAAAATATAAACATGAGGATGATGACAATGATATAAGAATTCAATAAAATAAGTTCAAGAATTATTTTATCTAGGAACTAATAACGTCCAAATTGTCAACATGATACTGATTTGTAGAGTAAAATTCAAGAATGCTCAGAAGAATATTTCCATGAAAAGATACTGGATGAAGCGCAAATATCAAGGATATTCCACTAATTTCATGGAGTATAGAAGTCAAAACTTTAACCAACTGAGTATAATAAGGAATGGAATAACAAAAGAAATCAACAGACATGCGATGGACCGCACAGATAAGTTATTCCAACAGAATAATAAATAACGGAATCAGTCCGGCATAAAAGCATGACACTGACGATATTCCAATGAATAATAAAGACGGAATCAAGTCCCACAGAAACGCGCGTAAACGTGATATTTCAACAAAATAATAAAGACGAAATCGGTCCCAAGGTAGAACGCGTAGATGAGGATATTCAGCAAATAATAAAAAAGATTTCGAATCCGTCGTAAAGACGCATGAACGTGATATTTCCAATGAATAATAAAGATTTAACCAGTCCGGCCTAGAAACGCATGCATGTGATGGTCCAACAGAATGATAAAGAATGGAACAACGAAGAATTTCACCAAGTATAGGGTAGCCAGCGATATCTGAGTTATTCAATGAATAATAAAGAATGGAATAACAGAAGTTCTCTTCATAGATAAGAAAGAAATAATACTCCCTACCTTTAGAAAAATTGGATACTAGAATAGTGAGGTAGCAGACTTCTCTTCTTCTTTCTATAATTTCTCTTTATAATAATCGCTCTAAAGCTTTTATGAATTGGTGAGAAATGAAGGAAGAATGAGCTTCTATTTATAGAAAAATATAGTTTCGATAATTGCATGTTTTGGGGCTCGAAAAATTTCAGTACAATATCTCAAACTTTTCCTTTATTTTTAATTTAGTCATGGAAGTATTATCAAACTTGCACCACCTCCCCTAATAGTAAATAATGTGATTCAATAGTAAATTATGTGAATCAATAGTTCTAGACATGTGAAAATACGAATTACAGTATAGTACCTCCATCTATACCTCCATTTTTAACTTAGTCATGCAAGTATTATCAATCTTACACCAACTCCCCTAATAGTAACAAGAATGTGAAACAATAGTGTACACATGTGAACAAATAGTTATAATCATGTGAAATAATAGCAATCAATTGCTCATTTATCCTAAGTTAAATACTTCGATTGGTCAATATAACCTCCAGACATCAATTATTATCGAAATAATTGTCAATTTTCACTATCACAAATAATTCCAACACAATGAAACCATTTTTATCAAAAATATAAATTTTGAAATTTTGGAGTTTGACCATTCCCGAAAAAGTCAACTCTTGACATTTTGACCAAATAGTGAATTCCAGAAAATTATGGGTTTATAGACTATTTTTACTAATTTCATCGTTTCAGACTCAAATATCACGTCCGCATCTCCAAATTCAACTCCGAACACAACATCAAGTTTAATAACATTCATCATTAATATTATAACTCACAATATTTATCAACCAGGTCGTTCCCAGGAAAGATGGGGCTTTCCAATAAGGATTTCTCCCTATTGGCGCGCAATTAGGTGACCAAACATCTCCTTGTTAGAACTTCTAGACATTGTAAATATTGCAATTTAATAATATGAATAACTTTGTCGTCTCAATTATTGATTTAATAAAATAACATATTATGCAGATGATACTATGACAATAATTGAATCAATAATATGAGAGATATGATCAAACAATTCTTGTAGCAATAGTTGAGTATAAGCGAGTGACTTCTCACGTAATCATCAATAATCAATACCGTAGTGCTACTATGCAACCACGCGTATCTCATATATTTTTACTACCGGTAGTTCAACAGATTAACGTAAAACTTAAAATCGTTATTTTCATAAAAATATTTTTGTCATTTTTTCAATCCGACAATAATTCCGTTGTGGGGGTCCACCAATGATTGTGCCGTTGTATGAATATTCCCTGACCAATCGAATATTATATAACAACTTGCGTACTTTGCAAAATTTGTAAATATTACCCACAACTATAACATTATATCAAATCCACACCATAATATTCAAAAATATATTTCGAGAAAATTTAATCTTTATTCAAAAAGTTGGGGTCTTACAACTAATCTACATGCCTATGAATCCAGCGGTAATGACATAAACAAGTCTATTCAACTGGCCTTAGAGAAATCAAATAAACAAGATAATACATCATATCAAAACCAATCAATAACTTCTCAATCAATCATCAAATCTTAGACTGTTATCACTAATATAGTGCGTGTGTGCTCCACAATAATGTTAACTGATATAAAATCAAATTTAACACATAACAAGTCTCTTCGAAGGCATCATACAGTGTAAACTCAAGAAATCCAAAAACAAGCTAGATCCAACTAAAATCAAACAATTACCAAAATCGAGGGTTAACATGGGATACTTATGCTTTATTTTTCATCTACGGGGGCTTTTTGCTCTTATTTCCCTTTTTATTTTTTATTTTTTTTTATTTTTGGACAGTGAGTGCGTTTTACGCTCCATCTCATGCCTGTGTTTATGAGGAGTGCATTTCACGCTTCTTTTCGACCCACCACATGACTCAATTTATTCAACTCAATATCTTTTTTTAGAAGCTTATATACCCCACTTTTTCCCCCAAACTTAGGTTCTTGCCTAATTCTTCGCCTTCACTGCCTATTATTGTCACTCTCTTATTTAAACTAGGATTATCCTTTAGAGGTCCTTTATGTATCAATTTAAACTCAATCATTCAACAAGTTGTTTTTACTGTGTTATCCTTATTATACCAGTTTCAAATAGAAACAGACTCAATTCATAACAAGAAATCACATCAAAGCTCTAATGGTCAGTACTATAATTGTCTACCCAATTCCAATCTCATCATTGGCCAAAATAAACTTAAACTATCAAACAACTGGACTCATGCAAGATGAACATATTAACTAACTATTATTTTTGATTTTTTTTTAAAGAAAGTGAATGCAAAAACTAAATTTAACTATAAAAACTACAATGCAAATAACTAACTATATGCAATACGACACTAAAATGCCCCCAAACTTAAACTAGACATTTTTCTCAATGGCTAAGATAGGAAAAAATTAAAAGAGAGGACTTCCCTGAAAATACAGCTTTTTCCTCCTTGTCTGCTAAGTCTGAAGAATAGGCAAGAGACATTGGAATAAATTGGGAACCACACTTGAGTTGGACTGGACTAATATTGCAATTAAAACACTTTTAATGCTCGGGAATTTCGAGCGACGTGACCCATATTTGTGGATATCTTGCAGAGATAATGCATTACGCTAGGAGGGCGGGAGGTCTTTGGAGTAGTAAGCCCCCCACGTGTGTTCTGTATTGGGTAGCCTTGACCGCGCTAGAGGGGTCGATGAGCTTGGTGACTCTCTTTTTCTTGCCTTACCTACGAGTATACCATTATGGAGTCATTATTCTTTGAAAACTAAATTTTTGAGCTAGACTATAAACTAAAATACAAAGAATAAATAAGGAAGAAAAGGTTTAGAGCTTAGGTTGCCTCCCAATAAGCGCTTGATTTATAGTCCTTCAACCAGACTTTATCAGGTCAACGCTATCCAATTCCTCTTCGAAAGTTGAGGAATCCTCCATCCATCGGAAATAATATAGCTTTTGGTAGGTTCCCATTTGTGATGACCAATGCATCAAAGTCACCTAGCATGCTCTGATTTGGTATGCTCTTAATCAAGAACGTCCCACATCTAGGTGTTTTCTTCATTGTCTATGTGATCACTTTGGGGCATGGAAGCTTGTCACACACAATGGGCTCTTCGTCTATCTTCTTTTTCTCTTCCCACCATGGATTCAAAATTGTACTCGCTCTTATGTCATCAAGAGCTTCGCCGACGACATGACTACCAAGTGGGCATGATTTTACAAATCTGGCTGAATCTTTGATCGTTAGTGGAGACCCATTTAGATCTTTGTTAACCTCTATTTCATTATCCCCAATTGTCTCTACACTTTTGATATCTTGTGGCTCATCCAGTCGCAGATTTGGTTCGGGTTCTCCGTCAATTTCGTCATCCATGTCACAAGGCCAAGTGTTTAGAGGAAGGTTGTTTACGGCTTTGGTCATTTGCTCTGTCTGATCCGTAAGATTTTGATTTGGCTTTGCTTGATTACTCATCTTATCCTCATCTGCTATGAACTTGGACAATAATTCCCCCAGCCTTGAATTTTCTATTTCAGTCTCGGAAGCCATGCATTGAGGACCATTGGTTGAGGTAGTGACTAGTTGTTCCATCCAATTATTAAAATTTTGGGTTGACAGCTCTTGGCTAATACTCATCTCCTCTAGGTTTGCTATGCCCTTGAATATTACATCCCTCAGATTTGACTTTTCTTCTTGTGGCAATGGAGGTGGACATGAAAATTCTGGTGTGTATGTTGGATTTGGAGAATAGTATTAGTCTTTATAAGTATCTCTCCATGACGAATCTGGGTGATACCCCCAAACTTGATGACAATTTACATATGTATAATCGTTGAGGTATTCACCACCGTGGTGTCCCGGCCCAAACTAACGGTACATTGATGACTCAGATGATTACCGGCACAATAATTGTAATTAACTAATATCCTTCGATTACATTGGGCTGCAATAACGTCCAACCTCCTCAAAAGTGTCTCAAGTTGCGCTGATAATGCAGAAAATGTATTGAGACCATCATTCCCCGCTCCCCTTAGCTGAGTCATTCTCGTATACGGCCATTGATAATTAAATTCCGCCATGGTACCTAAAAAAGAAAGAAAAAATAGGAGAGAATTAAATAAAAAAAAATGTTTAAATTAAGACTAATTTGATTGAAGCTAATATTGGCAAAAATATATTAACTAATTCACCGGCAACGGCGCCAAAAACTTATTGGGTAAAATCTAATTACGCACAACACGCAAGTATACTATAGTCACTCGAAATTTTCTTCTACTGTTACTAACATTGTAGGAGGACAGATTTGTCTTTTAAGAGGGAACCCTGAAAGACAATCCAAATCCATACTGGATACTACCAAAAGTTCATCATCAAACCCCGGATCGCAATGTGGGAGTAACCAAATCCAACCTCGGAGATAACCCCGAGGCCTGCAGATACAAAACCGGACCTCACACCGGAGAAGACCGATTAATCTCGGAGATGACCCCGAGGTATCCAGTCTCAGTCCCAACCATGGAAATAGGTCAAGCCAAACTCAGAGATGACCCTGAGGATAGTCAAAGTTAACAGTAAGCCAACCTCAGAGATAACCCTGAGAAACGGCTGCTACAACTGCACGAAAACCGGAGATAACCTCGAGAGGGGAAAAATGGTCATTTTGCCAACTCAACTTCACATCAAATCAAATACACTCAAAATACTTCAAAGAAAGTCCCACAAGAGTGATATCTTAACCCCGGAGTGCAAACTACACAAAACGGCTCACCGGATTGCCTTACGAAAACCCAAGAATGCCATTTCGGTCATTGACCCATCTTCCTAGAATCAAAAAAGGTCAAATCATATATCATTGTGTAGCTCTCGGAAAGAGCTTTCCGGAATGGTATGGCACGCTTCCATCGGACTCTCGGATTGAAAGTTATGAGTGACCGAGCGAACAACGCGTCGTGCCTTGACACTGGCGGGACCCACACTTTGCCCGGGGCACCCCAAGGCACCCACAGTACACTGCTACTAGGTGCTTTGCAGTAGACCTGCGGCTCCCACCTCTATAAATATGGGGCTTGGGGTGCTGATTTTCTAAGAAAAAAACGGGAAACCACCACAATTAAGCTCTGCTTTTCGCCCATACGATTGTATTTTCCCACTTTTAAACACCTGTGAGCTCATATATAGCCTCTTTTATACCCACAAAAGCCAGTGTTTACCCACTATAAAGATATAGAAGCCTTTTTTATTAGTCAATTGTAAGCCTTCTCACACACTTTAGAGTCTTTCTCTTCATCTTTGCACACACCCTTCTACATGTTGAGAGTCGTGTTGCTTACTTTTGCCCGGACTTCGGTCTGTGGTTTCATTCTAGTCTGTATATATATTATATATATATATATATATATATATATATTAACTAACATTATCGATTTATGCCTCGATTGAGCCTAGACTTCGGTCTGGAGCGTTTACTGCTTTAATATATACATATAATTATATATATTAACTGTGTGTCGGACTTTATTCGATGAGCCTGAACTTGATGCGGGCGTTCTTTCGCTTTAATATATATATATACTTATATATATATCAACCGTGTGTCGACTTTGTTCGATGAGCCTAAACTTGATTAAGTGCGTTTACTAAGCTTTTATATATATATATATATATATATATATATATATATATATATATATATATATATATATATATATATATATGAACTGTGGGACTACATTCGATGAGCACAGATTTTATTTCCGGTGCATTTACTAAAGCTTTTATATATATATATATATACTTATATATATGAGCGTGGTCGAACTCATTACGATGAGCCTGAGATTTTACATCCGGTGCGTTTATTACTTTTATATATATATATATATATACATTTTTGTCCCACTTGGAGTTTACTTACGTGGTGGTTGATCGCTTTTCTGACTTTCTTTACATTTAAATCACGCTTTGAGTTTACTTAAGTGGCGATTGACCATATTACAACTTTATTTACATTTAAATCTGCTGGAGTTTCCTCGTGGTGGTAGTTGATAGCTTTTAATAGCTTTATTTACATTTCTGATCCGCCATGGAGGTGCTTCGTGGTTGGTGATCCTGTCATATATATATATATATATATATATATATATATTTACAACTTTTATATATATACATGCTTATTGCTTTTATACAAATTACAATATTCTGTGCGCCTAGAAATCATGTGATCACAGATTCATCCCATTGGATCTAGATTCGGTTCCCGTGATGGACATTTTCAGCTGTAAGCAGCTTGTAAATTATTCTGCGATGTCTGAATTTCCTCAGATGGTTTCCAAACCCACGAGGAAATCTGCATTATTTTTGTAAATTATTTTTTATACGGATGCCTCGCATCCGTCAAATAAAATCAATTCAGTTGCTCACTTAATAAAAATGGGAGTGTAAAAGGTCTCAATTCCTATTGAGCATCAGGGTTTGAAAAACCTCTTTTATAAAACATCATTGCCATATCTTGCTAAAAACTGAATTTTTACATAAATTCAAACCACAATGTATATAGGTTGAACGAGGCCTCGCACCACTTTCATATATGACATTGACCCACACACACACACATACACTCAGATAATAGTTTCTTGAAAAGCAGTCACCGTGGTAACATGGATATCGGGGGGTGCCTAACACCTCCCCCCTGCATAACCAAGTCCCCGGTCCCTAAAATGAATCTCGGTTTCGCCGACCCGTATATCAGTGTCGCATCACTGGGTCAATGTGCAAACCTTTTCTCGGTTGTGTTGGTACAACCATTTAAAAAACCAATGGCGACTCTTAATAAGACCATAAATCGACATTATACATGTCCGGACCTTTTCACTTGTTTTTTCAAACAAATCTCACCTAAAATGAGAACACCAAAGAACAAGTAACGGAAAGGGACACCCAAAAATCCCGACATCGACAGGTGGCGACTCTGCTGGGGACTCCAGTAAGAGGACTTAAGCCACTACTACAATCTTATCAAAACTATTATCTACTTGTGTGTGGATGTTGCATTTCCATTTGATGAATGTGTACGAATGCATTTCCTTATTGCACTTAGTGCTTCGCACCATAACTGCTTGTGATGCTAGTGCTTCGCACCATAACTGCTTGTGATATTAGTGCTTCGCACTATAAACTGCTTGTGATATTAGTACTTCGCACATGTCATCATTTCATATGGTGAGACGCGATGTATGTGAATGTATGTTGTGTGGTCCCTCCACCAGGAGGCTATCCCGTCGGTGTTTGATTACTGGACTCATGGGAAGACTAATTCTCCGAGGCTCAGGAAAGGCACAAGCAGGATGTGTTTGCATGGTCTCACAAAGACATGGTCGGTTTATAAACGAACATTATCATTCATCGCCTTCCCATCATAGGGGGATTCAAGCCATTCAGGCATAAGCTCAGGCGATTGAAACCTGAGTAGAAGTTAAAAGTTAAAGAAGAAATTGTGAAACAATTTCAAGCCGGCATCATCATGATGTCAACATACCCTAAATGGCTATCCAACATAGTCCTCGTGCCGAAACCGGGAAATGAGGTGCGAGTTTGTGTGGATTACAGAGATTTGAATAAAGCTTGCCTCAAAGATAGCTTTCACGTCTCGCTTCATCCACATACTCATTGACAATCTGTTCGATCGACATGTACTCCTTTCTTTGATTGCTCTGCGGGTACCATCAAATCATGGTTGCTGAAGATGATCATAAGAAAACTTCATTCATCATGCCTTGGGGAGCCCTTTGCTACAGACGATTGTCATTCGACCTCATCAATGCCGGAGCTACTTGTTAGTGAGCCATATGGCTCTTTTCCACGATATAATAGAAAAAAAAAAGAAAAAAGAAAAAAGAAAATTAAAAGAAAAAATAAAATAAAAAGAAAAAAGAAAAAAGAAAAATCTCTTCAACGAGTTTCTCTGATTCTTTGCCTTACCATCATCGAGATTCTACAGATGGCTTCGGAGTTTGAAGAAAAATCCTTCCTCCACATTCCTCGGAATAGGAATGATTTTGCGGATGCTCTAGCAACCTGGGCATCCTTGGTCAATATACATGACAAGGAAGACATGCCAACCCTCACATTTCTTGCGACAAAAAGCTCCGACTATATAGAATTCCATTGAAAATTATTGGATGACCTACCTCCCACCCAACATCCGTGGTATCAACACATCAAGAAGTACTTACGAGATGGATCTACACCCGATGTAGCGAGCCCGACTGAGAAAAGGCAGATCCATCAACTTGCTATAAAATTCTACCTGAGCGGAGATGCACTATACGAAAAGAGATGCAGAACGATGTCTCCTCGGATGTTTGGATGAGGACCAAGCTCAGAGGCTATGGATGAAATCCATGGGAAAGTATGTGGCCCACAAATGAGCGACCTTTTACTTGTAAAGAAGATCCTACAACAGAAAAGTTTGACTACGGTAGTTCAAAAAACACGACTTGGTTTTGAAGAAGATCATTGACAACCAAGCTCAGTCTAAAGGAAAATTCTCCCCGAACTAGGAAGGCCCGTTTGTTGTCAAGGAGGTATTGACAGGAGGCGCTTTCAGATTACAGGAAATGGACGGCGATGAATTTCCACAGCATATCATGTCAGACACCGTGAAACGGTACTATGTCTAAAGTTACCATCAAGCGAACATCCTGGTTTTGGATCATCAGATCACCAGTCATTCCGGTTTTTTAACCCTTTACAACATACAACTCCTTTCCACGCTTTGCCCCTCAGGGAAACATCCTTTCAAGCCAGCAGCCTGGTTTCACTACGATCATACCACTTAGGTCATCTTACCACGAATTGAACCTCTTACGTTTGCAGTTTGGCTACCCATACATGGGATCAAACTTTTCACACCTCCAGTTTATCCTCAACCTAGGATCAAACTTTCTTTTCCCCGCACTCTGACCTGCACATGGGATTACGCTTTTCATCTCGCCCTGAGGGGTGAACTACATCGACCTGATCTCCCCAATACACGGGAGTACGTAGGCAGCCATGTTATATGGTTCGGTCTCACCATAGAAAAACAAAAACAAACATACTCCTATCCATAACCACATATAGAAATAAGTCCCAAGACACCAAAGATTGTAGGTAATACACACAGATCGACGATCCATTCTGAAAATCCTGAGACATCTCACTGTCCATCTATCAAGGAGGAGTTCAGAATACATCCAGATCACAAAGTCCTGGAGAAATAAGCGAATATCAAGCAAGTAGCAAGGCTCAACTAAAAGGGAAGTGAATCAACATATATTTCTCTGCCATATATAATGTTGTTGAATATATACAATGTGTACTGTACATGACAAAATGGCTAAGCTAGTCTGTGCAGGAAAATACAAGCCCATCTACAAATCAGTGTATATGCGGGATATCAAGTCTAACATGAATTCCCTTTTAAAAGAAGAAGGTAACACTGTGATCTCTTACCTAAGGGTTTCTACATGAGCCAACAAATCCACCGCTAACTACATGCGATATCTCGGGTAGATATAGTGTCATCCCGCTCAGCAACGACGATATGCCTATGAGTTAGAGCATCATCTCTCTAACAAAGCGACACCTTTACCAGAAAGAGCTGTCAACATCAAAGCCCACATCCACTACCTGTTCACTAGATGGTACAGAAGTAAAAGCCTCTTGCGATCTTGGCGTCTTATCAACTTGTCTGTCAAAGAAACTATCCCAGACAACAAACAAGGCTCGAGAAATTTCAAAATTGGCGACAACCGGATTTTGGGTCCCTTACAACAAGATTGGGGCAATCTCGAAAGCAGCGACAACTCAACACTGGGGCATTTATCAATCATTCTAAAGTGGAAAATGCACCATTCAGCGCAATCAGTATGGTCCACCAGCATCTCAATGGCGATTCAGATATTATTCACTCGCGACTCCATCAACAAAGAGGGTTTATCATATGAACCCTCAACATCAACATGCGAAAGGACTGGGGCATTTGTCCAATTCCTAGAAATGGAATGATCTTAAGGCGGGATCAAGCCTCTCAGCAAAAGCAGGAGCCCAATAACAAAAGGTCTAGCGAATGAAATCCTCCTCATCAAATTAGTCAACCGGCGCTAAATTCTCACAAATCGAGACCTCTACACCGAAGTTCAAATATTGGCAAAAAAAGAACGAGCTGCACCCTCCAAGGATGTTAGCGGCATTCAGGTCATTAGTTCAGCCGGGTTGCGAATCAAACACTGAAGGAAATGGGGCACAAGTACCAAACAGTGAAGGGAAACTCTAAATCACCTCAAGAAGGGTGAGACATCGGGTGGTTGTCATCAATCTAACGTAACATCAGGCGAAGTCTAGTGAAGTAATCCGTGGAATATTACTTGAAATGAAGGTATCGGAAGATCTGGTATTCTAAACCATTGCCATCAACACAGCGCGACATCAACATAATTCAGCGATGAAAGCTTCGTATACCACCGTTCGAGTGGGAGTTGGAAAATTTTGGCGATCAACAGGATAGTAACCGTTGCAACTACCAGCGAATATATCGGGAGGGTATGGTGATTTCAGAACGTCATCCCCATCAGAGATGTGGAAAACATCTCAACTTATCTTCACCAAATAAGCATCAGCGATTAAATGCCAAACCATTGGAGTTAACACCAACATATGCATCAACAATGATCGGTAAAGGTAAAGCGATTTGCGAATACACATTCATCATAATATTCATTACATTGCGATTTGTGATATGCGATATGCGGTTTATGTTATGCAATTTGCGATGCAATATGCAAAATACGATATGCAAAATGCGATGTGCGAGTTGCGAAGTGCGATTTGGCCAAATACGAAAAGCGATGTGCGAAAAGCGATGTGCGATTTACGAACTGCGATTTGCGAAAACATTATCACATTCGTCATAAACATTCACTAAATTGTGATTTACATCATTTAAAATACATTATCATGTTTCAAGTGTCTACTAAATCTTTATCATGTCCATTCCATTGCATTGCATGAACATGATAAAGAGGGGCATCTGTAGACACTCGAAATTTTCTTCTACTGTTACTAACATTGCAGGAGGACAGATTTGTCTTTTAAGAGGGAACCCTAAAAGACAATCCAAATCTATACCGGATACTACCGGATGTTCATCATCAAACCCCGGATCGCAATCTGGGAGTAACCAAATCCAACCTCGGAGATAACCCCGAGGCCTGCAGATACAAAATCGGACCACACACCGGAGAAGACCGATTAATCTCGGAGATGACCCCGAGGTATCTAGTCTCAGTCCCAACCATGGGAATAGGTCAAGCCAACCTCAGAGATGACCCTGAGGATAGTCAAAGTCAACAGCAAGCCAACCTCAGAGATAACCACGAAAACGATTACTTTAATGTCGCTTGTTAGCGAGATAACCGGGAGAGGGGAAATGGTCATTTTGCCAACTCAAATTCACTTCAAATCAAATACAATCAAAATACTTCAAAGGAAGTCCGACAAGAGTGATATCTTAACTCCGGAGCGTAAACTACACAAAACGGCTCACCGGATTGCCTAACGAAACCGGGAACGCCATTTCGGTCATGGACCCATCTTCCTGGAATTAAAAAAGGTCAAATCATATATCATTGTGTAGCTCTCAGAAAAATCTTTCCAGAATGGTATGGCACGCTTCCATCGGACTCTCGGATTGAAAGTTATGAGCAACCGAAATGAGCAATAGCAGACATGTACTTCGACACCATGGACCCACATTTGCCTGGCAGGCACCCCGGCACCGTGTAGGTACACACACATTACTAGGAGCCGCAGGTCCCACCTCTATAAATATGGGGCTTGGGGTGCTGATTTTCTAAGAGAAAAAGACGGGGAAACCCTGCATAATTCGCTCTACACTCGTCCATACAGTGTATTTTCCCACTTTTAAACACATGTGAGCTCATATATAGCCTTTTTATACTCACAAAAGCCAGTGTTTACAAACTCTAAAGATATAGAAGCCTTTTTTATTAGTCAATTGTAAGCCTTCTCACACACTTTAGAGTCTTTCTCTTCTTCTTTGTACACACCCTTCTACACGTTGAGAGTCATGTTGCTTGCTTTTGCCCGGACTTCGATCCGTGATTTCATTCTAGTCTGTATATATATTATATATATATATATATATATATATATATATATATTTGACTAACATTATCGAGTTATGCCTCGATTGAGCCTGAACTTGATGCGAGCGTTTCATCGCTTTAATATATACATATATATATATATATTAATTGTGTGTCGAAATTTGTTCGATGAGCCTAGACTTGATGCTGAGCGTTTACTTTTACTATATATATATATATATATATATATATATCAACCGTATATTTTGTTCGATGAGCCTAACTTGATGCATTACTTATATATATATATATATATATATATATATATATATATATATATATATATATATATATATATATATATATATATTCTTTATATATTAACTGTGTGTGGAGACTTGAGCTTTGGATTTTATATATATATATATATATATATATATATATATATATATATATATATATATATATATATATATATATATGAATCGTGGTCTAACTCGCTCGATGAGCCCGGATTTTACATCCTAAGTATGCTTTATTGCTTTTATATATATATATATATATTTATATATATATATATATATTTTGTCCCACACGAGTTTACTTACGTGGTGGTTGATCGCTTTACTGACTTTCTTTACATTTAAATCACACTGGAGTTTACTTGTGGTTGGTGATCCCATCTCAGATATATATATATTTATAGCTTTTATATATATACCTGCTTATTGCTTTTATACAAATTACAATATTCTGTGCGCCTAGAAATCATGTGATCACAGATTCATCCCATTGGATCTAGATTCAGCTCCCGTGATGGACATTTTCAGCTGTAAGCAGCTTGTAAATCGACATTATTTTTGTACATTATTTTTCATACGGATGCCTCGCATCCGTCAAATAAAATCAATTCAGCCGCTCACTTAATAAAAATGGGAGTGTAAAAGGCCTCAATTCCTATTGAGCATCAGGGTTTGAAAAACATCTTTTATAAAACATCATTTCCATATCTTGCTAAAAACTGAATTTTTACATAAATTCAAACCCTGTGTATATAGGTTCGAACGAGGCCTCGCACAACTTTCATATAACAGCACATTGACCCACACATACACACACATACACTCAGATAATAGTTTCTTGAAAAGAGGTGGTCACCGTGGTAACACGGATGTCGGGGGGTGCCTAACACCTTCCCCCCGCATAACCAAGTCCCCGGACCCTAAAATGAATCTCGGTTTACAATTCAGATATCGTTGTCACATCAACTGGTCAATGTGCAAACCTTTTCTCGGTTGTGTTGGTACAACCATTTAAAAAACCAACTGGCGACTCTTAATAGTCCCATCGTCGACATTATACATGTCGGACCTTTTTCACTTGTTTTTTCAAACAAATCTCACCTAAAATGAGAACACCAAAGAACAAGTAACAGAAAGAGACACCCAAAAATCCCGACGTCGACATATATGTGGTCAACAAGTAATAAAGTGAAAGTAGAATATCGTTCCCACGAGGAATTATTATTATAAATTACCAAGTACTAACCCTTAATCAACTCAATCTTATTTAAACGAATGAATTTCAAATTATATAAATTAAACTACTATTGAATTCCACTAGTTAAATTAAGATTACGGAGATTTAAGATCACAACTTCATTTATTGCTTCGTTTAAATTAACACACTTCTCATCAATTATTCTCTATCACAAATTGTTAATCAAGAACACTAAAGCAGATAAAACCATCTCTCGATGCATAATACCCATACTCACTTATATCCACAGATGATAGAATTAAGCAAGACACCCTAATTAACTAATCCACTATATCTCTATATGAATTACAATTAAAAAGGATTTAAAGCACAAGTTCTCTATAAGATTACATATGGCATAAAGGCATATCTCTATCCTAAACACGAATCATGAATTCCATCTATGCATAAATCACAAACACATGATATCATGAAAAGATCTAAATCAATACTTCATCTCTCGAGTTCATATAGATTATCACGGTAATTGTTAGCTAGGCAATTAAGCAAATAAGTCCAAATCAAAATAGACAATCCTCACGATAGAATATAATAATTGATAGCGAAGCATATTAAAATAAACTGCGCAATAAGATCCATTGTAATCTCAAACAAAGAATTAGTTCATGATTATTGAATTAATTAAACTAAAAATCCACAATTGAATAATCATTAAAAGACAAAGGTAGAAGAAGATAAGAAGATAGAATCTATTGTATGTAGATTTGAAGCTCCCCCCTTGCTCTTACTTTGAATCTTTAATGGTCTCCAAGTTGCTTCAATCTTCAAATCTAACAAGAATTAGTGTTTTGATCTAATTTACTCTAATATAATCTAATGGAATCCTCCAAAACTAATCTAGATCTCTCTTCTTTTATGCCTCTCATCATGTAATTATAGTTCTAATGGATACCTTAGCAAGTTAGGCAACTAAGAATCCTATTCTAGCTTAAATTGGACATCAAACAACCCAATTCAGCTGTTTTCCCGCCAACTAGTGCGCCCCGCGCTCTTCTTAGGCTATTTTGGGCACGGCCCGCACTACTGTAGCAGAGGAACTGATGGACAAACGCGCCCCTAGCGTGGTCTGTGCTACTCTATTTTCTACTGCAACGTCCTTTGGTAAATTATGCATAACGTTTGATCCGCTTGGAGTTACGGGGCCTTAAACCTATCAAATCGAAGAAAACGACGAGATCGACAACTTTCATTCTTTAACAATTAACAGATTAGGGTTGGAGCAAGGCGGAAATTGAGCTTGAAGTAGATGTTGTGTAAATGGCAAACATGACAACTCTTTGCTTTGATCTTTGTTGATAAAAAGGCTATAACTCTCGCATCCGAACTCCGATTGGGATGATGCAAGATGTTCCGGAAAGCTAAGAAGTAGATCTACAATAAATTCGAAATTCCAAGCCAAGAACATGCAACCAACTTGGTGTTAAAAGTCCTTCAATATCCCCTTCTTGCATTTGCTTGCGTATTTTAGTCCAAAAGATGTCTGAATTTCTTTCCCTTGCTTCTTCATGCCAATGACGTGTCATAGCCTACAAAATAACATAAAATGTATGAAAAGTAACTAAGAAACATGAGATTAAGCAAATAATTCAAGTAATAGATACCAGATAAGTAGGTATAAAACCTACTTATCAGTTATCTGAGGGGCCAACGCCTGAGCTAGAAGGATCAAACGAATCTGCCTCTGTCGGATCTCTGCCCAAATGTCGGATAAAGAAATCTTCCTGGTCTAGTCGTCGGGTCAAACTGTCAATCTGTGTCAAATGAGTCGGATCTCGAACACAAGCTATCTAATCCGTCATCATTATAGATCCTAAAACCATATCCCCCATGAACTGAGTGGTGCGGGACTAGGCTCCAATAGTACGAGGGAACAACCAACGCTGGAATATCTCCTGAGTGCAAGGACCCTCTGATAATGCAAAGCCGTCAACCCCCAAAAATGGGATATCAGTGACGGGTGACTGCGATACAGGGCAATGATGCCTGGCAGGAGGCAAGATCGTCATACGGATCTCCCCTATGGTGCTCCTAATAGCACGCTCTCCTAAATAAAGCTCCCATCCTCCATCTGTAAAGAGAGGAACTCTCCGGGTGGAAATCACATACTCGACGCTAGTCGAGTACCCATCCTCAAAATCGATGGCAAAATGTTCCCCAGAATAGGGAATTCATGTGATAATATCAGCTATCAACAACTCCAACTTCAGGTGGCAGTGAGTGAAACCCTCAGCTACAGGGACCTCCGCTAATATGGAATGATGCCATCGTCGTCCTCATGGATAGGTATCTAAACCTAACACACTCACAGGACGCAAGCATGGGAGCCTCTCATAGGCCCAAAACTGCCAACACAATGGCAAAACATCTGCGGTCAGTAAACACTCTTAACCTATAAATGGGAAATAACAAGAGAACCCCGACGAGGTTTACAACGCATTCCCCGACGGGGGTCACCAAGCGTTATCATCCATTAGTGTACGTATCAATGAAGGTCAAACAACCTTGATGTTATTTCAGCCGATGATAAGTAAACCCATCGATGCATCGAAAGCTATTCGATGATTTCGTCCGTTGGTATTCATAGTCCCTAGTGGATCCCCGGTGGGGGTCACAACACAATGTTCCGTTGATTCACACGTCAGTGAAGGTCAAGCAGCCTTGACAATCTGCCCCACAGGGTTTTTAGCCGTTGATTCACACATCAGCGAAGGTCAACCAGCCTTGACAATCTGACCCACAAGGTTTCAGCCGTTGATTCACACGTCAGCGAAGGTCAAATAGCCTTGACATTCTACCCCACAGGGTTTTTCATCTGTTAATTCACACGTCTGTGAAGTACACATCAACGAGGGTCAGGCAGCCCTGACAAAATATGTTGTTGGTAGTAAATCCAACAGAACCTTGACATATCCTGGCGATACAAACCATGAAAGGTCAACGTCATCAAAGAGGATCGATGATGGAATATTTTATACACATCCTCAAAACAGACAAAGCTGTATCCCCACAGATCTCTTACACATAAGAGGCATCCCTTCAGAATCAAGTCTGTATCAGGGATTAAGGACTTTGGTGATAGCCCAAACGTCAACATCCAATCTAGTCATCATTGCCAATCCCTAGTAAAATCAATATGGAGCCGACAATCATCCCCAGCATGTTGGGCAACAACCCCGCATACATGCATCATACATTTGCATCATGTTGCATTTCTAGTGTATACGATTCTTTATCCTACACATGTATTGCATTGCATGAGTATGATAAAGAGGGGCATCTGTAGACACTCAAAATTTTCTGCACACCTGTCACTGACATTGTAGGAGGACAGATTCGCCTTTCAAGAGATAACCCTAGAAGACAGTTCACATCCAGTTCGGATACTACCGGAAGGACAGCACCAACCTTGGAACACACACCGGGAGTAACAATTCCAACCTCAAAAATTACCCTGAGGCATGCAGTTCTCATGGTTGTGATTTTACCGAATCTGAGGTCCCGAATCACTGCGGATCCGGTTCGATCATTCTATACAACTATTACTATTTGCGGAAGATATAAACATAAATTGTTTATACATTAAACTTACACATAATCCCCAAGGTCGAGTAACCTTAACTTAATACACATTTCATAACTTACTTGAATTACAATAACATTATATACATTACTATTACAATTCTAACTACAAACTTAAACTAAAGTCGGGCCTGCTCTTGGACCTTTCCTTGATCCGCGTATTAACCTTTAATCTGCAATGTTTTATCATGATATAGCAAGGGTGAGCATGAAAGTTGCCCAGTAAGTTTAAATTCAACAATATAACGATATATCATGATTGAAATGATTTGAATAATTGATTGGCTATAATTTAATAATATAATTATGATCTAGCATGAACAAATTTATGACTGAACAAGTATTATACATGAACAAATATATCTGAAACCAACTGGTAATGAAGGTGATCAGCCTTTCATACCTGACTTATACATGCAATATGTACAGAGTACAATTCATGGCAACCAGCAATGATTAACCATAAGCTTATCCGAATGAAACAACTCTTAGTAGATTTAAATAAAAATAAACTTGCCTGAACCGTTGATTACCGCAACACAATTTATAACGCTTTATCCGAAGACATAATATTAGTAATATAGATCTCCAATATTAGAATAACATCATCACAATATAATACTATAATATATATATACATAGAATAACCTAAATACATAACACATAACACATAACTCTATCAGTCTATAACACACACAAGACTCGGTTATCAAGTCAAACTATTGCAGTCTGAGTTGAACCTGACAAAAATCTGATGTCCCGGCGGTCTAATCAGACTTTTATCGAGTCTAAGTTTAATTAAACTCTGTCTAAACACTTAACAATTAAATTAGATAATTTTATTAACAGTCAAAATATTTTTCGTAAGCTCGTAATAATTTTTAAATAATTATTACTATTTATCTTAAATTTTTAATCATTAATAATGTATTTAAATAAATTAAATACCACATAATTCTTTTATTATTAATATTTATTTATTATCAAATATTAATGAAATACATGTCATAATATTATAATATATTTATAATATCACAAAGTATTTTAATACCATAAAATCATATTTATATGATTTTAAACCGATTAAATTCATTATCCAAAGAATGACTATTAATATTAAAATATTAATATTTTCATGACAAAATATCAAAAGTTATAGGTTATAACTTAAAATATTTTTATATCACTTAAATCATTTTATATGATTTTAAAACATTAATTCTATTTTTCCATTATTTATTTAATATATTTATTAAATAAACTAATTATCATTAATATTGATTAATTAATGAGTTTCATCACAAAATATTAAAAGTCATCAAAAATAACTTAAAATATTATCTAATATCATAATATAATTTTTCATGAATTAAAATCATTTTTAAATCATTTATTTAATATTATGATTAAATAAATTAAATACCATTTATATTCCAAAAATATTAAATATTTATGAAATATACTCTAAATAATTAAAAACTATTTTTCAGAATTTATAATAATTTTTCGGAATTTATTATGTATTTTTAATAATTAAAAACCATTTTTATCTATTTTTAATTAATTTCCAGAAAATAATAATAATAAACTGTCTCTAAAGGGCCCTATAGCGACAGAACCGTCGTTATAGGTGTTCTTTAGCTGTTCTTGAGCATTCATGTCAGAAACTAAGGTGGGTGGTTTGACCGTGATTTTATCTAGGTTCCTGATGTCGTATTGTACACGACAGTTATGTTAATAAGTTGTATTTAAATTCTGTACCATGTAAGTGGCGACCCAAGATGGGTGATGTATACCTAATTTTGGGGGCGTCACATGTTTTATAAAAGAGGTTTTCAAACCCTGATGCTCAATAGGAATTGAGACCTTTTACACTCCCATTTTATTAAGTGATCGGCTTGATTGATTTTATTTGACGGATGCGAGGCATCCGTATTTAAAAAAAATATACAAAAATAATGCCGATTTCCTCGTGGGTATGGAAACCATCTCGAGGAAATTCGAGACAATTCTTGAATAATTTACAAAGTCGCTTCTGGTGAAAAATGTCCATCACGGAAACCGAATCTAGATTCAATGGGATGAAAGTGGTGCGAGGCCTCGTTCGAACCTATATACACAGGGTTTGAATTTATGTAAAAATTCAATTTTTAGCAAGATATGGCAATGATGTTTTATAAAAGAGGTTTTCAAACCCTGATGCTTAATAGGAATTGAGACCTTTTACACTCCCATTTTATTAAGTGTTCGGCTTGATTGATTTTATTTTACATATGCGAGGCATCCATATGAAAATAATGTACAAATATAATGCCGACTTCCTCGTGGGTATGGAAACCATCTGAGGAAATTCAGACATCGCAGAATAATTTACAAGTCGCCATACTGAAAATGTCCATCACGAACCGAATCTAGATCCAATGGGATGAATCTGTGATCACATGATTCCTAAAGCGCACAAAATACCGCGCAATTTGTATGAAAGCGATGGCAAGTATATATATATAAAAGTCAGTAAATATATATATACGATACATGATCACCAACCACGAAGCACCTCCATGGGGATCGAAAATATAAATAAAGCTATAAAAAGCTATCAACTGCCACGAAGGAAACTACAGGCAGTACGAAAATAAATAAATAAATAAATCCAGGTATATATAAGCAGTAAATGCACCGGATGTAAAATCCAGCTCATCTAACGAGTTTCACCACCGCTCATATATATAAGTATAAATATATATATATATATATATATATATATATATATATATATATATATATATATAGCGAAAAATGCACTTGATATAAAACCCAGTGCTCATCGAATGTAGTCTGCCACAGATTCATATATATAAATATATATATAAAATTGAAAGTAGTATGCACACAAGCCAATCATGTTTGATGATAAAGCATATACTTTGTAAATAATCTTATTCATTTATTAATAAAAAGTATTAATTTATTAAAGGCTTTTAATTATCTACATGATGTCGCTTTTTATAATATGTGATAAACCCATAGTTTTAAGCAATGCTTTTAGAATAATGATGATGATCATTCTAATGAGATCTAAATTCTTAGAAAGCTTAAAACTAAAATAGTTCCCAATCATTGATTACTAAATTGGGGATTAGTGAATCCGGATAGATTGGTACATACGTTGCTTGCTCATCGGATGAGGATGATTGATCTCATGATCATTTGTGTGGAGACACTAAAGCAAGTATGTAGGTGCTTATTAGAGAATAAGTTCACCGAACGTGGCTCGCTAAGGAATACCTAATGGAGTTTTATTTGCCTCAAATAGGAATTCTCAGAGTGATAGTAGTACAAGTAATCCTTGACTTGAGATCATCATAGTATCTTGTGTATGATGAGTTATACTTTGACTTATTCCTTAAGACCCTTAGGGTATATCAAAGGGTATGCTTGGGTATAATAAGTTGTACATGAAGATAATGTATGATCAATAAAGAATCTACCACTTCTAATAAAAGAAGAGAAATGTCCTATGTGATTCGATAAATGACAACCTAGTAGTCCTCGGCAACGGCGTAAATGAAATTAGAAAGGAGTTTCTAATTTGCATTATTTGAGTCAGGCATTTAAGGATCGAAATACATATAATTAAATAAAATAAGACTTGACAAAGAATTCCATGCCTTATATTTAATTGGGACATCAGATGGTGGAAGGATTGAATTGTACGGTAACTATTTACTCAAAGGTTCTTTAATGATTAATGTTGAAATCTATATTATCCGGAAAGTCGCCGATCGCTAGGGGAGGCTTATCCCTATTGTAGAATAAATATTATTTATTTAAATAAATTAATTGTTTAATTTATTTATTTAAATAAGATTAGAATTGTTCTAATTGATTTATTCACAACCCGGCTTAATATGGAGAACCTAAAGGGTCACACCATAAAAGGAAGAATAATTATTTAAGAAGTTAATGGCATAATCGTAATAA
The DNA here is from genome assembly GCA_020205615.1 of Panax quinquefolius. Lineage (NCBI taxonomy): Eukaryota > Viridiplantae > Streptophyta > Magnoliopsida > Apiales > Araliaceae > Panax > Panax quinquefolius. The sequence continues at coordinate 31,535,860 of CM035170.1, forward strand.
TATATAGTTATGTATATTTAATTTAATCTATGGTGATAGAATAAATTAAATAGCTTAATATTTATTATTTAATATTTTAGAAATATTAAATATAAATTAATAAGAGGAGTCTTATTAATATTATTACAATTATTATTATTTTAATTTCTAAAAGAGTTTAGGAATTAATTTAATATAAGTACTCTCATTTATTCCTAATTGATTAGGAAGGAAAATTAATTAAAGGAGTTTAATTAATTATCCCTAATAAGATTAGGGAGCTTAATTAATTAAAATAATTTAATTAATTAAATAAAACCCAATTCCTTAATTGTTAAGATGGGTTGCCCACATCTATAAATAAGAGGAGTCTTATTATGGGTGGGAGGGGTTGTCGACTTTTTCAACATACATATAATTCCAATTTGTTGGAGAGTACCCTTTTCTATGTAGATAGAAAACTAGGGTTTTGAGCCAAATACCCTTCTTCTTGAATTTTCTTCTTCCTCGGTGGATCACCTCTGAGGCCAAACATTTGGGTGGCTAACGCCGATCAAAGGAAGGAACCAAACCCGTGGATTCAAGATTGAACGCGAAAAGGATTTGAGGTGAACTTGTACTTTAGGCTTTCGATCTTCAAGGGTATGATTTTATTCTTTATCTTTTCGCTTAATTAATAATTATGCATAAAGGGTGATCCGGTATATGGTTTGTAAATTTTAAACTCGATTTTTACACGCTCGCACTTTTTATGCAATTTGATTATGTTATGAATATTATTAAAACCTAAAAAAGGCATCGAGCCAAACCTTTATGCAAATTATTAATTGTTTAATTTAATATGTATATTGATATGTGTTTAGAAATAATTTAATTGGGCATAATTTTATCAGATAAAAAAAAATAAAAAAAAAAATAAATAAATAAAAATGAACTACTGTTTCCGTCACCTGTTAACAGGTTTTAATAAAAAAATAAAAAAAAAAATAAAAGGCAACAAGTTGCCGTTCTTTATTTTTGTTCAAGGCTGCCGTTTTTTTTTTTGATACAAAAGCACGTAAATCGAGGCAAGTTTTTCCAGCTATGCACGGAAATCATGAGCCACCAGCCATGCACGGAAATCAAGAAGTAATGATTGCTAATGATTATCTAATGATTATCTAATGATTGTATAATCATTATATATATATATAATATCATAAACTAAAAAATAAGAAAAGAGTCTAGCTTTTTTTCCATGAAAAGGAAATCGGATTTCAAAGGCAATAGAGATTAAAGAGAAGCGAAAGACGTATATTAAATTAATAAGAAGTGTAATCCGAGAATTGAAAAGAGAATCGTGATTTTCAAATCTCATTGGATATTTATACCGGATATAATATATATATATATATATATATATATATATATATATATATATATATATATATATATATATATATATATATATATATATATATATATATATTTTAGTTATTATATATATATATATATATATATATATATATTATATATATATATTTTCATTATTTTATTTATAATTAAATAAAAGGTTTATTTTAATCTTAAAATAAAAGGTTTATTTTAATATTAAATAAAAGATTTATTTTAATTTTAAAATTAGAATTTCACTCTAACTAATTAGAGTTGGAATTGATTCCATAATAACTAATTGGAGTTGAAATTGGATTTTATTTTTCCTAAAATAAAGGAGTTTATTTGTGAATAGGAAAGAAAATCCATCTTTCCTTAAATAAAGGAGTTTGTTTAGATATGAAATAAGATTTCATATTATTCAAAATAAAAGGAGTTTATTTGTGAATAGGAAAGAGAATCCTAATTTTCTTAAATAAAGGAGTTTATTTAGATATGAAATAAGATTTCATATTATTCAAAATAAAGGAGTTTATTTGTGAATAGGAAAGAATATCCGTGTTTCCTTTAATAATAATTTTTTTACATGGAATTGATTCTATAATTAATTAAAATAAAAGAGTTTATTTTAATTAAAGATTTTTTTTATATATGGAATTGATTCCATAATTAATTAAAATAAAGGAGTTTATTTTGATTAAAGATTTTGATTAAAATAAAATAGTTTATTTTATTCAAAATAGATAAATTAAAATAAAATAGTTTTATTTTGATTTAAATTTGGATTTAAATAAAGGAGTTTATTTTTTTATTCAAAATTAGATTTTATACTAACTAAATTTGCCCATTAAATGATATCAATATATATATTAAATGTTTATTATTCATGAGATGAATGTTATTTATCGATGCATATGGTGATGTGTATGATAATAAATGGGATTGATTATGACTATCGACCAATGTGATTGATTTTATTTTAGTTGGATGCATGAATGTATGGGTTTTATTAAATGGGGTCTCACAGACTGCCTTCTCTAATTTTTCTTAATGTAAATTCTATCTCCTCCTACGTACTTCCCTCGATCACGATCAAGGTTTCTATTTATTTTAAAATAGTTTTGTAATAGGAATATTTAGAATTAATTTTGAAGAATTAGAGATCAAGGGACAAGAAGCGCTTGAAGACCCGCTTTGTAATGGAGCCCTGTTTAAATGTAATAGTTATATTTAAATATTATTTCTTGCACCCTTGGGGAGCTTGAATTTTTTGGTTCACTTGGTGGCTCTAGTGAACCAAACTAGAATAAAAGTCCATAATCAATCCGAAGTAGAATATAGTATTCTATATGTGCATGCTTATACTATATATATATATATATATTATGCAAACATGCTTCGCATGTTTATTAATATGACGCGTATTTTATATATATATATGTGCATGCTTAAACAAGATGAGACAAATTAATAACAAACCCCTCAATTTTTATATATATATTAAGTCCTAAGCGCTCAAAGATATTTGGAATATCGAACGTCAGCTTTCTAGCATGATAAAATTAATAGAGTATTAAATATTTAATATGAGTTTGTTGTGTCACCACAAGGCAAGTATTAAGTATTTAAGATGTTAATTTATCACATTTGATGCTTATAAAGAAAATTGAACAATATTGTTTTGTCAGTGTCACCACAAGGATGATATTTTTCTTTTTGAATATATGGAGTGCTAGGTCGACTTAACTTGGATAATTTTGATTCTGATGTGCCACCACTGATCAAAATAATCTAAGAGGCAAAATACAAGGAGTTGCATAGTTGATGTAATTGACAAAAGTTGTCTACCTATTTATTTATATATAGTTTGTTGTGTCACCACAAGGCTATATACATTTGAAATGGGATCCTTATTCTCACTAGCAAATCTTTAATTAGATTTTGCCAACTATATAAGTGAGGGTAATATAGTTTGAAGAAAATAGTGGGAGATACCAATTTAAAACAAGACCTAATTTATTTTGGTAATTAATAAAAGAATGTATGTTAAAATGTTGTTAATTACAAATTCATTTACGTAATTTTACAATGTCTAAAATTACTATCATCATGCATATATTAGATGCTAAATTAACTGCATCGAATTAAATGGATTGGTTAAGGAATTTGAGAATAGTTCTCATAGTCAAAAGCTATCTTATGTCCTTAATACGCCTATCCCTCGCAATGGTTGCGCATAATGCCTCCGAGGAAGAGATTGCTACTTTTAGAAAGTGGCAAGATGATGCATAGTTGGCTCAATGCATCATGCTCGCATCCACGAGTAACGAGCTTCAAATACGATGAAACTATGGATGCTCCTACTATATTCCCGCACATCAAGTAGTTGATGGTGAGGAAAGTAGGACCGATAGATATCGATATCTAAGGAGCTCTTCCGATCTAGAACGGCCAATGGCACTATAAATGATGCATAAAAAGTTCTTAACATAATCAATTTGATTGATCAATTAGACAACCGATTTTGTCATGGATGGAGAGTTGAGCCAAGATTTGATCTTGCACTCACTCCCTGACTCCTTTCACAATTGTTGTGAATTTTTCATATGAACAAGCTAGATATCGCCTTTGCCGATTTGCTTAACATGTTGAAAAATGTCGAGAGTCACTTTCCAACCAAGAAAGATCAAGTCTTACCGGTAGGGGCCAAAGGATCTTCCGAAAAGAAGAACGATTCAAAGAAGGTAAAATGAAAGGCGTAAACAAAGGATAATAAGAACAAAACCGATATGGATAACAAAGGAGTTTGCTTCCACTACTATAAGCCCGACACCGGAAAGAAATCATGAGAAGCATCTTGCAGAGGCTAACCAAAGAAGCTTAGTGAAGTTTCTACATAATACGCTTTTTGTTCATTATTGAAATAAATTTTCTTTAAGTCAAGGTTCTACTTGGGTATTGGATACCGATTTGGTTATCATAAATATAGATTTATGAAGGACCAAGCAGAAGTAGAAAAGCTAAACAAATATAAGTAATCCTATGTGTGGGAAATGAAGCAAAGGTTGCAACATTAGCCATAGAAACTTATAGTTTAACAATGCCTACTTTGCAAAAATCTATTAAGTCAATAAGTTGTTATTGTATTCCAGCTTCTTGTTAAAATATTATTTCCATTTTATTGTTGGACAATGAAAACTTTGGTATTATAATTAAGAACAATTGTTGTTCTATTTATAATAATAATGTTTTCAGATAGAACCGAATATTACTTAATAAATTTTGTATACTTGACTTACATGAAAATAATTTTGCATATTGAACAAATTAGTATAAGAAAAGGAGATGATCATTCAAAGAGTCAAATGTGTGTATTTGTTAAATACAAGTGTGAATTATTTGAAAGGTTCAAAGAATTCAAAAGTGAAACAAATTGGCAAAGTATTAAGATTCTTTGATCGGATCAAGGAATAAATACTTGTGCAATAAGTTTCTAGATCATCTCAAATGGTTTTCTCATAATGGACACCTCCCGATATACGCAATAATTGATTGATGTATCCGAATGGAAAATTCGTACCTTGTTTGACATGGTGCGGTCCATAATGATTTTACCGACATTCCAAAGATCCTTCAGGTCATGTCCTAGAAATGGTCGTGTATATCTACTACGAAAAGGTAACCTCAAAATCCTACCCCAAGACTCCATAAAAGTTATGGATGTGGAGGATTCCTAATCTTAAGTATGTTAAGATAAGGGTTGTCCAACTTATGTGAAAAAGGTTTCAAAGGATAAGCTTGGGACAAGATTTGACAAGTACAGATTTGTGGGACATCCTAAAGTAAGTTTAGGGTATATGTTCTATAATTCTACTTAGCAAAAGGTGTTTGTTACGAAACACGCCGCTTCTAAGATAAAGGTGTTTATCATTAAAAAAGGGCTAGTGGGAGGATATATAGATCTTGAAAGGTTCAAGAACCACAAAACACTATAAGTCAAATAAGAGGAACCTCGTAGATAGACTTCTATTGTACCAAACCTAATCAGAAATCTGAATAGTACCAAGATACCTAGAGGTATGGATTCATCATGGATGATGATGATGAGGTACGATCATAGAAGATGATGATCCAGAGTTACATACGATGAGGTAAGAGTTCTAGTGTGTACAAAAGGGTCAAAAGAATGAACCTAGCCGTCAGAAAATTTCTAGTATTATATGTTGATATACTACGGATAAGGAATGACATACCAATGCTACAATCAAGAAAGATAAAGTTGTTCAAACATTCCTCCATGAATGATTTGGAAGAGTATCTTAATTGGGGATATAAATCTATATAGATAGATTTAAGAGGATGCTCGACTTAACCCAAGGAACGATATTCATTTGATGCTAAAGTCGCTTAGCATGGCAAACTCCAAGAGATGTCTCATGTCGATGAGCTATGGAGTGTATCTCTTAATAGTCCCCATAGACTCCAAAGAAGAGAGATCGCATGAGTGACAATCATGTATGCAATGAAATGTACGAGATCCGATGTTGATCACCATATTCTCGAGAAGATCACCGTAAGACAAAGGAAAAACATCTTAAAGTTCTTAACCCAAGACTAAGGATGTGATCATATTACATGGTGGGTCTTAATTAAAACTAGAGGGCTTAATGCACTCAAGTTTTTCGTATGCACCAAGATGACGTAAAAATCCACTTTAAGGTAAAGCGTTATCTTGAACAAAGGTGCAAAGAATTGAAAGGTTCCAAACAAAGAAAGAGTTGCTGGTTTAGTAATAAAGACAAAGTATATAGCTATAAATGAAGCTACAAGTTGATTGTTTGGATTAAAAGTTCATTACAGAACTAGGAATAGTTCCTAAGTCTCATCTTGGATCTAAACATGTTTTGTGGCACTTTCATTTGATTATTAGAATCATTGAAAGATGGGAAATCACTATAGAGATAGTGGAATCTCATGAACAACATTACATATCCATTAACTAAAGCTTATCCAACAGCAGGATAATCGCCACTTAGAGAAGAAGAGTATAAGATACCATGACGATCGGCTTTAGTGCAAGTGGGAGATTGAAAGTAGTATGCACACAAGCCAATCATGTTTGATGATAAAGCATATACTTTGTAAATAATCTTATTCATTTATTAATAAAAAGTATTAATTTATTAAAGGCTTTTAATTATCTACATGATGTCGCTTTTTATAATATGTGATAAACCCATAGTTTTAAGCAATGCTTTTAGAATAATGATGATGATCATTCTAATGAGATCTAAATTCTTAGAAAGCTTAAAACTAAAATAGTTCCCAATCATTGATTACTAAATTGGGGATTAGTGAATCCGGATAGATTGGTACATACGTTGTTTGCTCATCGATGAGGATGATTGATCTCATGATCATTTGTGTGGAGACACTAAAGCAAGTATGTAGGTGCTTATTAGAGAATAAGTTCAATTTAACGTGGCTCGCTAAGGAATACCTAATGGAGTTTTATTTGCCGTCAATAGAATTCCTCAGAGTGATAGTAGTACAAGTAATCCTTGACTTGAGATCATCATAGTATCTTGTGTATGATGAGTTATACTTTGACTTATTCCTTAAGACCCTTAGGGTATATCAAAGGGTATGCTTGGGTATAATAATTCAGATATGGAGATAATGTATGATCAATAAAGAATCTACCACTTCTAATAAAAGAAGAGAAATGTCCTATGTGATTCGATAAATGACAACCCAAGAGTCCTTGTTAATGGCGTAATGAAATTAGAAAGGAGTTTCTAATTTGCATTATTTGGAGTTGTGCATTTAAGGATCGAAATACATATAATTAAATAAAATAAGACTTGACAAGAAATTCATGCCTTATATTTAATCGGGACATCAGATGGTGGAAGGATCAAATCAGTACGGAAGAACTATTTACTCAAAGGTTCTTTAATGATTAATGTTGAAATCTATATTATCCGGAAAGTCGCCGATCGCTAGGAGGCTTATCCCTATCAGAGAATAAATATTATTTATTTAAATAAATTAATTGTTTAATTTATTTATTTAAATAAGATTAGAATTGTTCTAATTGATTTATTCACAACCCTGCTTAATATGGAGAACCTAAAGAGTCACACCATAAAAGGAAGAATAATTATTTAAGAAGTTAATGGCATAATCGTAATAATATGTTATGTATATTTAATTTAATCTATGGTGATAGAATAAATTAAATAGCTTAATATTTATTATTTAATATTTTAGAAATATTAAATATAAATTAATAAGAGGAGTCTTATTAATATTATTACAATTATTATTATTTTAATTTCTAAAAGAGTTTAGGAATTAATTTAATATAAGTACTCTCATTTATTCCTAATTGATTAGGAAGGAAAATTAATTAAAGGAGTTTAATTAATTATCCCTAATAAGATTAGGGAGCTTAATTAATTAAAATAATTTAATTAATTAAATAAAATCCAATTCCTTAATTGTTAAGATGGGTTGCCCACATCTATAAATAAGAGGAGTCTTATTATGGGTGGGAGGGTTGTTGACTTTTTCAACATAATGTATATAATTCCAATTTGTTGGAGAGTACCCTTTTCTATAGAGATAGAAAACTAGGGTTTGAGCCAAATACCCTTCTCTTCTTGAATTTTCTTCTTCCTCGGTGGATCACCTCTAGAGGCCAAACACACGGGGTGGCTAACGCCGATCAAAGGAAGGAACCAAACCCGGTGGATTCAAGATTGAACGCGAAAGGATTTGGAGGTGAACTTGTACCGAGGAAGCTCGATCTTCAAGGGTATGATTTTATTCTTTATCTTTTCGCTTAATTAATAATTATGCATAAAGGGTGATCCGGGTATATGGTTTGTAAATTTTAAACTCGATTTTTACACGCTCCGCACTTTTTATGCAATTTGATTGCGTTATAATATTACAAACCTAACATGTACTGCTACCGAAATTCTGCAGTGTATTAGAGGCAACCCGGTTGGCCCGGTTTTTTAGCTCAGGTCATCTCAAGCACGTACTCAACCTTCGTAATGTCCACTCGAACTTTTAGAAGCACAATTCGAGCATCCGTTTGAGGTATACAGGACCTATTTCGGACCGCCGTTGTCAAGAGTTGTACGATGGCATGGGATTAGAGTTTGTTCGAAGTCATTGAAGAGGGGACGATGCCCTCCGGTCTTCAAGCTTCAACTTTCATCTGTTACCCTGCACAATAGTCACTTGGGATTAGTTAGTCTTGTGGGACATTGTTGCATAGAGACGTGACGTGGCATCGTGTTGACGAGATGACGATGTTGCCTCTCACCGGTGTTATCGCCGGATTGGGCTGATAAAGCAGACGTTGCTTAGACTTCGCTGAGATTGGAGTGCTACAATTGTTGAAGGTCCTCATTGTCATCTTTGAGGTGTGCCTGTCTTCCCGATGTTATTGCCGGGTTGGTGCAGTGTATCTCGTTGTGAGCGCCGGGATTGAAGTTGGTTTCATTTGAAACAAGCATTTCCAGGGTTATCTTTGAAATTTCATTCCTTGGGGTCATCACCAAGGTTGGTGGCTATTCCCATGGTTGGGACTGAGACTGGATACCTTAGGGTCATCTCCGAGATTAATCGGTCTTCTCCGGTGTGAGTTCCGGTATTGTATCTGCAGGCCTTGGGGTTATCTCCGAGGTTGGATTTGGTTACTCCCAGACTGCGATCCGGGGTTTGATGCTGAACTTTTGGTAGTATCCGGTACGGGCTTGGATTGTCTTTCAGGGTTCCCTCTTAAAAGACGAATCTATCCTCCTGCAATGTTAGTAACAGTATTACAGAAAATTTCAAGTGTCTACAACTGGAGATTAGTCGACAGACTATGAACATTGTTTTTTTTATTTTTGCTAGGGTTTAGCAGAACTTCATCCGCAAACTGTCATAACTTACGGGCACGAGGGTGATCATCCCAATGTGCCCTGTATTGATCAATACTACATGCAAGAACGATATTATCGTTCACTTTATCCACCTTAGGTGCACAAAAGTTTTCCCATATTCGGGATGTTCATACTTAGTCGGGAATCCGAACCAAAACAATCTGGTTGGATACAATAACGTTCTATCTTGTTCAGCAATATTTTTATGTCTAGCTGAATCAAATAGCTTAGACGACTTTTAAGTGAACGTATACACACTTGAAATCAATAAGTATGTATCAACATATGATTAAATACAATGGTTATCCAAGTGGGGACACTTGTCTAACCCTATATACGAATTAACGAACAGAATAAATATCTGAATTATACAATAATACAAAGATCGGAAATGTAAGAACTTGTATGAATACAAAGATTGGATACATAATGAATAATAATAGAGTTAATAATCTGGCACAATAATAATATAATTCTGAAACTTTCTTACTCATGTCCATTGCATAAAGGAAATGCAAAGGTAGGATACTTGCACAATATAAATAATAGATCAGATACTTGCTCAATAATAATTGGAGTAAGTTTAGGAAACTTGCATAACATGATACCCATTTGCACAAAATAAAAGTAGTGCATAAGGTTTAGATATTTGCCTGAACTGCTGCTTACAATAACCCAACTTAGATTAATCTTTTATACATCGACCTATCCGTAATAAGATCATTCGTTCAATTAGAATAATATATCATATCACATAGTACTGCTAATTGCAGTCAGCACATAACCTAATCACATTGTCACATATGTTTAACAGTCACTACATCATAAATAAACACGTATCTAGTCAAATTATCTAAGTCTAGATCAATTTCTGAAATATTTCGGTGTACCGACGGCTTTATTGGGTAAATATCGAGTCTAAGACTTTATCCTGCAGTTCAATAGTCATTTAGATATTTTAAATATCAGTCATATTATTTTTCATAGCCTTATAATAATTTTTAAATAATTATTATACTTTATCATGAATTTTCAAACACTAAAATCATTATTAAATGATTTAAATATTAACTAATTCTATTATCATTAATATTTAATTAATATTAAACTATTAATAAAACTATTGCCAAAATATTAAAGTTCTCAAAATATTTTTAAAGTATTAATATTACCCTTAAATGATTTTTAAAACATTTAGAATCATTTTTAAATAATTACCATTAATATTAGAATATTAATTTATTATTTATCAAAATATTAAAAGTCATTAATTATAACCTAAAATATTTTTAATTCATTTATTTCCTTTTTAAATGATTTTGATTCAATAAAACCATTTTAAACTATTTATTTAATATAATTATTAAATAAACTTAATATCGTAAATATTAAATTATTACCGTTAAATATCAAAAGTTATATTTTACAACTTAAAATATTTTTAAACTATTTATTTTCATTTAAAATGATTTTATAATATTAAAATCATTTTTAATTAATTTATTTAATATAATTACTAAATAAATCTAATATCATTAATATTTAATAATTAATGAAACTTATCTTAATATATTAAAAGTTTTGTTTTATAACTTAAAATATTATTAAATACCTTATTATTATTTAAAATAATTTTAATACAATAAAATCATTTTTAGTTAATTTATTTAATGCATTTATTAAATAATTTAAATACCAATAATATCCAAATAAATATTAATATTTATGAAAAATATGTCAAATTATTAAAAGTTAATTTTTATAACTTAAAATAATTTTTAAAACTATTTTTGTAATTTTCAGAATTTATTTACTATTTTTAAATGATTTTTAGAAATTAAATTAATTAATTTTACTAAGTCTGTCACTAAAGCCCTTTGGCGACAGTAAGTGTCGCCTTAGGTGTTCTTAAGAAACACAGGCATTCAAAGTTAGTTTCGAGCTTGCTAGTTTGACTATCAATCATTCCTTGTGTAATGTGTTTCTAGTCGAGGTAATGGTTGGATATTATAGTACGGATGTAATACTACACATTATAACAACAAACATGGTAAAAACTGTTAGGTTTGTAATATTCATGAACGCAATCAATTTGCAAAAATAGTGCGGAAGCGAGTAAAATCAGAGTTTAAAAAATTTCCAAACCATATATCCGGATCATCCTTTATGCACAATTATTAATTAAACGAAAAGATAAAGAATAAAATCATACCCTTGAAGATCGAGCTTCCTCAGGTACAAGTTCACCTCCAAATCTTTTCGCATTCAACTTGAATCCACCGGGGTTTTGTTCCTTCCTTTGATCAACGTTAGCCACCCATATGTTTGGCCTCTAGAGGTGATCCACCAAGGAAGAAGAAAATTCAAGAAAAGGGGTATTGGCTCAAACCCTAGTTTTTCTATCTCTATAGAAAGGGTGTACTCTCCCAACAATTGGAATTATGTCGTATGTTGAAAAAGTCAACAACCCCCTCACCCATAATAAGACTCCTCTTATTAATAGACGTGGGCAACCCACCTTAACAATTAAGGAATTGGGTTTTATTTAATTAATTAAATTCTTTTAATTAATTAAGCTCCCTAATCTTATTAGGGATAATTAATTAAACTCCTTTAATTAATTTTCCTCCTAACCCTATTAGGAATAAATGAGAGTACTTATATTAAATTAATTCCTAAACTCTTTTAGAAATTAAAATAATAATAATTGTAATAATATTAATAAGACTCTCTTATTAATTTATATTTAATATTTCTAAAATATTAAATAATAATATTAAGCTATTTAATTTATTCTATCACCATAGATTAAATTAAATATACATAACATATTATTACGATTATGCCATTAACTTCTTAAATAATTATTCTTCCTTTTATGGTGTGACCCTTTAGGTTCTCCATATTAAACCTATTGTGAATAAATCAATTAGAACAATTCTAATCTTATTTAAATAAATAAATTAAATAATTTATTTATTTAAATAAATAATATTTATTCTACAATAGGATAAGCCTCCCTAACGATCAACGACTTTCTAGATAATATAGATTTCAACATTAATCATTAAAGAACCTTTGAGTAAATAGTTACCGCATAATTCAATCCTTCCACCATACAATGTCCCAATTAAATATAAGACATGGAATTACCACAAGTCTTATTTTATTTAATTATATGTATTTTCGATCCTTAAATGCACAACTCCAAATAATGCAAATTAGAAACTCCTTTCTAATTTCATTCTCGCCAACCAAGGACTACCGGGTTGTCATTTATCGAATCACATAGGACATTTCTCTTCTTTATTAGAAGTGGTAGATTCATTATTGATCATACATTATCTCCATGTACAACTTATTATACCCAAGCATACCCTTTGATATACCCTAAGGGTCTTAAGGAATAAGTCAAAGTATAACTCATCATACACAAGATACTATGATGATCTCAAGTCCAAGGATTACTTGTACTACTATCACTACAGAATTCCTATCGACAGAAAATAAAACTCCATTAGGTATTCCTTAGCGAGCCAATGCTCTCAAAGGTGAACTTATTCTCTAATAAGCACCTACATACTTGCTTTAGTGTCTCCACACAAATGATCATGAGATCAATCATCCTCATCCAATGAGCAAGAAACGATGTACCAATCTATCCTGGATTCACTAATCCCCAATTTAGTAATCCAATGATTGGGAACTATTTTAGTTTTAAGATTTCTAAGAATTTAGATCTCATTAGAATGATCATCATCATTATTCTAAAAGCATTGCTTAAAACTATGGGTTTATCACATATTGTAAAAACAAAGATCATGTAGATAATTAAAAGCCTTTAATAAATTAATACTTTTTATTAATAAATGAATAAGATTGTTACAAAGTATATGCTTTATCATCAAACATGATCGCTTGTGTGCATATAACTTTCAATCTCCCACTTGCACTAAAGCCAATCGTCATGGTATCTTATACTCTTCTTCTCTAAAGGACCACTATCCTCGCTTGTTGGATAAGCTTTAGTTAATGGATATGTAATGTTGTTCATGAGAGTCCACCATCTCTATAGTGATTTCTCATCTTTCAATGATTCTAATAATCAAATGAAAGTGCCACAACACATGTTTAGATCCAAGATGAGACTTAGAAACTATTCCTAGTTCTCAGAATGAACTTTTAATCCAAACAATCAACTTGCAGCCTTCATTTATAGCTATATACTTTGTCTTTATCACTAAACCAAAGAACTCTTTCATTGCTTGGAACCTTTCCAATTCACTCGCACCAATCGCTCAAGGTAGCCCTTTACCTTAAAGTGGATTTTTCTGTCGTCTTGGTCCATCTGAAAACTTGAGTCTCATTAAGCCCTCTAGTTTTAATTTAGACCCACCATGAATATGATCACATCCTTAGTGCCAGGTTAAGCACTTTAAGATATTTTTCACCGACTCATAGTGAACTTCTCCATAATATGACCGATCAACATCGGTCTCTCGTACATTTCATTGCATACATGATTGTCACTCATGCGACCTCTCTTTTTCGTGAGTCTGTGGGGACTATTAAGAGAGATACACTCCATAGCTCATCGACATGAGACATCTCTTGAGTTTGTCATGCTAAACGACTTTAGCATCAAATGAATATACGTTCCTCGGGTTAAGTCGAGCATCCTCTTAAATCTATCTATATAGATTTATATCCCCAATTAAGATACTCTTCCAAATCATTCATGGAGGAATGTTTAGACAACTTTATCTTTACCGATTGTAGCATTGGTATGTCATTCCTTATCCGTAGTATATCAACATGTAGTACTAGGAATGTCACGATGCTCCCAATCGACCTTTTGTACACACTAGATTCATTCTTATTTTGATAAAATCAAACTCTTTTGATTTCCTCATCAAAACGAATGTTCCATATTTGAGAAACTTGCTTCAATCCATTTCTCCGAGTGTCACAACACTTACCTCATCGTATGTAAATCGGATCATCATCTTCTGATGTGTGTACCTCATCATCATCATCTATGATGAATCCATACCTCCTGTATCTTCTTGACTATTCCGTTTACAATTCGGTTGTGGTATAATAGATCTATCTACGTGTTCCTCTTATTTGACTTATAGTATTTTGTGGTTCTTGAACTCTTCAAGATCTATTATCCTCCCACTAGCCCTTTCAATGATAAACACCTTTATCTTAGAAGGAAGCGTGTTTCGCAATAAACACCTTTTGCTAAGTAGGATCATAGAACATTTACCTAAACTTACTTTAGGATGTCCCACAAATCAGATTTGTCAAATCTTGTCCCAAGCTTATCCTTTGAAACCTTTTTTCACATAAGTTGGACAACCCCTTATCTTAACATACTTAAGATTAGGAATCCTCCCATCCATAACTTTTATAGAGTCTTGGGGCTGGATTTTGAGGTTACCTTTTTCGTAGATATGCACCATTTCTAGGACATGATCCTGAAGGATACCGGAATGCTCAGAAAATCATTATAGACCGCACTATGTCCAAACAAGGTATGATTTTTCCTTTAGATACATCAATCAATTATTGTGTATCGAGATGTGTCCATTATGAGAAAACCATTTGAGATGATCTAAAACTTATTGCACAAGTATTTATTCCTTGATCTAATCAAAGAATCTTAATACATTGCCAATTTGTTTCACTTCAAATTCTTTGAACCTTTCAAATAATTCACACTTGTATTTCAAAGAAATACACACATTCAACTCTTTGAATGATCATCTCCTTTTCTTATACTAATTTGTTCAATATGCAAAATTATTTTCACGTAAGTCAAGTATACAAAATTTATTAAGTAATATTCCAGTTCAATACAAAACATTATTATTATAAATAGAACAACAATTGTTCTTAATTATAATACCAAAGATTTCATTGTCCAACAATAAAATGGAAATAATATTTTTAACAAGAACTGGAATACAATAACAACTTATTGACTTAATAGATTTGCCCGTAGGCAATGCTAAACTATAAGTTTCTATGGCTAATGTTGCAACCTTTGCTTCATTTCCCACACATAGGATTACTTATATTTGTTTAGCTTTCTACTTCTGTTTGGTCCTTTCATAAATCTATATTTATGATAACCAAAGTTGGTATCCAATACCCAAGTAGAACATTGACTTAAAGAAAAATTATTTCAAATCATGAACAAAATTGTATTTGTAACCAAAACTTCACTAAGCTTCTTTGGTTAGCCTCTCGCAAGATGCTTCTTGCGCTTTCTTTCCAAGTCCAAAGCTTATTGCATTGGAAGCAAACTCCTTTGCTATCTCAGTGATCGCTTTGTTCTTATTATCCTTTGTTTTGCCTTTCTATTTACCTTCTTTGAATCGTTCTTCTTTTGAGGAAGATCCTTTAGCCCCTACCAAGAAGACTTGATCTTTCTTGGTTGGAAAGTGACTCTCAACAATTTTTAATATGTTAAGCAAATCAAATGAGATCGATATCTAGCTTGTTCATATGAAAAATTCACAACAATTAATGAAAGGAGTCCTGGAGTGAGTGCAAGATCAAATCTTGGCTCAACTCTCCATCCATGACAAAACCAGGTTGTCCTAATTGATCAATCAAATTGATTATGTTAAGAACTTTTTGTCTGCATCTTATAGTGCCATTGGCCATTCTAGATCGGAAGAGCTCCTTAGATATCCGATATCTATCGGTCCTACATTTCCTCACCATCAACTACTTGATGTGCGGGAATATAGTATGAGCATCCATAGTTTCATGCCGACGTACTGAGCTAGTTACTCGTGGATGCGAGCATGATGCATCGAGCCAATCACATCATCTTGCCACTTTCTAAAAGTAGCAATGTCTTCCTCGTAGGCATTGTGCGCAACCATTGCGAGGATAGGCGATTAAGGACATAAGATAGTTTTTCAAATTTATGAGAACTATTCTCAAATTCCTTAACCAATCTGCTTAATTCTATTCCAGTTAATTTAGCATTTAATATGCTTCGCAGTGATAGTAATTTTAGACATTGTAAAATTCTGTAAATGAATTTGTAATTAACAACATTTTAACATACATTCTTTTATTAATTACCAAAATAAATTAGGTCTTGTTTTAAATTGGTATCTCCCACTATTTTCTTCAAACTATATTACCTCACTTATATAGTTCGGCAAAATCTAATTAAAGATTTGCTAGTGAGAATAAGGATCCTATTTCAAATGTATATAGCCTTGTGGTGACACAACAAACTATATATAAATAAATAGGTAGACAACTTTTGTCAATTACATCAACTATGCAACTCCTTTTATTTTGCCTCTTAGATTATTTTGATCAAGTGGTGGCACATCCGAATCAAAATTATCCAAGTTAAGTCCGACCTAGCACTCCATATATTCAAAAAAGAAAAATATCATCCTTGTGGTGACACAACAAAATAATATTGTTCAATTTTCTTTATAAGCATCAAATGTGATAAATTAACATCTTAAATACTTAATACTTGCCTTGTGGTGACACAACAAACTCATATTAAATATTTAATACTCTATTAATTTTATCATGCTAGAAAGCTTACGCTCGATATTCCAAATATCTTTGAACGCTTAAGACTTAATATAAAAATTTGAGGGATTTGTTATTAATTTGTCTCATCTTGTTTAAGCAGCATACATATATATATATATAAAAATACGCGTCGTATTAATAAACATCGAAGCATGTTTGCATAATATATAATATATATAATATAAGCATGCACATATAGAATACTATATTCTACCCTTGATTGATTATGGACTTTTATTCTAGTTTGGTTCACTAGAGCCACCAAGTGAACCAAAAGGTCAAACCCTAGGTGCAATAAATAATATTTAAATATAACTATTACATTTAAACCCTGGGCTCCATTACAAATCGGGTCTTCAAGCGCTCCTTGCTCCTTGATCTCCAATTTTTCAAAAAATTAATTCTAACTATTCCTATTACATAACTATTTTAAAATAAATAGAAACCTTGATCGCAAATCGAGGGAAGTACATAGGAGGGAGATAGAATTTACATTAAGAAAAATTATTAGAAGACGAGGTCGCAGACCCCATTTAATAAAACCCATACATTCATGCATCCAACTAAAATAAAATCCAATCATATTGGTCAATAGTCCATAATCACTCCCATTTATTATTATAGGCATCACCATATGCATCAATAAATAACATTCATCTCATGAATAATAAACATTTAATATATATATTGATATCATTTAATGGGCAAATTTAGTTAGTATAAAATCTATTTTTGAATCAAAATAAACTCCTTTATTTTAATCCAAATTTAAATCAAAATAAAACTATTTTATTTTAATTTATCCAATTTTGAATGAAATAAACTATTTTATTTTAATCAAAATCTTTAATCAAAATAAACTCCTTTATTTTAATTAATTATGGAATCCAATTCCATGAAAAAATCTTTAATTAAAATAAACTCTTTTATTTTAATTAATTATGGAATCCAATTCCATGTAAAAAAAAAAAAAAAATTATTAAAGGAAACACGGATTTTCTTTCCTATTCACAAATAAACTCCTTTATTTTGAATAATATGAAATCTTATTTCATATTTAAATAAACTCCTTTATTTAAGGAAATTAAGATTCTCTTTCCTATTCATAAATAAACTCCTTTATTTTGAATAATATGAAATCTTATTTTATATCTAAATAAACTCCTTTATGTAAGGAAAAATAGAATCCAATTTCAACTCCAATTAGTTATCATGGAATCCAATTCCAACTCTAATTAGTTAGCATGAAATTTAATTTTAAAATTAAAATAAATCTTTTATTTTAATATTAAAACAAACCTTTTATTTTAAGATTAAAATAAACCTTTTTTTTTTAAACTGTGCACTGCTGCTTCAAAAAAAAAAACTTGAGTCCGTATATATTTTTTTTTTTGATTTAAAATGCAAGTGCTTCTTCTTTTTTGATTTAATGCATCATGCCTTTTTGTTTTAAAATTTTCCGTGGTACTGCTTTTTGGTTGCCATGAATTCCGTGAGTTATTACTAATTATATTATATATATATATATATATATATATATATATATATATCCGTCTATGATGGGTTTCAAAAAAAATAAATAAACTTGTTGCGGATTTTTTTTTTTTTTATTTAAATTTTATACAATTAAATTATGCCCAATTAAATTGTTCTAAACACATATCAATATACATATCAAATTAAAATAATTAATAATTTGCATAAAAGTTTGGCTCTGATGCCACTGTTAGGTTTGTAATATTCATGAAGGCAATCAATTTGCAAAAATAGTGCGGAAGCGAGTAAAATCAGAGTTTAAAAAATTTACAAACCATATACCTGGATCATCCTTTATGCACAATTATTAATTAAACGAAAAGATAAAGAATAAAATCATACCCTTGAAGATCGAGCTTCCTCAGGTACAAGTTCACCTCCAAATCTTTTCGCATTCAACTTGAATCCACCGGGGTTTTGTTCCTTCCTTTGATCAACGTTAGCCACCCATATGTTTGGCCTCTAGAGGTGATCCACCAAGGAAATTATGTCGTATGTTGAAAAAGTCAACAACCCCCTCACCCATAATAAGACTCCTCTTATTAATAGACGTGGGCAACCCACCTTAACAATTAAGGAATTGGGTTTTATTTAATTAATTAAATTCTTTTAATTAATTAAGCTCCCTAATCTTATTAGGGATAATTAATTAAACTCCTTTAATTAATTTTCCCTCCTAACCCTATTAGGAATAAATGAGAGTACTTATATTAAATTAATTCCTAAACTCTTTTAGAAATTAAAATAATAATAATTGTAATAATATTAATAAGACTCCTCTTATTAATTTATATTTAATATTTCTAAAATATTAAATAATAAATATTAAGCTATTTAATTTATTCTATCACCATAGATTAAATTAAATATACATAACATATTATTACGATTATGCCATTAACTTCTTAAATAGTTATTCTTCCTTTTATGGTGTGACCCTTTAGGTTCTCCATATTAAACCTATTGTGAATAAATCAATTAGAATAATTCTAATCTTATTTAAATAAATAAATTAAATAATTTATTTATTTAAATAAATAATATTTATTCTACAATAGGGATAAGCCTCCCTAGCGATCAACGACTTTCTAGATAATATAGATTTCAACATTAATCATTAAAGAACCTTTGAGTAAATAGTTACTGTCTAATTCAATCCTTCCACCATACAATGTCCCAATTAAATATAAGACATGGAATTAATTTGTCAAAGTCTTATTTTATTTAATTATATGTATTTCGATCCTTAAATGCACAACTCCAAATAATGCAAATTAGAAACTCCTTTCTAATTTCATTCTCGCCTTAACCAAGGACTCATTGGGTTGTCATTTATCGAATCACATAGACATTTCTCTTCTTTTATTAGAAGTGGTAGATTCTTTATCGATCATACATTATCTCCATGTACAACTTATTATACCCAAGCATACCCTTTGATATACCCTAAGGGTCTTAAGGAATAAGTCAAAGTATAACTCATCATACACAAGATACTATGATGATCTCAGTCCAAGGATTACTTGTACTTTACTATCACTACAGAAATTCCTATTAACAGCAAATAAAACTCCATTAGGTATTCCTTAGCGAGCCACGCTCGGTGAACTTATTCTCTAATAAGCACCTACATACTTGCTTTAGTGTTCCACACAAATGATCATGAGATCAATCATCCCCATCCAATGAGCAAGAAGCAACGTATGTACCAATCTATCCAGATTCACTAATCCCCAATTTAGTAATCCAATGATTGGGAACTATTTTAGTTTTAAGATTTCTAAGAATTTAGATCTCATTAGAATGATCATCATCATTATTCTAAAAGCAATGCTTAAAACTATGGGTTTATCACATATTGTAAAAACAAAGATCATGTAGATAATTAAAAGCCTTTAATAAATTAATACTTTTTATTAATAAATGAATAAGATTGTTACAAAGTATATGCTTTATCATCAAACATGATTGGCTTGTGTGCATATAACTTTCAAAAACATGCATCATATGCAAGATCTAAGCTCAAGAACAAGTCGCCGAGTCGTTTTGACGCTTCTGGTATTTGCCCGAAAACAAAGTCGTGGTCGGTCAACGATTTGGATGGGCTTAAATCTGTCAATCTGTTCATGTTAAGTGTTTTCTGCTCGTCGGGCTGTCTAGACAAACTATCATAGAACATGTTACAATCCATGGTAGAGTCTAAACATAATTAATCAAAACACGTTGGGGCTCATAAATTCGTGTCAGATTCTATTCTTCATTTCTGGGTTTTCCAGAAATGAAGAACAGATCGAGTATGCTACTTTGGATCCTTATATCTCGCGTTTGTGTTCGCTCTATGTGATCTATTGATTCCAGATTGTAGTTAACATGTAATACTACATATCCATTACATAAAAACAGTATAAAAACAATAGAGCATGCAGATCTAGGTCGGTCAAACCCTGTTAGAAGACATGTTCTTGAATTTTCTGAAATTTCCAGAAACAGATTTTGTGGATTAGTAAGCTAGTTTGAGCTTCCACTGTGTTCAATATAATGATGATATAAGGGATCTAGAGACCTATATCCATAGTAAACATAACAAGCTACAACGTAGTTACTATAACAGAATCAAAATAACAACACACTAGCAGATCTAGTTGCTTGAAAAAGTTGTCAGGCCCTGTCTGGGCACAATCTGGTTTTCGAGTTGTAAAAGTCATGCTCAATCAACTAGGTTCGACCAAATATAACTTTTTAACATGTTCATGATCCGGCTAGATTCCAGCCGGATCAAAGATCTCATAGCACACTATATGTTCAAACATTAAAACACTAAACTCATTAATGACCAAGAGATCTACCAGACCTGACATTCGATTGTTAGTCACAAAAATAAAGTTTTCCAGATTTTTAAAAACATCTAATCCGAGCCTCTAGATGTTATGGATCTAACACCTAGCAACCCAGATCATCTATGTACAATATAAACAACATGTTTTAACATTAAATCATAACATCTAACATGGCCTTCAAGATCAGATTGTAATTTAGGGTTTTGTACCTTTCTTTAAAAAATCTTGATTCTTAGCTTCTAATTCGTTTGTGGATTTCGTGGGGCTTGATTAGTGACTGAATTAACAAGGCAATTTCGTGGGTTTGAGCTTGAGAGAGAATGGCTAAGTGTGGGTTTCATAAATGAGCTTTGTTTTGCTTTTCTCTCTCTTGAATCATACAAATAATGGTACAAGGCACATGGCTGATGCATTGAATCTGATTGCTGGCAATGCTATAGATCATAGGTAGGTCTAGGGTGGCTGGCCAGATCATGGATAAGATTTGGCTAGCAATAATTCAACTAATGGGACAAAAGGGCATTTTTGTAATTTCATTTTAATCTCAAGGGTATTCTTCTCCAAGGTGCTTGAATCTAGGGTTTAATCACTAGATTTTACATTTTAAAGTTTCCCAAATAATTACTAGGGTTTGAAAAATTAAAATTAAAGTGTAATAAAATTTTAATTAAACACACTAATTTAAAATTAGGGTTTTTAATAGGAAATTAGGGTTTTTAAATTAGGGTTCCTTAATACTATTAGGGTTCCCAAATTAACAATTAGGGTTTCTTAATTATCATTATAATTTACTAAAATAGTAATTAGGGTTTCTAATTTTTAGCAAATTAGGGTTTTCAAATAATAATTAGGTTTTCTCCTAATTACAGAAATTATATAATACATAGTAAAATTCATATAGCACAATTACTACACAGTCTCAAACTCATAACCGAGTCTAACAATTAGGGTTTAATAACACAATATGAGGGTTATAACATAATTTACCATATTTGGCCCACCATTATTAGTCTACGCATTTACAATACATATTTATAGCACTGAAAAATTAAAATATAATTAATATTATATTATTATTCTCATCCCTTGATCAATACCCAAATTTAGGGTTTGGATTCCATATCTGGTTTATCTTTCATATATAACATTATTAATTAAGTTAAAATAATTAACTTAAATATTCGAACAAATTCATATAATAAAATAGTAATTATAATAATTTCAATAATCATTTCATATATTATTTAAATAATATAAAAATCATATTCTCATAGAAAATAAATAGTAAAGACATTTCTACTATAAAATTAATTATTATAAGTATATACTTTATAATGATCAATAATTCTAAAATAAAATTATTTGAAATTATTCATGAAATAAATAATTTTATTTATCACATATATACATACACATGACTTGGCACATATTCTCATCTTTAAAATAAATAAAAATTAATATGCAAAATTTCTTATTTATTTATATAAAAATATTCAGGTTATTACAATAAACCTTTGGTAGAGTACCTAAGACTATAATCGTAGAGAGAAGGATAAGAAGATCACCACGTGATCATAAAGGACTCGTAAATGTATGAGTTGTTAAACAATGAATGATTTATAGCTAGTGCTATGAATGAAGGGTACTATGAAGTAGTACGAGAAGAAGAACTTAGATTGAGTTATGAAGGATAATATATGAATTAAAGAAAATTCGTATTAAGTAAAGAGAGATTGAGGAGTTGTAAAATTGCAATTGAGGACTCATATCAGCAGTTGAGTTGTATGATTCCTTGTATGGGCGGGGAAATTGTACGTGGTTTTAGAACCACTTATCATCTTATGTGATATAGTTGTTAAGTTGAACAATTATTTGTATGGACGGAGAATTGTTCTTGGTGTAACAACCGCTTAGCTTCTTATATCGGTCGGTCGAGTTGACCAATTTTTTCAGATGGGCAGGGAATTGTGTTTGGTTCTACAATCACTTAGCTTCGGTAGTGATAATCATCACGATTGGTCGTATGATCAGATGTATATGATGAGAAGGTGAATCTTTTCTCATGTATATACTTGATAGGTAGAGAACGAAAAGGGAGGTGCAAGTTCTTGAAACTCATACTTATGGTAAGTTCGTGACTCTTAATAATATGGTATGTTTTCGAACGTTTCAGCGAATGGACGCCTATGGTCTGTCTGGATGTTCTTAAACTCATATTATTGTGGAAAGTTCCTGAACTCATAATGTATGGTAAGTTGATGGACTGTACTAAGGTATAGGAATGTTTAGACTGAAAATGAGTTGTTTTCAGTAGGCTTAGTATTTAAGGCGCTAGAGAAGATTAAGTATTATCGCAGTAAGACAATGAAGGAAGACGGAGAAATAGGATATTCCAAGTCATCTAGCTATGCTAGATTTCGAACTTTATTGAACTCGTGCTGAGATGGACATTTTAAAAAGAAAAGAATTGGTTCAACTTTTGGAACCAATAGAATTTTTAAAAGAACTATTCTTGGTATGTGTTGGGTAAAAATCTAATTACGCACAACACGCAAGTATACGTGATCAACAAGTAATAAAGTGAAAGTAAAGTATCGTTCCCACGAGGAATTGTTTAATAAAAATCACCAAGTACTAACCTGTAACCAACTCAATCTTATTTAAACGAAGGAATTTCAATTTATAAGTAAACTAATTCTAATTACCACTAGTTAAATTAAGATAACGGAGATTTAAGATCACAACTTCACTTATTGTTTCATTTAAGTTAACACACTTCTCATCAATTATTCTCATCCCGAATTGTTAATCAAGAACACTAAAGCGTATAAAACCACCTATCGATGCATAATACCCATATTAACGTAAATCCACAATTAAAATAGAAATCCGTTAAACACCTTAATCAACTAACCCACTATATCTCTGTGAATTACAATTGAAGAAGGTTGAAGAAAAAATTCTCTATCCGATTACATGTGATGTCAAGCGTATCTCTACCTTAACAATAATCAAATATCTGCTATTGACAAAATTCATGACACATGCTATCATGATAAGATCTAAATCAATACTTCATCTCTCGAGTTCATATAGATTATCACGGTAATTGATGGCCAATCAATTAAAAAATTAATTCCAAATCACAATAGACAATCCTCACAATAGAACATAATAATTGATAGCGAAGCATATTAAAATAAACTACACAATAAGATCCATTGTAATCTCAAACAAAGAATTAGTTCATGATTATTGAATTAAAACTAAGAATCCACAATTGAATACACATTGAAAGATAAAAATAAGAGTAGAGTAAAGAATAAATCATTGTCGGTAGAGATCTCCATCTTCCTCAAGCTCCACGCTCTTGATCTTCAATGGTCTTCAAGTTGCTTCAATCTCCAAAACTATTTAGAACTAGTGTTTTGATCTAATTTACTCAAATCTAATCTAATGGAATCCTTTCTCTAGTATCTAATCTCCCCAATCATTGTGATTCTCCTCCTTTATAAGTCTCTTCATATGTCTTTAAGTCCTCTTGAAGTCCTTGTGTAAATCGGATCGAAACAATCCTTCCCGGACTCAAATTGGACCAAAATTCGGAATTTTTGCGCATTTTTTGGGCTACCCCCGCCCCCAGGAGGGTTTATGCTTGATTTGGGCCCGCCCCAGTGGGCTAGGGTTCTGACTTGTGGCTGGTATGCCCACCCCGGCGGCGGTTTTGTGACGGAAAATTTTTTTCTTTCTGACGTCCTTGGGAAAATGGCCATAACTTTTGATCCGGGAAGAGTTACGAGGATCTGCCATCCTATCAAATCGAAGATATCGACGAAATCTAAAACTTTCATTCTTTAAGATTTCAGAAATAATGAATGGATGAAGGTCGAAAGTGGGCTTGAAGGGACTGCTATGCAAATGGCCACCCAAAATAGTGACGTTCGACGTCCGTTGGTACAAATGTCATAACTCTTGCATCCGAACTCCGATTTTGATGATTCAAGATGTTCCGAAAAGCTAAGAAGAAGCTCTACAATGTAATCCAAGTTCCAAACAAAGAACATGAAATAAACATAAAAGACCAAACGATGTCCGAATTGCTTTTCTTTGCGTTTTCATACCAATTCTTTGCGATTTCAACTCCCAAGCATATAATCTACAAAATAAAAACAAAATGCATGAAAAGTAACTAAGAAATAAGAGATTAAGCAAATAATTCAAGTAACAGATACTGGATAAGTAGGTATAAAACCTACTTATCAAATACCCCCAAACTTAAGCCTTTACTTGTCCTCAAGCAAAAACACAAACAATAATGTAATGCAATGCAACTAATCTACATGCCTACTTAATCCAAAGAGTAATGATAAAACAAGTCTATTCAACCGGCCTTAGAAAAATCAAGTAAACACGATAATACATAATATCAAAACTCATCAATAACTTCCCAATCAATCATCAAATCTTAGACTGTTATCACTAATATAGTGCATGTGTGCTCCACAATAATGTTAACTGATATAAAATCAAATTTAACACATAATAAGTCTCTTCGAAGGCATCATACAGTGTAAACTCATGAAATCCAAAAACAAGCTAGATCCAACTAAAATCAAACAATTACCAATATCAAGGGTCAACATGGGATACTTGTGCTTCATTTTTCATCTACGGGGGCTTTTTGCTCTTATTTCCCGTTTTATTTATTTATTTAATTTTTTTACATACACATAGCTACGCAATGTCTTATTGCCTTAGGCATTTCAATGATACCTTAATGAGCTTTCGACCAACGACTCCCAGACCTTTAAGACCTTAGTAGTTAGGTGTAGAGACAATCCCCTCGCCACTTTTACTCAAAACAAAAAGGCCACAAAACTAGACAAACACGCCACGGTGTTTATTCATACTTTTTCTTTTTTCCATTTTTTTTCTTTTTCTTTCTTTTTTTTATAGCTTATATACCCCAAATATTTCCCCAAACTTAGGTTATTGTCTAACTTTAGCCATCACTATTTATTCTTGTCATTCTTTCATTCAAACTAGCATTATCATTTAGAATCCCATTATGTATCAATTTAAACTCAATCATTCAAAAGTTGTTTTTACTTGTGCTATCCTTATTATACCGCTTTAAGCGAGAAAAAGACTCAATTCATAACAAGAAATCACATCAAAGCTCTAATATTCAAGATTATACTTGTCACCCAATTCCAATCTCATCATTGGCCAAAACAAATCAGAAACTATCTAACATTTGGATTCATGCAAATGAACATAAGAACTAACTAATAATTTTTTTTTTTAATTTTTGAATTTTTTTTTTAGTTATAAATAAAAACAATTATGCAACTACTCTACTATGCAAACTATTATGCAATTACACTACTTGAATGCAAACATAAATAAACCTAAATTATTTAACTCCCCCAAACTTAACAATTACAATGTCCTCATTTTAAAATAAAGCATGAAGTGGACGAGGACTTCCTCAGTAATCATTTAAGCTTGTGGTGATGGTGGCCAAGCGGCGACGATCATTTTCCTATCCATTGAACCTCCAATACCGCAATGAAGAGAGACAACATGGATTAGAATAACACTTGGATTCCTATCAACTAAATAAACTAGGAAAGCATATAAATAAATAAAAAAAAATCCTGGGTTGCCTCCAAGTTAGCGCTTGAATTATAGTCTTTCAGCCTGACTTTGTATGGTCAACGCTATCCAATTCCACTTCGATAAATGAGGAACCCTCCATCCATCGTAAATAATGTAGCTTTTGGTAGGTTCCCATTTGTGATAGCCATTGCATTAAAGTTACCAAGCATGATCTTATTTAGTATGCTCTCAATCAAGAACGTCCCACTGATAGGTGTTTTCTTCATGTGTATGTGATCACTTTGGGGCATGGCAGTTTGTCACACACAATGGGCTCTTCGTTTATCATCTCTTTCTCGTCCCACCATGGATCCAAAATTGTACTCACTCTTATGTCATCAAGAGCTTCGTCGGCGACATGACTACCAAGTGGGCATGATTTTGCAAATTTGATTGACTCTTTGATCATTGGTGGAGACCCATTTAGTTCTTCGTCGACCTCTATTTCATTATCCCCAATTGTCTCCACACTTTCGATATCTTGTGGCTCATCCAGTTGTAGATTTGGCTCGGGCACTTCATCAATCTTAGAATTCTCATCATAACACCAATTGTTTTGAGGACAGTTGTTCAAGGCTTTGAGCATTTGATCTATCTGGTTCAACAGATTGTGACGCGATATCTCTTGATTCTAAATTGACCGCTCTTGATTTATCTTCCTCTCCTCATTTGATGCTATGAACTTGAACAACAATTCCTCCAACTTTGACTTTTCTTCTTTTAATGGAGGTTGATAGGAGAAATCTGGCATGTATGTTGGATCTGGAATAGAGTATTGGTCTTGATAGTTGTAACTCCATGAAGAATCCGGGTGATACCCCCATACTTGATCATAATTATCATATGCATACAGATTGAGGTAGTTACCACCATACTGTACCGGCCCAAGATTGATGGTACATTGATTACTCGAGTGATTTCCAGCACAATAGTCACAAATAACTGCAATCCTTCGACTCATTTGGACTGCAAAAATGTCCAACTTCCTCGAAAGTTCTTTAATCTATGCTGACATTGCGGAAAGTGTCGCGAGTCTATCAATCTCCGCTCCCCTTGCCTGAGTCATTCTTGCCATCCTTCGACTCCATTGGGTTGCGATAACCTCCAACGTCTTTGAAGTCCCCTCAATTTGTATTGGTTCTATAGAAGATGTATAAAGTCCATCAATCCATGTTTTCCTTGGTTGAGTCATGTTCGTGTATGGCCATTGATACGCAAAGTCATCCATGGTACCTGAAAAGAGAGAAATATAGGAAGAGAATTAAATAAAAAAATGTTTAAATTAAGACTAATTTGATTGAAGCTAACATTGGCAAATATATATTAAACTAATTCCCCGGCAACGGCGCAAAAAACTTGTTGGGTAAAAATCTAATTACGCACAACATGCAAGTATACGTGGTGAACAAGTAATAAAGTGAAAGTAGAGTATCGTTCCCACGAGGAATTGTTTAATAAAAATCACCAAGTACTAACCCGTAACCAACTCAATCTTATTTAAACGAAGGAATTTCAATTTATAAGTAAACTAATTCTAATTACCACTAGTTAAATTAAGATAACGGAGATTTAAGATCACAACTTCACTTATTGTTTGATTTAAGTTAACACACTTCTCATCAATTATTCTCTATCCTGAATTGTTAATCAAGAACACTAAAGCAGATAAAACCATCTCTCGATGCATAATACCCATATTAACGTTAATCCACAATTAAGATAGAAATTCGTTAAACACCTTAATCAACTAACCCACTATATCTCTATGTGAATTACAATTGAAGAAGGTTGAAGAAAAAATTCTCTATCCGATTACATGCGATGTCAAGCGTATCTCTACCTTAACAATAATCAAAAATCTGTTATTGACAAAATTCATGACACATGCTATCATGATAAGATGTAAATTATTACCTCATCTATCGAGTTCATATAGATTATCATGGTAATTGATGGCCAATCAATTAAACAATTAAGTCCAAATCACAATAGACAATCCTCACAATAGAACATAATAATTGATAAATAAGCATATTAAAATAAACTACACAATAAGATCCATTGTAATCTCAAACAAAGAAATTAGTTCATGATTATTGAATTAAAACTAAGAATCCACAATTGAATACACATTGAAAGATAAAATAAGAGTAGAGTAAAGAATAAATCACATTTGTCAGTAGATCTCCATCTTCCTCAAGCTCCCGCTTCGATCTTCAATGGTCTTCAAGTTGCTTCAATCTCCAAATCTAATTAGAACTAGTGTTTTGATCTAATTTACTCTAATCTAATCTAATGGAATCATTTCTCTAGTCTCTAATCTCCCCTAATTCTTGTGATTCTCCTCCTTTTATAAGTCTCTTCATATGTCTTTAAGTCCTCTTGGAAGTCCTTTTGTAAATCGGATCGAAACAATCCTTCCCAAACTCAAATTGGACCAAAATTCGCACTTTTTCTGCATTTTATGGGCTACCCCCGCCCCGACGGGGGTTTATGCTTGATTTGGGCCCGCCCCGGCGGGCTAGGGTTCTGACTTGTGGCTGGTACGCCCACCTCGGCGGCAGTTTTGTGACGGAAAATTTTCTGCTCTGACGTCCCTTGGGAAAACGGCCATAACTTTTGATCCAGGAAGAGTTACGAGGCGTTCCACCTATCAAATCGAAGATATCGACAAGATCTACAACTTTCATTCTTTAAGATTTCTGAAATAATGAATGGATGAAGGTTGAAAGTGGGCTAGAAGGGACTGCTATGCAAATGGCCACCCAAAATAGTGACGTTCGACGTCCGTTAGTACAAATGTCATAACTCTTGCATCCGAACTCTGATTTTGATGATTCAAGATGTTCCGGAAAGCTAAGAAGAAGATATACAATGTAATCCAAGTTCTAAACCAAGAACATGAAATAAACATAAAAGCCCAAACGATATCCGGATTGTTTTTCTTTGCGTTTTCATACCAATTCTTTGCGATTTCAACTCCCAAGCATATAATCTACAAAACGAACACAAAATGCATGAAAAGTAACTAAGAAACAAGAGATTAAGAAAATAATTCAAGTAACAGATACCGAATAAGTAGGTATAAAACCTACTTATCAAATACCCCCAAACTTAAACCTTTGCTTGTCCTCAAGCTAAAACACAAAACAATAATGCAATGCAATGCAACTAATCTGCATGCCTACGAATCCAGCAGTAATAACAGAAACAAGTCTATTCAATCGGCCTTAGAAAAATCAAGTAAACACGATAATACATCATATCAAAACTCATCAATAACTTCCCAATCAATCATCAAATCTTAGACTATTATCACTAATATAGTGTGTGTGTGCTCCACAATAATGTTAACTGATATAAAATCAAATTTAACACATAATAAGTCTCTTTGAAGGCATTATACAGTGTAAACTCATGAAATCTAAAAACAAGCTAGATCCAACTAAAATCAAATAATTACCAATATCGAGGGTCAACATGGGATACTTGTGCTTCATTTTTCATCTACGGGGGCTTTTTGCTCTTATTTCCTGTTTTATTTATTTATTTAATTTTTTTTTACATACACATAGCTATGTAATGTCTTATTCCCTTAGGCTTTTCAATGCTACCTGACTGAGCTTTCGACCAACGACTCCCAGACCATTAAGACCTTAGGGCGCTAGGTGTAGAGACAATCCCCTCGAGCTTACTTACTCAAGTAACAAATGCCACAAAACTAGACAAGCACGCCACGGTGTTTATTCATACTTTTTCTATTTCTTTTTCTTTTTCTTTTTCCTTCTTTTTTTTATAGCTTATATACCCCAAATATTTCCCCAAACTTAGGTTATTGTCTAACTTTAGCCATCACTATTTATTCTTGTCATTCTTTCATTCAAACTAGAATTATCCTTTACAATCCCATTATGTATCAATTTAAACTCAATCATTCAACAAGTTGTTTTTACTGTGTTATCCTTATTATACCAGTTTCAAACAGAAAAAAACTCAATTCATAACAAGAAATCACATCAAAGCTCTAATGGTCAGTATTATACTTGTCTACCCAATTCCAATCTCATCATTGGCCAAAACAAACTGTAAACTATCTAACAACCGGATTCATGCAAATGAACATAGTAACTAACTAATAATTTTTTTTTTTAATTTTTTGAATTTTTTTAGTTATAAAATAAAAACTATTATGCAACTACTCTACTATGCAAACTATTATGCAATTACACTACATGAATGCAAACATAAATAAACCTAAATTATTTAACTCCCCAAAACTTAATAATTACAATGTCCTCATTGTAAAATAAAGCATAAAGTGGACGAGGACTTCCACCTAATCATTTAAGCTTGTGGTGATGGTGGCGTGGCGGCGACGATCATTTTCCTATCCATTGAACCTCCAATACCTGCAATGAAGAGAGACAACATGGATTAGAATAACACTTGGATTCCTATCTACTAAATAAACTAGGAAAGCATATAAATAAATAAATAAATAAATAAAATCCTGGGTTACCTCCCAGTTAGCGCTTGAATTATAGTCTTTCAGCCTGACTTTGTATGGTCAACGCTATCCAATTCCTCTTCGATAAATGAGGAAGCCTCCATCCATCGAAAATAATGTAGCTTTTGGTAGGTTCCCATTTGTGATAGCCATTGCATTAAAGTCACCTAGCATACTCTGATTTAGTATGCTCTCAATCAAGAACGTCCCACAGCTAGGTGTTTTCTCCATTGTGTATGTGATCACTTTGGGGCATGGAAGTTTGTCACACACAATGGGCTCTTCGTCTATCTTCTCTTTCTCGTCCCACCATGGATCCAAAATTGTACTCGCTCTTATGTCATCAAGAGCTTCGCCGGCGACATGACTACCAAATGGGCATGATTTTGCAAATTTGACTGACTCTTTGATCGTTGGTGGAGACCCATTTAGATCTTCGTCGACCTCTATTTTATTATCCCCAATTGTCTCCACACTTTCGATATCTTGTGGCTCATCCGGTTGTAGATTTGGCTGGTTGTAGATTTGTGCCTCATCAATCTTGGAATTCTCATCATAACACCAATTGTTTTGAGGACAGGTTGTTCAAGGCTTTGAGCATTTGATCTATCTCGTTACGTGAGATTGTGACGTGATACCTCTTGATTACGAATTGACCGCTCTTGATTTATCCTCCTCTCCTCATTTGATCTTTATGAACTTGGACAACAATTCCTCTAACTTTGACATTTCTTCTTTTAATGGAGGTTGATATGAGAAATCTGGCGTGTATGTTGGATCTGGAATAGAGTATTGGTCTTGATAGTTGTAGCTCCATGAAGAATCCGGGTGATACCCCCATACTTGATCATAATTATCATATGCATAATGATTGAGGTAGTTACCACCATACTGTACCGGCCCAAGATTGATGGTATATTGATTACTCGGGTGATTTCCAGCACAATAGTCATAAATAATTGCAATCCTACGACTCATTTGGGCTGTAAAAACGTCCAACTTCCTCGAAAGTTCTTTAATCTGTGCTGACATTGCGTAAAGTGTCGCGAGTCTGTCAATCTCCGCTCCCCTTGGCTGAGTCATTCTTGCCATCCTTCGACTCCGTTGGGTTGCGATAACCTCCAACGTCTTCGAAGTCCCCTCAATTTGTATTGGCTCTATAGAAGATGTATAAAGTCCATCAATCCATGTTTTCCTTGGTTGAGTCATGTTTGTAATATGACCATTGATACGTGAAAGTCATCCATGGTACACGAAAAGAGAAATATAGGAAGAGAATTAAATAAAAAAAATGTTTAAATTAAGACTAATTTGATTAAAAGCTAATATTGGAAAAAATATATTAAACTAATTCCCCGTAACGAGGCCAAAAACTTGTTGGGTAAAAATCTAATTACGCACAA
Source organism: Panax quinquefolius (assembly GCA_020205615.1). Lineage (NCBI taxonomy): Eukaryota > Viridiplantae > Streptophyta > Magnoliopsida > Apiales > Araliaceae > Panax > Panax quinquefolius. The sequence continues at coordinate 31,568,684 of CM035170.1, forward strand.
CACATATATATCGTGGTGAACAAGTAATAAAGTGAAAGTAAGAGTATCGTTCCACGAGGAATTGTTTAATAAAAATCACCAAGTACTAACCCAGAACCAACTCAATCTTATTTAAATGAAGGAATTTCAATTTATAAGTAAACTAATTCTAATTACCACTAGTTAAATTAAGATAACGTAGATTTAAGATCACAACTTCACTTCTTTGTTTCATTTAAGTTAACACACTTCTCATCAATTATTCTCTATCCCAATTGTTAATCAAGAACACTAAAACAGATAAAACCACCTCTCGATGCATAATACCCATATTAACGTCAATCCACAATTAAGATAGAAATCAGTTAAACACCTTAATCAACTAACCCACTATATCTCTATGTGAATTACAATTGAAGAAGGTTGAAGAAAAAATTCTCTATCCGATTACATGCGATGTCAAGTGTATCTCTACCTTAACAATAATCAAAAATCTGCTATTGACAAAATTCATGACACATGCTATCACGATAAGATCTAAATCAATACTTCATCTCTCGAGTTCATATAGATTATCACGGTAATTGATGGCCAATCAATTAAACAATTAAGTCCAAATCACAATAGACAATCCTCACAATAGAACAAAATAATTGATAGCGAAGCATATTAAAATAAACTACACAATAAGATCCATTGTAATATGAAACAAAGAATTAGTTCATGATTATTGAATTAAAACTAAGAATCCACAATTGAATACACATTGAAAGATAGAAATAAAAGTAGAGTAAAGAATAAATCTGTTGTCAGTAGATCTCCATCTTCCTCAAGCTCCCCGCTCTTGATCTTCAATGGTGTTCAAGTTGTTTCAATCTCCAAACTATTTAGAACTAGTGTTTTGATCTAATTTACTCTAATCTAATCTAATGGAATCCTTTCTCTAGTCTCTAATCTCCCTAATCCTTGTGATTCTCCTCCTTTATCCTTTAAGTCCTCTCGACGGGTTTTGTTGAAGTCCTTGGAAGTGATTTCCTTTTCGGGCCACGTGATTCAACCATTTTCGGGTTCTGACTTGTGGGTGCTGGTATAGGCCCCACCCCTGACGGTTTTGTGTGACCCGTGAAAATTTTCTTCTCGACGTCCCTTAGGAAAACGGCCATAACCTTTGATCCGGAAGAGTTACGAGGACTGCCACCTATCAAATCAAGAAATCGACGAGATCTACAACTTTTATTCTTTACGATTTCAAAAATAATGAACGGATGAAGGTCGAAAGTGGGATGGAAGGGACTATTATGCAAATTGCCACCCAAAATAGTGACGTTCGACGTCCGTTGGTACATATGTCATAACTCTTGTATCCGAACTCCAATTTTGATGATTCAAGATGTTCCGGAAAGATAAGAAGAAGCTCTACAATGTAATATAAGTTCCAAACCAAGAACATGAAATAAACATAAAAGCCCAAACGATGTCCGGATTGCTTTACTTTACATTTTCATACAAATTCTTTGCGATTTCAACTCCCAAGCATATAATCTACAAAACGAACACAAAATGCATGAAAAGTAAATAAGAAACAAGAGATTAAGCAAATAATTCAAGTAACAGATACCAGATAAGTAGGTATAAAACCTACTTATCAGTATGTCTATGCTAATTGCTTCGGATAGACAGAAATTGATTTGAAATATCAAAATGAATTTTATATCATCAGTGCATTTGATGCAAGGATGGTAAAAAGATGGAGTTATTAATGCAATTGAACCTAGTGTTGGATGTGATCTTAGGATCAACAACCCGCTATGGTATGATGTATAATGACGAAGTCACAAACTTACGAAGTCCTCAACATCTTTGTAAAAAAATACAAGATGTCGTGACATCATAAAATGTTTTGATGTATTGCGAAAAGAATTTAAAGAAGTAGTCGATGTCAATTGAATTGACTTGACGAATGTTTCCAGTTGATATCCAAAATTTTTGGTATGGTCTAAGCTACTTGATTCAGCTAGACAAATGGTATGTCATCGAGCTTTCTTTGAGAACTTATGCCAAACCAAATTGTTTTGGTGCGGAATCTAATGATTTAGTCTGAGGAGAACATGGAAGAGGTAGTTACTTTCTTTGTGATTGTAAACTGACCATTAAAGAAGGGCTTACGGCAAAATGTTGTTTAACCTAGTAAGAGTTCATGGTCGATTTGACCCCTCAGCAAAAATATGAAACGTTTTAAAAGTAAATTTTATATTCCTTGTTATTCCTTCTACTTCATGATTCTTTATAGGTTATGGGGGTTAGGAATGAGGGAAAGATAAGAACTCCGTTGAAGAGAAGTTGAGAAGAAAGGTAGGCTAAAATTTCGAGGACGAAATTCTGTGAAGAAGGGGTGAATGTGATGACCCGGGTAAGGGTGGTTTTAAGAAATTTCGAGGACGGAATTTTTATAAGTGGGGAAGAGTGTGACAACCCGGAAATTCGGATCGTCCAGAATTTAGGTTTAAATAATTAGTTATTAATAAAAGGAATTTTTATTAATACTATTATGTGTTATGTGTTTATTAATCGGTATATAACCTAGGATAATTATAAATTGGGAGGATTCTGGCTGCGAGATAGATTAAGCGAAAATAGAAGTTTTCCGGGAATAAAATATTTTTGAGGAAAAAGACGAAATAGGCACTATTCACCCAACGAAACCCTAAGGGTTAGGGTTTGAATAACCTAGGCCATTCCGAGAGTTCGGTATGTCGAAATGACATTCCATCGAAAGATTTGACGATAATATATTGTGAAAAGTTAAATAAGCCGATAAAAGTTTTTCTCAAAAAACGCGCAAAAATCGGACAAAATAAAAACGACGAAAAGTACTGCTATGTACTTTTCACTCGTTTAGCTACGTTAGTGTAAAATGTGAAGGAAAACACTTAACGTCAAAGTGTTTTTCGATTTTTCAAGATCAGAAGAATACGTAATAATTATCCAAAAATATTTGATTCCGGAATCGCAGATTTGGTATTGGATTGAAAACCAAAAGACGAAGCACAAAGCTTCCAAAGGAAGCTACGTGAATAATAAGGGAGGTGTAGTAAGGAGGTGGGAATAGTAAGGAGGTGTGAATAGTAAGGAGGTTGGGGGCAAAATGACTATAATACCCTTAGCATTGGTTTTCTATAAATAGGAAGCTTAATTCATTATTTTGAGATTTTGAAAATCGTACACTTTGAGAGAGAGAGAGAGAGAGAGAGAGTTTGGATGGGAGAAAGAAGAAGAAGAGGAAGAGGAGAGGCTTGCTCGTGAGCAACCTTTAATCCAACGGAAAGAGATTAAAGGAGAACAGTGTCCAGGAACCTAATCATGTATAAATTTTCTTTAAGTTTTTATGTTTAAAAACATAACTTAATGAAGATAAGAAGTAGAAAAGGTGAGAGATGAGTACATATGGTTGAAATCATAAGAAAATGAAGAAATAAGAATTTAAAGTTTACTAAATAAATTTCTTAAGGAAGTATAAGATTCGTAGCAAATTTGAACGATCCGAATGGATTATATGAATAACTAGGTTAAATAAGTAAGGAATAATGATCTATAACATCAAATTCCAATAAAAAGTGGAATCGTAATCCAAAATATCTATTAAAATGAAGAACGAACGAAGAACACGAAGAACACGAAGAACACGAAGAACGTTGCTGATGGACAAATTTAAAACCATCGTAGGATAATTGTTGTTGATGGACAAGTTTAAAACCATTGTGTATAAGTTAGTTGCTTCTTGCTTGGTTAGGATCGGTAGAAACGTTCATGAAGTACGGATTAAAACTTAGCTATAACGAAGTTATGGCAAAAATTTCGTAAAAGACGAACGAGCATTTGAAAGTTAGTAAATGAACCCGAACGTGTAGGGTTTCATAAGAAAGTAAGAAAACATAGAAAACGTGAGTCGTGGACTCAAGAACGAATGAGTTTCGAGTTCGGATGACCGAATTACGGACGAACAAACGAAGAGCGTTAAAAGCGTAAAATGAACAAAGGGTGAAGATCAAGCCAATCGAATTGCACGTTAACAGATTCAGAATGAAGTTCATCCAAGGGGTATTGAAGTACTTAAGATAAGGAAGAGAATAGCTTTGGAACAACCTCGTTCCGAGTTATAACGAAGGAGTTATGAGATCGGGAAGTGAGCGTCTCAAAGAATTTATTTAACACTTAGAAAAATTTCTTAGGTTTTGTCTCGGCGCCGCAGCGCCAGATAGACTGTGGGAAGTGGCACCGCTGTGCGAGCTCGGCCATAATCTTCTAGAGGAGAGAGAAGTAGGTCACGTCGCAACGCGAGAGGAAAGGAAGGGGCACGGCGCCGCAACGCTGGTGCAGGGAAATGCCCAGAAATGAGATTTAATTGCTCAAGTACTGGGGGGATGTGCAACAAAGAAATAGGAACATGTAGATCACGTAACATAACACTTATGCAAGTGATGTAAACCTTTATTAAAGGTTGAACGTAAAGATTAAACGAGATTAAATAACAAAGAATATAAATCACGAGTTACGTAACCAATGTCCGGGGACCGTTGCCGGGGATGAATGAGCGTGAGGAATTAAGCATGGTTGTGATTCCTTAGAGCGTTGAGTCACGAGGGTAATGAATAACAGTTCAATGTTATATCATGATAATGAGAGATACGTGTGAAGCGTATAGATGCTGTGAACGAACGTTGTTGCGATGAGCGATCGATCTTAGCATACAATAATTGGTATGGCTTGAAACTAAGAGCGAGTAATGAACATGGGGTTCATGTAATGGATAATGAAAGTATTAAATAAGATAATAATATAAATCATCCAAGATGATGAACATTTTGAGTAAGACATCTCCGTATGTCATAAAAGCCATAAAGCCGGTAAAGGAAGTTAGTCGCGTAAATTCATATTACAAGAACGCAAACCCCTAAGAAGTAAACCCCAATTACGAAGTTGTTTGTTCAAATGTTATGACTTGTTTGGGCAATTGAATGCTTACACTTGCTTTAAATGAAAAACAATTTTATTGAACAAGGTTAGCGAGAACTTAAGGATCCCATAAAGATCAAGTCGCCAGTATCCAGACGAATTATCATTCGAATGTGAATGAGTGAGAAGATCACGTGAAGACTTGTAATGTAAAAGATGAAATTGAATTATAGAATTTGGTTTAATGAATTTTTATGTATCCTTTGTGGCGGATAAAAATCACTCTTGTAAGATGGAATGAATAATGTATTTATTAATATTTGTAATGAAAAAAGGGTTATAAGGTTTGAGAACACAGGATTTTAGAGTGTATGTTGTTATATTTTAGTATATAATGATGTATGTTGGATGAAGGATGTACTTTCGTGACGTACGGAATCCGGGTGTGAAAATAGAATGGATTTCGGGGCGTTACACCAACCTTGGTGATAACCCCAAGAAGTGCAGTTCTGGCGATAACCCCAGAAATGCTTGTTTCAAATGAATGCGATCAGCTTTAACCTCGGCACTCACACCGAGGCGCTCAGTACAAAGCCCGAGATAACACCGGGAATACAGGTGCACCTCAAAGATGATACTAGAACCTCCAACATTTAGCAGTGATCCAATCTCAAAGAATAACCTGAAGCGGCGTCTGCTTTATCATTGAAATCGGTGATAACTACGGTGAGGGCAAAGGCATTATCTCGCCACTCTAGAGCCACAACACGCCATCTCAACATTTCATACACGCATTTCTACACAACAATGTCCCATAAGAATCAAGGAAAACCAATCTGAGTGACTATTATGTAGGTATGGATAGAATTTGAAGTTTGAAGACCGGAGGGCACCATCCCGTCTTCTTGACTTTGTACAACCTCTAATCCCATGCCATTGTATAACTCTTCTTGACAACGGCGGTCAAAATAGGTCCTACATACCTTAGTGGGATGCCGAATTGCAATTACGAAAGTTTGAAGCGACATTGTAGTGCCTCCGGTGCACGTCTTGCAAGACGACATGACCAGAGAAACCCGGCAGCAACCGGCACCTTCAGTACACTGCGGCTGGTCGGCAGAATACACTGCGGCTCCCCTCTATAAATAGAGGTCTTGGGGTGGCCATTTTAAGAAGGGAAAGTGTGGCGCCCCAAATCAGGTATCTTCTAACTTGGACAGAGATGGTGCTTCATCTACAATTCATATATTTATTCCATTGAGACAACAACAAAATGATTGTATTTACTATCGTTATATTACAATAATAATAAATCCTTTCCTGTGTTCATAACCAAATACATTCTTTGTTCTTCATAAGTATATTACATACAAATACACTAATCTATTACAGGGATGATTAATTGTCCATCTTAACCTCGCTTTTATCTCTCTTAGAACACTTTCGATTAGTTTGGCTTTTTAGCCGCAATCATATGGTTCAAGCAAGAATGAGCATAACTAGCTCAACAAGTCTTAACAAGGAATCATATGAATATCACATTATAAATTACACGCTTCTCTTCTATAATCGAACAATTAACTATAAAGCACTAAGAAACATTAAATAGTACTTCTCATTTCATAACAACAATTCCAAAGTCTATATAATAACTTAGGAATTACGAACCCAAAAAAACCATGAACATACTCTTTCCATTTTCATAATTAAAAAGGACATCGGCATTAAGGTCATCCATCATCTTTATTTACGAGCACTTCTAGGTGATCACTTTATTGTACTCTATGTTGATCAACACTCTTAGCTAAACGTGTTTACGCTCAACATTTGGCAACCTCGTGTGCCCATCGAATAATCGATGAAAATACCTTTTTTGTTCATAGATAAACTTATCTTCTCATCTGCACCAAATAATTGGCATAGGATAGCGTTAATAGCTTCTATATCGAAAGACTTGTAAATAAATTAATAAATTCTTCAATGCTTGTTTAGCCGAGTTAAAACATGCATCAACTCTTTCTTTAAAACCATTCATGCATCTCATAACATGAATCACAGAAAACTTGACTAACACGAAGGTTAGGCAAGCGTTAAGAAAGACTTGCCTTGAAGCGTCTTCGAATATATTATTCAATCAGTTCTCAGTCTTTACAAGATTTACATGATATATTCACATAGTACACTGTAATCAGTTAACAAACAACTAACTTTATCGTTCTAACCAACTTCTTTCTCTTCTATGTCTTACTTGAATTTATCTCATTAATAAAGTCAATTGCCTCTTTCTATGCTTCGTTCTGACATTAACGTTCTTACGTTATTAACCAACATTTGATCATTATTGGTGAAGTACCAACGTTTGAACATCATTCACGGTTCACTTATTATGTTCTTGCATTCTTCATTTAATTCTTATCAAACCATATTTAATCTTCCAACGTTATCACTTCATAAGTGATTTAAAAGTCGATCTTATTATGTACCTTAAGTACTTTCATTTTCTTCCTATTAGTTTACCTTCACTTGAAACTAAAATCTAACTTGGTCGACTCTTTTACACTACTGACTAAGACTGACATCTCTTTTGTATAGTGGCGCTACGGTTGTTATTCTCCAGGGGTTTTGCGGGACTCGGTCATGCACATGAGTCCATGCACAAATTCTCGCATTATAACGTGAGTCTCCGACATTTTATTTTCTCACGACCATACATGGCGGCTACTATATATCATATTTACCTTTGGGTTGGTACTCGTGCGGCGCCTACTTATGCACCAGTTAGCTTAAAATATTTGCTTTTTACAACTAAAACTCCGGCTTCATAACTTCTTTGTTTTACATCCGAATTGACTCATTCAAAAACCCACAACTCAAAATTACATCCTTTACGTGTTCATATAAAATTTTACACTTTCGAATCCGTTAACTCCTAATTCACCTTTGAGTTAATTTGTGCGTTCGTTTATCGTTTTTGACCATTCAATAATCATTTTCTTCGTTATAACTCAGAATTCGACGATTCTTGCGCCCATGAATCTTAAATACCTTATCTCACGTGTTGACATTGGAAACCAACATTTTCAAGTCACACGACAACTTTTCGACCCTTAATCCAAAATTTTTACGTTTTCGACGCTTAACGCCTATTTCGCAAAATTCACATAACCCGTTACTCGTGTTACGTAAGCCAAATCAAATGGAACACTCCATTGATTCATCATATACATCTTAACCAAACAATATGCACATACCCTAGCTGATGATTTTTAAATTGTCCTATTATAACTAAGTTCACGTTCCTAACTTTCTACGGTTTTTTAACTCACGTAAACACTTACGATTTCTATTTGGTCATGACTTATCAATGATTTGATCATTAATAGACATCCTTATACCTCCTCAATAAACATGCTCCACCAATCTACTGATTCTTCTATGAAAGAAATCAAAAAGATGAAGACTACGGTTTATGAGAATTTACCTTTATCGTTCTTCACGTTCTTATAAAATGTCTTACAGTTTTCTTGAAAGTAACTTGATTACTTGTTTCTAACTTTTCTCTCTCTCAATATAAGTTGAACAATGTTTACAAAACATCAAAATAACCAACACAAGCCTTGTATTTATAGGAGATCAATTGGAGGGCAAAAGGGTCCAAAAGGCCACCTCCTTACTATCCACTACTTTATCACCAAGTAAAATACTTGTTGATCAAGTAGTTCACTTTACTTGGCCATCAAGTGGCTGGCCCACATCCCTCCCTATGGGTTTTACCCATCTTGTGACCTGTCGGTTTGACCCGCGATTTAACTTCTTGGATTGGGCTTGTCTTAAATTAATAATGGGCCTTGACTTGGGCTTGCTTACTTAATTCATTGGGCTTGCTATTAGTCCAAGTCCAATTGGATTATACCCAAAATCTTTAACTCATAATCCATTAAAACTTCTCTTATTCTACGCGTATAACTTCCGTATTCTCTTTGTCTAATACTAATACCATATTCGTATTATACGTCGTATTATTCTTCGTACCATACTCGTATTCAAACTAGTATAATACCCGTATCTCATACGTATAATAATCGAAATGACTATACGCATTGCATTTCCCTTTCGAAAATCACTTTTATCAACCCTTAGGTTTTAAGTCCACAAGCGAAAACTTCATTTGCCATAACGAAAATATTTTTGGATATTCCAAAATATCTTCATATTCTATCATTACGTTTTTCTCAGAATTTCAAACCTAAGCTCCAAACGAAATTGGATGAATAGTATTTTTACGGGAAACTTCTCGGAAAACATTCATTTTTGTCTTGCTAATTCAAAACAATTACTCCTTGCACATAGCGAATACTAACCACATTCACATTCTGGAGGTCATAGAAACGACCTTCAAACAACTCACTCACATAATTAATACATTAAATTCATTTAATCCACATAATCAAATAAAAATTTAATTCATTAAAAATCTGAAATTCTCGGGCGTTACATTCTTCCCTCCTTATAAGAATTCTATCCCCAGAATCCCGTTATTCTTACATAAACAAACGAGGAAACTTTTCCTTCATTTTGCTTTCGAGCTCCCACGTTGTTTCTTGAAGATCGTGGTTACTCAAATATTACCTTTACTAAAGGTATTACTTTTATTTATCAAGACTTGTTCCTTCCTATCAACAATTTGAATTAGATTTTCTTCTTCATACGTTAAGTCTTTTTCTCGCTTGAATAGACTCATATTCTATTACGTGCTTGTAGTCCGGTTTATAAGGGCGTAACAACGACACGTGAAACACATTGTGTATTCTTTCCATCTCTGGAGGTAAAGCTACTTCATAGCTACCTCTCTTACCCTTCTTAAAATTTCAAAAGGTCCTACAAACCTTGGACTTAACTTCCCTTTCTTCCCAAAACATATCTTTCCTTTCCAAGCGACACTTTTAGAAAGACATATGATCCTACTTCAAATTCCTCTCTTCTCATTGAGGATCGCATACTTCCTTTGTCTATCTTGAGCCGCTACTAACCGAAGTTCTTATCGACTTAACCATGTATGCCGTTTGTTTTACTCATCTCAGGTCCCAACATTGACGTTCACCTACTTCAACCAAAATAGGTCCATTCCATCGACCCATTCGACCCCAAAATAGGTCCATTCCATCACCCGAAATATATATGATGCGGAAAACAACTACAACTTTATTACAACAATTGTGGTGCAAAATCTACAACAACACATATCTTTGTGAGTTTGGATACAAATATATACCAAGCTATGTACGTCGCAATGACACCTTACATAAAGGTATAGTCAAAAAGCTATTTTAGAAATTAGAATCTTTGGGAAGTGCTCAAGAAACCTTCGTACATGGGAGGCCATGCTTTTAGGTTATGGTAGATATCATATAGCCACAGAATTATCCTTGGTTGACCCATAGACCCCAAAGAAAAGCAGAAAGATTACTATCATATTCTTCCCAATGGTGAGTCTTCTCTTGACATATCATTATCTCCACTGTCTCTAATTGGGTATTATACTCCAAACAAACACCAAGATTATATAGGTAGTGCTTGTAAATATACTCGACAAAGTGGATGAGCACAACCATGTCTTATGATGACACGAGGTTGTATGTCATTAGACATCTTGTATGATAGTGGCAAAACACCCTTCAAGTTAAATTCACCTCACCCTCGACATCTATAGACCACCATTCTATTCCTACGCTATATCCCGCTCGACCCGGCTACACTTTTATTACACGAAAGGATTTGTGAAACAAAGGGTGAAACCTGAAATAGCTCGATAAAGAATATTATGACTAAAGATAAATAAATTATCAATAGTCTTCATCGATAATAAATCGAGATTTAGAACATATGGTAGATGATAAAACTTTTCAACCGTAGTTGCGGTGAATGAAGCGATCCATTAGAAGAGTCGAATAGACCATAAAATCTATTATCTTCTCCATGTTAAAGTCCACCAACAATGTTTTATCCACAACATCAATCAACAATTCCTTTCCACAATCATATGAATAACTTCATAATCATAATTGTAGTTCTAAATTCCTCTTCTCATCCGGGGCGAAGATAATTTCATCACTGTCTTTACGAAACATCAAAGATCATGGTTATACCAAATCACGATTCTGTTCATAATCATACTAATAAATTCATCTTTGCACCACGGCGAAGATATTCATCAACAGTTCATCTTTACTTTACGTGCGAAAGATATTCAACAACAAAGTCATCTTTGCATTACGAGGCGAAAGATATTCAACAATAATTCATTTTACTACTGGCCAAAGATATTCAACAATAATTCATCTTTTCATCGATAATTCATCTTTGCACTACTGAATATTCATCAACAAGTCGTCTTTGCCTTCTGAGCGAAGATATTCATATATCGAAAGAAATACATAATCATTTGAAGTTATATAACAATAATTATAACCATGTTGATCGATTCACCTTTGCATTAAAGCTAAAAATATTCAATTATAAATTCAATGATTCGCGATCGTACCGATCGACAATTCAACTTTTTGCTCTTGGCCAAAGAGAACCTATAGTCGCGATCATACCATAATCTACCCATCTTTACACTCGAGTCGAAGAAATATCATCATTAGGGTTATAAGAATGTTATATAAAAACAATATAATCAAAACATGGTTTTAATTTCAAGTAAGATTCATAAATCAGCGATAATTTGGTGGGAGAAGAAACCCGATTTATAAATGAATAGTACCCGTGTTAAATACGTAATCTGCAGTATCGTGCGTAGTAACCTCGACACGAAAAGATAAAGTTTAATAATAAAATTCATATCCATATTTATAACACCTTAATCCAAATGTTATAAATCACTTAGAAATCTCATAATCTAATATTATTAATATTATAATAATATTTTAATCATTTCTTAAACTTATAAATAATTTAATCCAATTATTTACACTTTAATAATTAATGCATTTAATCATCTAAAAATGCCAACCTCATAAGATTTCATCATCATTAACCAAAACCCTCATAAAAATCTGCATATACCTCATATATATGATTCTCAAGCCAATAAATCATATTTTCCAATTTTCTTACTTCACATAACATATTTAATTCATTTACTCATAACTAGAACATTTTCATGAAAAATACCAAATCAGTTTCAAAAATATTTATTTTACTGGATTTAGAAGAATATAGTCCCATATTGAATATATATTTTTCTCGAAATTTTTAAATTTCATTTACTATTTTTCACATATGGCCAAAACCATGAATATTTAAACATTTATCATAAATTGTACTTTTGTCCAAAAATTCTGAAATTTACGGTATACTGATATTATATAGATGTACTCCCAATAAAAATTTCATCAATTTTGGAGTTAATCACAAGGAGTTATAAGCGATTACTTTTAAAATAGTCTTTTCTCATAAAATCCATAACTCTAATCTATACATCCAAAAATCGCCATTTTGGACACAATCTAAAAACTCATCAAAATATCATTTCAAATTTTTCCAAAATTTTTGAAGGTCGAAAAAATACAAAACTAAAAACATAATCACCACTTAAAAATTCCTTACTTATCCACTTACCTCGAAAAAGCGATCTTTGGATGTAGGATATATTTGCTGAAACGAACTTGCATAGTATAGCAATACTCAAAATATCTCAAAATACTCACAAAAATAAACTCGATAATATAGAGAAAAACTTGATTTACGGTGTGATTTTCAATTCTAACCTAAGCACCTATTTATAGGAAAATCTTAGAACACCAAAGCGCGAAAATTTAATAAAATATTAATATATATTTATTAAATTCTTACGCCACACACTTTTTTATCAATCAAATTCAGCATTCAACACAAGTAGCCCACCTCACAAAACTTTTAAAAAGCGTTTTTCTATTTAAAATAATTTAAAACTTCCAAAAATTAATTATTTGAACTTGAACTTGAATAATTCATAATAAATAGCCTTTTTATCGGAAAATTGAATCTCGCAGCTTTTTTATAGGAAATTCAATTCTCTACAACTGCGGAAGAAAGTTTTTCCAAATTCCAAACAGAAATTGATCGAAATCCATAAGCAGGCGATTTTATAATTTTATAATCAAATTTGATCGAGAAATGGGGTCCGCAAACACACAAAACATGTGTTAATCATTTAATGCCACAAAAATACTCTTCCTCCTCATATACTCATATATCGCACATTCATTATAAAAATATCACCATTAATATATTATTAAAATAATATATTTAAATGAATTATTTTATCGAGAAAAAGATAAAATATTAATTTTCAACAATTGTCACTTTAAAATTTTCTCCATCTATATCCACATAAAATGAATATTTTCCTTATCATATTAATCAATAATTAATTATTCACAAATAATATTACGAGAATCCAATGATAATGACAATGAGGTGGTTTCGAGGAAAGAGGGCTTTCGATAAAGATTTCTCACTTCTTGGTAGCATGATTAGGTGACCAAACCTCTCCTTGAAACGAGAACTTTCTAGACATTGCCAATAATGTTTTCTAATAATATTATTAGGATAATATGAATTATTGCTTCGATAATGGAAAATCTTGTGTAGTGACAATTATTAAAACAACGATAATATAAAATATCAATATGACAATTATTGAATCGATAAAATAAAATATTGAGCGATAATTCTTTGTAACAATTATTGAGTAGTGCTTTCTTACGTAAGAATCAATAATTGGTGCAATCTGGTAATGTCTTCTTGTGTTTTTAACCATAGGAGTATTTTAACGGTATTAATGAGTAACAACTACAACTTCTGTAGTTATTTATAAACAACTTATATTTGTCGTTTTCTTCATCCAATCGCTTTTAGTTATGGGGCCCACACAAAATTTTTGCGTCAAATAAATCTTGATATTCACGACAAAAAAAGAATATTCCACGACCAAACGAATATTCTCAAATGATAATAATATTTTATAACCACTTGCTTATTTTGAAAAATTATATATATCACCCTTAACTTTAACTTTTATCAATTTAACCATTTCTTGAATAGTAATTATAAGAAAAATTGAATACTTTTATTTCATAAAATTAGGGGCCTTACTGATCTCCCTCCTTATGAAATTTAGTCCCAAAATTTACGTACACAGTATTTCAAAGAGTTGAGAATACCTTGCTTTCATTTGATTCTATCTCCCACATCATCGTGATTTCTCCATTGCTTTCGTCTCACCTATTTGAGATATCATTCTAGAATCGACTTCAAAACAAGGGTTAATTTAACAAATTAACATATCACATAATATCCAGATATTATGGTGACCAACAAATAAGCTTAGGTAGGACACATCCTAGCGAAGGATTTACTCATCTCCCCTCCTGGTTCTAATCCAGATCTCATGCGGAGATCATATCCTAAGCTACGATACCAAATGTAACGACCCCAAAATAGGTCCATTCCATCCAACCCATTACGAGTGCGCCAAATATATATATACGGAAAACAACTTCAACTTTATTACAACAATTGTAAATGCAAAATACAACAACCACGTATCTTTGTGAGTTTGGATACAAATATATACCAAGCTATGTACGTCACGATGACACCTTACATAAAGGTATAGTCAAAAAAGCTGTTTTAGAAATTAGAATCTTTGGGAAGTGCTCGAGAAACCTTACCGTACATGGGAGGCCATGCTTTTAGGTTATGGTAGATATCATATGGCCCGCAAATTATCCTTGGTTGACCAATAGACCCCGAAAGAAAAGCGAGAAGATTACTATCATATTCTTCCCAATGGTGAGTCTTCTCTTGACATATCATTATCTCCTTTGTCTCTAATTGGGTATTATACTCCAAACAAACACCAAGATTATATAGGTAGTGCTTGTAAATATACTCGGCAAGTGGATGAGCCTGACCGTGTCTTATGATGACCTGCGAGGTTGTATGTCATTAGACATCTTGTATGATAGTGGCAAAACACCCTTCAAGTTAAATTCACCTCACCCTCAACATCTATAGACCACCATTCTATTCCTACGTTATCCCAGCTCGACCCGGCTACACTTTTATTACACGAAAGGAATTGTGAAACAAAAGGGTGAAACCTGACTAGCTTCGATAAAGAATATTATGACTAAAGATAAATAAATTATCAATAGTCTTCATCGATAATAAATCGATTTAGAACATATGGTAGATGATAAAACTTTTCAACCATAGTTGCGGTGAATGAAGCGATCCATTAGAAGAGTCGAATAGACCGTAAAATCTATTATCTTCTCCATGTTAAAGTCCACCAACAATGTTTTATCCTGTAACATCAATCAACAATTCACATCCACAATCATATGTATAACTTCATAATCATAATTGTGATTCTAAATTCCTCTTCTCATCCGGGGCGAAGATAATTTCATCACTGTCTTTACACGAAACATCAAAGATCATGGTTATACCAAATCCACGATTCACATTCATAATCATACTAATAAATTCATCTTTTACACCACGGCGAAAGATATTCATCAACGATTCATCTTTACACTACGTGCGAAAGATATTCAACAACAATTCGTCTTTGCATTCTGAGCGAAGATATTCATCAATAATTCATCTTTTTTCGAAATTTAAAGATATTCGCAACGGTCGTCTTTGCATTCTGACAAAGATATTCATCAATAATTCATCTTTGCACTCTGAGCTAAAGATATTCATCAACAAATCGTCTTTGCACTTTCTGAGCGAAGATATTCATATATCGAAAAATCGTAATCATTTGAAGTTATATAACAATAATTATAACCATGTTGATCGATTCACCTTTGCACTTAAGCTAAAATATTCAATTGTAAATTCATGATGGTCATGATCATACCGATCGACAATTCAACTTTTGCACTCTCTTGCGAAAGAGAACCTATAGTCACGATCGTACCATAATCTACCCATCTTTACACTCAAGTCGAAGAAATATCATCATTAGGGTTATAAAGAATGTTATATAAAAACAATATAATCAAAACATGGTTTTAATTTCAAGAGTAAGATTCATAAATCAGCGATAATTTGGTGGGAGAAGAAACCAATTTGTGCGTGAATAGTACCCCGTATTAAATACGTAGTCTTATCGTCGTGCGTAAGTAACCTCGACACGAAAGATAAAGTTTCATAATAAAATTCATATCCATATTTATAACACCTTAATCCAAATGTTATAAATCACTTAGAAATCTCATAATCTAATATTATTAATATTATAATAATATTTTAATCATTTCTTAAACTTATAAATAATTTAATCAATTATTTACACTTTAATAATTAATGCATTTAATCATCTAAAAATGCCAAACTCATAAGATTTCATCATCATTAACCAAAACCCTCATAAAAATCTGCATATACCTCATATATGATTCTCAAAACCCGATAAATCATATTTTCCAATTTTCTTACTTCACATAACATATTTAATTCATTTACTCATAACTAGAACATTTTCATGAAAATACCAAATCAGTTCCAAAATATTTATTTTTCTGGGATTTAGAAGAATATAGTCCCATATTGAATATATATTTTCTCAAAATTTTAAAAATTCATTTACTATTTTTCATATGGCCAAAACCACCGAATATTTAAACATTTATCATAAATTGTACTTTTGTCCAAAATTCTGAAATTTACGGTATCTTGATATTATATAGATGTACTCCCAATAAAAATTTCATCAATTTTGGAGTTAATCCTGAAGGAGTTATAAGCGGTTACTTTTAAAATAGTCTTTTCTCATAAAATCCATAACTCTAATCTATACATCCAAAAATCGCCATTTTGGACACAATCTCTAAAACTCATCAAAATATCATTTCAAATTTTTCCAAATTTTTGAAGGTCAGAAAAAATACAAAACTAAAAAACATAATCACCATTAAAATCCTCTTACTTATCCACTTACCTCGAAAAGCGATCTTTGGAATGTGGGATATAACTTTGAAACGAACTTGCAGTATATAGCAATACTCAAAGTATACTCAAAATACTCACAAAAATAAACGATAATATAGAGAGAAAACTTGATTTACGGTGTGATTTTCAATTCTAACCTAAGCACCTATTTATAGGAAAATCTTTAACACACCAAAGCGAAAAATTTAATAAAATATTAATATATATTATAAATAAATTCTTATACACTTTTATCAACTGATTTCACATTCAAACACATGTAAAAATGCCTCACAAAACTTTTAAAAAACGTTTTTCTTATTTAAATAATTTAAAACTTCAAAATTAATTATTTGAACTTGAACTTGAATAATTCATAATAAATAGCCCTTTTATCGAAAAATTCGAATCTACGTGACTTTTTATAGGAAATTCAATTCTCTACAACTTTGCGAGAAGAAAGTTTTTCAAATTCAAACAAAATTGAAAATCCATAAGCAGGCGATTTTATGAAGTTATAATCAAATTTCGATCGAGAAATGGGGTCCATGAACACACAAAACATGTGTTAATCATTTAATGCCACAAAAATACTCTTCCTCCTCATATACTCACATATCGCACATTCATTATAAAAATATCACCGTTAATATATTATTAAAATAATATATTTAAATGAATTATTTTATCGAGAAAAAGATAAAATATTAATTTTCAACAATTGTCACTTTAAAATTTTCTCCATCTATATCCACATAAAATGAATATTTTCCTTATCATATTAATCAATAATTAATTATTCACAAATAATATTACGAGAATCACAATAATGACGACGGTAGGTTCGAGGAAGAGGGGGCTTTCGATAAAGATTTCTCCTTCTTGGCGGCCTGATTAGGTGACCAAACCTCTCCTTAAATGCAGAACTTTCTAGACATTGCCAATAATGTTTTCTAATAATATTATTGGATAATATGAATTATTGCTTCGATAATGGAAAATCTTGTGTAGTGACAATTATTAAAACAACGATAATATAAAATATCAATATGACAATTATTGAATCGATAAAATAAAATATTGAGCGATAATTCTTTGTAACAATTATTGAGTAGTGCTTTTACTTCGTAAGAATCAATAATTGGTGCAATCTGGTGTCTTCTCATTTATAAACAGCGTGTTTTAACCACAGAGTATTTTAACGATGTTACTTGATAACAACTTCTGTAGTCGTTTATAAACAACTTATATTTGTGCGTTTTCTTCATCCAATAAACTTTTTTAGTTATGGGGCCCACAAAAACTTTGCGTCGTCGTCTTGATATTCAAACAAAAAAGAATATTCCACGACCAAACGAATATTCTCAAACAATAATAATATTTTATAACCACTTGCTTATTTTGAAAAAATTATATATATCACCTTAACTTTAACTTTTATCAATTTAACCATTTCTTTGAATAGTAATTATAAGAAAAATTGAATACTTTTATTTCATAAAATTAGACCTTTGGAACCCAAATTCTTCCTTTCTAAAGTGGTAATCCTTCTTTATCAAGGTTATACTTAGTCTTCACATCATTCTTCATTATCTTTTCATTCGATCTTTGGTGTTCGCATTCTTCGAAAGTTATTGCTTATTCTGCGATCTTCTTTAACCTGCTTTGGCACTATCGCTGGTCGGTCTCTATTGAGAATAACATCTCCACCGAAGTTCCTTGATAACTTTAACTTCTAACTCCATCATTGCTATCTCTGTGCTATTAACTCATTCGAGAGTCGTTAACTTTGATAGTTTTTCCTTCCCTTCCGAGCTTAACGCGTCTTAATTACTACGTTCGCTTTTCCCGGATGATATAGGATATCACAATCGTAATCCTTTATCAACTCTAACCATAAGACCCCAACTTTTAATGAATAAAATCTAATTTCCTCTGTTTATTATTGTGAATAATAAGGTGTTAATTTGATATAATGCTTGATTTATGGGTGAAATGTGCAAATTTTTCAAAATACATAAGTGGTTATAAGATATTCATTTTGTCGGGGAATATTAGATTGGTCGTGGAATATTCTTATTGTTGGGGAATATTCGTATGCAACCAATGTAGCTTATTCATGTGGGCCCATAATGTAATAACTGCTGGATGAAGAAAAACGACAAAATTGAGTTTTTATAAATATGGCGTAATCGCTCTGATTATAATTATGTTGGAATACAGTGGTTAAAATACGATAATACTGTGGTAAGTAAGTTGCATTAGCACTACGGTGTTACGATTATTTTTTTCAATTATTGATTCTTACGTGAGCGGCACTACTTAATAATTATTACATAATTACTTTGTTCAATATTTTATTTTATTGATTCAATAATTGCTGCGTTGATATTTTATATTATTGTTGTTTCAATAATTGTCCTTTGCTGCAGATCTCCATTATCGGATCAATAATTCATATTATTTGAATAATATTATTAGATAACATTATTGGAAATGTCTAGAAAGTTACATCGAGGAGAGGTTTGGTCACTAATTGCAGCGCCCGATGAGGAGAAATCCTTATCTAAAGCCCCTCTTTCACAGGAGCCGCTTGGTTGTCATTATTGTGATTCTGTAATATTATTTATGAATAATTAATTATTGATTTATATGATAAGAAATATTTATTTGATGTGGATATAAATGATGGATTTATTTATGTGGTTATAAATGAAAGAGTTAATGTTGAGGTGTTTTATCAAGATTTTGTCGATTGGAGGTATTAAAAGATCAAATTGGTGTTCTTACAGGTTTTATTGTGTGAGTTATAATATTTAATCGGAGCCATTAGATCGTTGTGATTTTTGGATATATTATACATATATAAGTAGAGTATATGTCCACAAATTTTGAGCCGTTAAAAATGAGCGTATAATTTGTTATGAATTTTAAGAGGTGGTGATTCGAAAGTTAGGTTTATAAATGATTTTGGTGGAAAATTCTAGAAATGGGTGGGCCCTCACTTTTGGTTATTGGGGAAGATGGCTGATTTTGGTGGGTAGAATAGTAGCGGTAAAAGCCATCAGGGATACAAGTCGAAGTCCTTGATGCCTAACATTTTCCTATAAATAGAGGGCTAAGTTAAATTGAAAATCACACCGAAATTCATATGTTTTCTCTCTTTTCTGCTCTGATTATCGAGTGTATTTTTGTATTTAGATACTTGGTGAGTTACTATTCATCGGTCTGAAGTTTCCTTTAGCGTCATATCCGATATCCGGTTAAATCTACCGCTCTTTTGAGGTAAGGGATAGTAAGGATTGTAAGAGTTATTATGTTTTTTAGTTTCGTAATTTTTCCGACCTTCAAAAATTCTGGAAAAATTTGAAATGATAATTTGATGAGTTTTCTAGATTGTGTCCAAAATGGCGATTTTGGATGTATAGATTAGTAGATAATGATATGTCAAGAGAAGCTCACCATTGGAAAGAATATGATAGTAATCTTCTCGTTTTCTTTCGGGTCTATTGGATCAACTAAGAATAATTTGTGGCCATATGATATCTATCATAACCTAGGCATGGCCTCCCATGTATGCGAAGGTTTCCTTGAGCACTTCCCAAAGATTTTAATTTCTAAAATAGTTTTTACTATACCTTTATGTAAGATGTCATGGTGACGTCTTTACCCAAGTTGGTGTCGAGAGTCACAATTGATATATATATTTGTATCAAAACTCACAACACATGAGTTGTTGTATTTTGCCACGACAATTTTTGTAATAAAGTTGTAGTTGTTTTTACATTCCATGTATTTGGCGACTTCGAGAATGGGTTGGATGGAATGGACCCTATTTTGGGGTTGTCACACTAACCACCTTCTACCGCCTCATATTCAACTCATACGTGG
The DNA here is from genome assembly GCA_020205615.1 of Panax quinquefolius. NCBI lineage: Eukaryota > Viridiplantae > Streptophyta > Magnoliopsida > Apiales > Araliaceae > Panax > Panax quinquefolius. The sequence continues at coordinate 31,589,501 of CM035170.1, forward strand.
CGAAGATATATTTGAGACTTTATGGTCCGTGTATATCTCCACACTTCTCCCCGTATAAATAATGTCTCCATATTTTTAAGGTAAAGACTACATTTGCTAATTCCGAGTCGTCATAGTAGGATAGACCTTCTCATAATCCTTTAACGGCGTGGACGCATGTCACAATGACCTCGCCGTCTTTGCGTGAGTCAGTGCGCACCAAGTCCTCTATGCTGAGCATCACTATAAACTACAAAATTCCCCAGTATCATCCGGTAAAGATAATACGAGGTGCCTCTACCTCAACCTCCTTTTTAGTTCTTGAAATCTATTCTCACACTTTTCATCCAATCATACTTCACCGAGCTTTCTCGTCGAGATTAACGTCGATGACGTAGCTAATTTAGAAAAGTTCTTAATGAACCTTCTATAAATATCCCGCTAACCCCAGAAAACTCTGAACCTCGGTTGGCATTTTTGGTTACTCCCACTCATTTACTGCCTTCACCTTTGCTAGATCTACGGATATGCCATTTTTATCTATAACGTGTCTGGAAATTTGCACTCGTTGAAGCGAAATTCACACTTCCGTGAATTTCGCATATAACTTCTCCCTTCAGAAGTGTTTCCAACACAATTCTTAAATATTGACATGATCTTTTGGCATCTTAGAATGTAACTAGAATATCATTAATGAACA